>WNYA01000107.1:220097-306689 GCA_019512145.1 Engystomops pustulosus
AAGTGGGAGTCCATTCTTGTGATCATGGGTGTCCATTCTCATGATCACAAGAATGGACTCCCACTTACCATGAGAATGGACAACCATTATGACAGGAATGGACTCCCAGCGATCACAAGAATGAACCCCCTGCTGATCATGAGAATGGACACCCATGATCACAAGAATGGACTCCCACTTACCATGAGAATGGACAACCATTATGACAGGAATGGACTCCCAGCGATCACAAGAATGGACCCCCTGCTGATCATGAGAATGGACACCCATGATCACAAGAATGGACCCCCACTTATCATGAGAATGGACAACCATTATCACAGGAATGGACTCCCATGGGAAACCTGTGCACAAGTGACAACCAATTCACTGCAAATGTTCTGTAAACTCTTCTGAACAAGCAAGTTAGATAAAACATAGCGTCGGCTCCATGCGTCACACTTCTCAGGAAACTTCTGTGATCTCTACTGATTTAATATCCAGTACAACAAGACTCTTTAAATGTGCGTCTCCCTTGCTGAAACTCAATGCATGGCTTAAAGAAAAACAAAGAACTAAGATGTATCAAAATAAAGAAGGATACAAATACTTAGTGGTGAATGTATCCTGGTTCACAGCAATAATTTTTGCTTTAGGTAATGTCACAGCTTATCTCCTCCTCCTCCCTGTACAATGACCTCTATATAGATAACACTGACCCATCATTTACATCACTACTGACAATAGATGATTTCACCGCTTATCTCCTCCCCTCCACTGTAACAATAGACCTCTATATAGATAACACATCTGTCCCACTACATTACATCACTACTGGTAAAGAGATGTATTGTCAAGCTATCATCCCTCCTCCTGTACAATGACCCTCTATATAGATAAACTGACCCCTCATTACATCACTACTGACAATAGATGTATGTCACAGCAGTATCTCCTCCTCCCGCGTACAATACCTCTATATAGATAACACTGACCCATCATAATCACTACTGACAATAGATGATGTCACAGCGGATCTCCTCCCCCTCCAGTACAATGACCTCTATATAGATAACAATGGACCCATCATTCACATCACTTACTAGACAATAGATGATGTCCCAGCTATCCTCCCCCTCCCGTACAATGTCCGTCTTAAGATAACACTTGACCCATCATTACATCACTACTGACAATAGATGATGTCACAGCTTATCTCCTCCTCCTCCCTGTACAATGACCTCTATATAGATAACACTGACCCATCATTACATCACTACTGACAATAGATGATGTCACAGCTTATCTCCTCCTCCCTGTACAATGACCTCTATATAGATAACACTGACCGATCATTACATCCCTACTGACAATAGATGATGTCACAGCTTATATCCTCCTCCTCCCTGTACAATGACCTCTATATAGATAACACTGACCCATCATTACATCACTACTGACAATAGATGATGTCACAGCCTTTCTCCTCCCTCCTCCCTGTACAATAACCTCTATATAGAAACTACCGACCCATTCATTGACATCACTACTGACATAGATAGTCACAGCTCTCCCCACTCCCCCTCCCTTACAATGTAACCTCTATAATAAAACACCTGACCCTCATACATCACACTGAAATAGAGATGTCACAGACTTATGTTCCCCTCCTCCCTGTACAATGACCTCTATATAGATAAACTGACCCATCATTCATCACTACTGACATAGATGATGTCACAGCTTATCTTCCTCCCCCCCCTGTACAATGACCCTTATATAACACTGCCCATCATTAACATCACTACTGACATAGATGATGTCACAGCTTATCTCCCCTCCCCCTGTACAGTGAGCTCTATATAGATAACACTGACCCATCAGTACAATCACTTACTGACATAGATGATGTCACAAGCTTATCTCCTCCCCTCCCTGTACAAGTACCTCTATATAGAACACTGCCCCATCATTCATCACTACTGACAATAGATGATGTCACAGCTTATTCTCCTCCCCCTGTACAATGTACCTCTATATAGATACGGGAGGCTGATAGTAGTACACTGGACCCTCATTACATCACTACTGACAAAGATGATGTCACAGCTTATCTCCTCCCCTCCCGTACAAACCTCTATATAGATAACACTGACCCATCATTACATCACTAAACACAATAGATGATTCACAGCTTATTCTCCCTCCTCCCTGTACAATGTCCTCTATATAGAATATCTGACCCATCATTGCACACTACTGACAATAGATGATGTCACAGCTTATCTCCTCCCCCCCCTCCCTGTACAATGTCCTCTATGTAGTAACACGACCCTCATTATCATCCTACGACAATAGATGATGGTCACAGCTTACTCTCCTCCTCCCTGTACAATTCTCCTATATAGATAAACTGACCCATCATACACATCATACTGACAATGGATATGTCACAGCTTATCTCCTCCCCCTCCCTGTACACTGTCCTCTATGTAGATAACACTGACCCATCATTACATCACTACTGACAATAGATGATGACACAGCTTATCTCCTCCCCTCCCTTACAATGTCCTCTATATAGATCACACTGACCCATCATTACATCACTACTGACAATATATGATGTCACAGCTTATCCCCTTCTCCTCCTGTACAATGTCCTCTATATAGATCACACTGACCCATCATTATCATCACTATGACAATAGATATGTCACATCTTATCCTCCCCCTCCCTGTACAACGTCCTCTATATAGACACTGACCCATCATTACAATCACTACTGACAATAGATGATGTCACAGCTTATCACCTCCTCCTCCTGTCAATGTCCTCTTTCTAGATAACACTGACCCATCATTACATCCACTGACAAGCATGATGTCACAGCTTATCTCCTCCCCTCCCTATACAATGACCTCTATATAGATAACACTGACCCATCATTACATCACTAATACAATAGATGATGTCACAGCTTATCTTCTTTCCCCCTCCGTACAATGATCTCTATATAGTTAACACCTACCCATCATTACATCACTACTGACAATAGATGATGTCACAGCTTATCACCTCCTCCTCCCTGCACAATGTCCTCTAATAGATAAACTGACCCATCATTACATACTACTGACATAGATGATGTACACAGCTTATCTACTCCTCTCTCCACCCTGTACATGATCTTCTATTAGTTAACACTACCCATCATTACATTACTACTGACCATAGTGATGTCACAGCTTATCACCCTCTCCTCCCTGTACAATGTCCTGCTATATAGATAACACTGACCCATCATTAATTCACTACTGACAATATGATGTCACAGATATCCCTCCCCCTCCCTGTACAATGACCTGTATATAGATAACACTGACCCATATTACATACACTAGACAATAGATGATGTCACAGCTTATCTCCTCCCCCTCCCTGTAACAATGACCCTGTATATAGAACACACTGCTCCATCATTAATCACTACTGGTATAGATGATGTCACAGCTTTATTTACTCCCTCCCCTTCCCTGTACAATGTCCTTTATAAGATAACACTGACACATCATTACATCACTACTGTGACAATATATTATGTCACACTTATCTCCTCCCCTCCCTGTACAATGACCTCTATACAGATACCATGACCCATCATTACATCACTACTGACAATAGATTCACAGCTTATCTCTCCCCTCCCTGTACAATGACCTCTATATAATATAACACTGACCCTCATTACATCACTAATGACAAGAGATGATCACAGCTTATCTCCCTCCCCCTCCCTGGACAACGACCTCTATATAGATAACACTGACCCCATCACTTACATCACACTTGGACTGATAGTCACAGCTGTATCTCCCCTCCCCCTCCGTACAATGACCTCTTATAGATAACACGACCCCATCATTTACATCACTACTGGTAATAGATGATGTCACAGCTTATCTCCTCTCCTCTTCCTGTACAATGACCTTATATAGATAACACTGACCCATCATTACATCACTGACAATAGATGATGTCACAGCTTATCTCTCCCCCCCCTGTACAATGACCTCTATATAGATAAACACTGTCCCATCATTACATCACTACTGGTAATAGATGATGTCACACGCTTACTCTCTCCTCCTCCCTACATGCCCTCATATAGATAACACTGACCCATCATTACATCACTACTGACAATAGATTGATGTCAACAGGCTTATCTCTCCCCCGTTAACAATGACCTCTATATAGATAACACTGACCCATCATTACATCACTACTTGACAATAGATGATGTCAAAGCTACTCTCCTCCCCCCTCCATGTACAATGACCTACTATATAGATAACACTGACCCTCATTACATACTACTGACAATAGATGATGTCACAGCTTATCTCCTCCCCCTCCTTGTACAATGCTCTAATAGCATAACACTGACCCTCATTACACTCACTACTGAAATAGATGATGTCACAGCTCTCCCCTCCCCTCCTGTACAATGTCTCTCTATATAGATAACACTGACCATCATTACATCACTACACAAGAGATGTCACAGCGTATCTCCTACCCCTCCCTGGTACAATGACCTCTATATAGATAACACTGACCCATCATTACATCACTACAGACAATAGATGATGTCACAGCTTATCTCCTCCTTCCTGTACAATGACCTCTATATAGATAACACTGACCCATCATTACATCACTACTGACAATAGATGATGTCACACTTGATCCACTGAGATTGCTGTATATCACGGTGTTACTGGAGCTCAGGCAAATTGGCCGCCTTCATACTTATGGACAAAAATCTGTTACTTTGAGTCAAAACGGAAACTAATGACACATTCCCTTAAACCAATGCCCCTTCAGTAACACATTTTTACCTTTAAGCAGAGCTTATTGGTCCTATTAAAACACAGATTTAATTATAGATAGATAAGTTGAAGGTTTTTTCCTAGATCCGGTGGCCTTTCTTCTACGATTGGCAGTAAATCTCACTTCAGCAGTAGTTAACCTGACCTGAATATCTTCTTGAGCAAGATGTAGAGTCAGCTCTTTGCCGGCTGACGGGACCACTCTGTATTAATCTAACCTGATCCTAAATTCCTGAAGTACGGAGCGTCCTCGTAATAAGTGTATTACCGGGAGAGGATGGAGAGGCTTCTTCATAGATCCAGGACGTCTTCAGCATTTACGGGTTTGAGATTTGGTGAATTTTCTGGTTGTTTTGTCTCATATTTGTCAATTTTAAAAATCAAAATATCGCAAGGATGTGACATTGTTTTGGACTTCATCACATACTTAAAGAGGACCTGTCACCCTTAAAAATGGCTCTTAGTGCTAAAACAGTCCCAGCAGTGTTACACCGCTAGCGTTATCGGAAACCTCCGATAATACTAACAAACACTGCGGTGCTGTACACTAGAAATGCAGGACCGATCTCAAAGTGGTCCGACTTATGCATGAGGGGGCAGGATTAGGGGCGGTGACTGCCGCATGACGCTCAGCAGTCACGGCTGGCCTATGGAGTGAGAGGAGCCTTCCGAGGTGCTGCCTCTTCCCCGGACTGCCCCTCTCACTCCATAGGCCAGCGGCAACTGCCGAGCGTCATGCGACAGTCACCACCCCTAATCCCGCCCCCTCATGAATATGCCGGACTGCTTTGAGAGGTTGAGCATGTGTCCTGCTGCTCAGGGAGTGTCGGAAATAGCAGCTCTCCACAACACCCATTTAGTGTCCATGAAACCACTGGACATACTGAACGCTCCCACAATAGAGTGGCAGAACGCATGCTTGACCCACCATTTTATCAATTATGATACATGATTACATGATTATCTCTGATACTGTAAATAGGAGATAACAATCAATTTAAAGTGAACCTGCTGACATTTTTTACCCCGCTAAACTACTGGCCTCCTCAGGTAGGGGAAGAAACGTCCTTTCTAGAATTCCCTCTTTTATGTGAAATATCACCAGTTTACCATCAAAAATCTCCCCCAAATGTCCGGAAAATATGACTCTCCTCGTTTTATTTTCACATGAGATGAGTCAAGTTAGGGGTTGCAGGGGTCAGTGTCACTTCAGTAGCCCCTATCGTCTGTTCTATGGTACCTGGAAACATTTGTGTCATATTCAACCTAAGGATCTCACCTTTAAGATCACATCCGGATTATGGTTCTGTGAGCTACAGAAAATAGGCAGTTCACGAAAACAGGTGTGAACTGGATCTTGATCTGTAGTCTGCCTTTTCAACTATATATTTAGCTTCCCATATCTCACAAAGCCATAAACCCAGAGTTATCTGAATGATGAGATCCTTATCTTTAATATGACACCAGCTGCATGTTTCTAGGTGCTACAGAACCAAAGATAGGAGCTTTATGAATTTACACAACCACTGCCACCATCTCCAGTGAAAATATGGGAAAAAGAGTCCTATTTTCCTGACTTTGTGAGAATAATTCTTTTAGGTAAATGGGTGAGATTTTATTTTAAAGATGAAATTCTAGAAAAGACATTTCATGATCTGAGGGGGCTGGGAGTTTAGTGGGGTAAAACCTTGTGTCAGGTTCCCTATAAGTTATTTTTCTATTGTTATTTGATTTATATGATTTGGGTTTTTTGGGGAATTGTATTTGCTTGGTTTATTTATTCATCTGAGATACTTTTTGGCCAAATTGCCAATTGCCAAATCTGCCACAAGGTGATTTTTTTGGAGGCTCACTCATGTATTTAGTGGCTGGCAGGTCCAACAAAAGCATCATATTGATTTTAGAAGAATCTGTATTATCAGTTTGAGGTTATATTCTGTGTTAAAATTTGCCTGGAGTCCTATTGATTCCCGCTTGTAGAGAAATGCTGTGGGACATATTTTTCGCCAAATTCAGTGGAGAAACTTCCTTCGATTAATGGGACAATGGTGGTCATTTACTAAGGGCCCGATTCGCGTTTTCCCGACGTGTTACCCGAATATTTCCGATTTGCGCTGATTTTCCCTGTATTGCCCCGGGTTTTTGGCGCACGCCATCAGATTGTGGCACATCGGCGCTGAGATGCACGCGGCGGAAATTGGGGGCGTGGCCGAACGAAAACCCGACGGAGTTGGAAAAAACGGCGCATTTAAAAAAAAAAAATGTGTCGCGAAAATTGCACTTACCTTCACCAAGTATAGGCCGGTGAATTTCAGGGCACTCCAGCGGACTTCAGCGCAGCAGCGACATCTGGTGGACGGCGGAGGAACTACCTTAGTGAATCCCAGCCGGACCCGAATCCAGCGCAGAGAACGCACCGCTGGATCGCGAATGGACCAGGTAAGTAAATCTGCCCCATTGTTTTCTGATGGAGAATTCGGTGGAAAACTGTGTCTAAATCAATGTAAGAAAATTCTTCTGCAAAGTTACGCCCTAGTATGAGATGTAGGCATCACAAATTGCTAAAGATCATGATAAAGGTCAAGTTGGAGGAAGGTGTGTAGAAGAAGGTCATCAAGTTTGGAGTGATTGATGTTTAGGGCTAGAAGGTCTACAACACATTAGACATCTGACGTGCATTCACTGGTGTTCTCTAATATCTACTCAGTTTTACCTCAAGACATATTTCTTTCGCCACTGTCGATGGAGAGGAAATATGTCTTATATCCTCTCCACTCACCGAAGATGATGCCTCATGAAATAATTTCTTCAAAACATGAAATATAGATCAACGTGACAGCAGATGACATGGAAAAGAGTCACAGATAACTTTTAGAGTTGACCTTCAAAATCTGTGCTTTAATCTCGAATATTGTGAACGTGAAGGAACTGATATTACATAATGTACCGAATCGGAGGAAAGCTAATAACAGATCACTTTACTGGATGTCACCTTCATGACATGACTCATTGATGCACAACCGAGGACTAGAACATTGAACAAGGCCCTCATGGAGGGAAAAAGGGAGAAACAGAAGATTCTTATTACTGGGATAGTACAGTTTATATTATTATTTAGCTTTAAAGGGTGTTCCAGGAGTTATGGAAAATCCTGTGAGGGCCAGGAGGAAGTTCTGGGGGGTCTGGGAACCAACTTCAGTCAATGAATGGCCTCCTTGAATCACTTTCTCTGAGCACTGTGTTGTCCTCAGGTCTAAAGAGGCCAATCAGGGGTCCAACTTGTCAGAAGATCCCTGGATCTTCAGGTGGACACACGGTTGAAAACCAATGTACAAGAGCGATGCAGGAACCCGTAAATACTCCACCTTTTTATTTTGAGCCACCCTGTCCCCAGCACAGTAATTTTATAGAATTTCACTTAAAGAGGACCTGTCACCCCATTTATCGGCACTAGGAGCTGCTTACTAAAGTAAGCCGCTCCTAGTGCTTGAACAAACGCCGCAGTGTTAGAGTGATAGCGTTACCAGAAACCTCCGGTAACGCTATCAAACACTGCAGCGGAGTACAATGTAATCATCAGACTGCTTGCAAAGCTGTCCGATGTATTCATGAGGGGGCGGTCCGAGGCGCTGCCTCTTCCGCGGACCGCCCTGCTCGCTCCATAGGCCGGCAGTCAACGCCCCTAGCCACGCCCCAACCCCGCCCCCTCATTAATCTTCGTACACTTTGCTAGCTGCTTACTAAAGTAAGCAGCTCCTAGTGCTTGAACAAACGCCGCACTACCTCCGGTAACGCTATCACTCTAACACTGCGGCGTTTGATCAAGGACTATGAGCTGCTTACTTTAGTAAGCAGCTCCTAGGGCCAATAAATTGGGTGACAGGTCCTCTTTAAATTGCTTTAATTTCAACATTTTAGGGGCAGCATTCTCATCTCTAGGAGACAATAAAAATTGGTGACCTAGAGTTTCCACTTGGGAGGACCTATCCTACTTTGTATACTCTAACCCCTTCGATTTAAATTACCACTCGTGTAATGCTCAACACTACTATGGTAGGGAAACTGAACACTACTTGGCAGGTCATCCCACAGATTACGGCTGACTGGGGATACGGACCTCAAGGACTATGTGATGAAAATGGCCAACCACATGAAGGTCTACGTTTAGATTTTAGACTTCCTCCAGTTCAGTTCCTGTTGGCACTGTTACCTCTCTGTTGCTAACATGTGCATATTTGGTCTGTATTAGAGATGAGCGAACACTAAAATGCTCGGGTACTCGTTATTCGAGACGAACTTTTCCCGATGCTCGAGTGCTCGTCTCGAATAACGAACCCCATTGACTTCAATGGGGTTTGCACTCTGCGAAGGTTTAATCTATGGTGGCACTCTGCTGAAGGTTTAATCTATGGGGGCACTCTGCTGGACATTTTATTAATTGGAGGGGGCTGCTGAGGCCATTTTATGGATGAATGGGAATGAGATTACTGAACATTTTATTGATGAGTAGTGGCTGCATTTCCACCTTATACTCGAATCAATACGTTTTTACATTTTTTTTGGTAAAATTAGGTACGTCGGTTTATACTCACTGGTTGGTGAATACTCGAATAATATACGGTACTTAGCATGGAAGAGAAATAGCAGCCAACCTGACATGAAGAGAGTCAGTTCACCAAGGTGGCCGGTGTCCCTTAAGTGTAATTCAATTACAAGTCAATGCTTGGTGCACTGCCATTAGGAATAGGCAGTGATCCACTCCTCTCTCATCCCCTGGGAGCCAGCCCTAGTCGGAAAGGGTTATACATCGCGCTATCCACAACACATATCTCCCAGGGGACTGAGTCAGCGATACCCCGCATCCCGGTTGAACATCCTGACTGGCGTCACAAGCTATTTCCCTACAAATCCTTTCTCCCCCTTTTGAGCACTGTATGTGGCGGCTCCAGTCCACCTTTCAGTGGAGCAGTTTGGCCGGGAAAGGGCTCGACAGATGCATGCTCAATCTCAGGATCAGAGCCTCCTCGATGGCCTCCTAATGCAGTCATCTTCTTTACTCTCACATAGCCCTACCCAAAATGAAAAAGTATTGAACTTTTGCCCACAAGCCAAGGACCGATTCCATGTTGAAGCAGAACAACACCCGTTATTCACACACAATAGACCTGTGTGACACAGCCCCCTATTTATACTTTAAGTTACTCATGAACCAAGTGACATAGAAAACATGAACCAACTTCAGTAACTTTTACTGTTACTTCGTTACTGAAGGACGACAGACTTTCTTCTTTAAAAATAAACTATGGTTTACGGATCCCACGTGGAGATATTTTCACATTTTCACGTTTGTTTTGCTCATCTACCCCTACATAAAGCTTTTTGTAAGAATTTTTTGGGGGTAATAATACAATATTGTTTTTTTGAGTGTAGGCCACAAACAGATACATATGTTCCCATAATTCTCTTCCACTCAAATGACGGCTCATACCGCCGCCCGTGGAAATCTTGGTTCTACCATCTGCTGAAAATCAACATCCTCCAATAACAGAGACGACTGATCACAAGGCCAGTAGCAGAAATAAAATCTAGAGCAAGATGAGAGGATAGAATTGAAAAAAGACGAATTATTACAGACGCTCTTCTGCTTCTATAGTCGGAGTTGTGACACTGACATATTTTTTCCGCTAATCGAGCCACTTTCAACCTTTTCTCATCCTCTGTGAATAGAATTAATGGTTACAATGGAGTAAATCCAATTTCTTTTCCGAAGTATGACATTTTCCATTAGACAGACAACAAGCGGCTCTAAATTCGTAACGCCAAAATTGGTTAGTAAAACCCACTTACATCCTATTATATGTATTTTGGATTTATGATACAGCCATAATGTGCCGTAAGAGCCGGCAGCTACATGTAGCCACTGGATGAGTGCATCGGTACACGCGAGAATTTTACGTTGGCTTTCCGAGTTTTCCCGACAAGAAGCAACACACTCTACAATTTGCATAAAGATTTTAGATCTTATAATACCAAGACAACATTGTTATATGTGTTAATTGAAGAATAACTTTCTGTCTGTAATTTTCCGCCAACTGTATAATATTCAATGGCTACGTCCATAGGGTATGTCGCCATGACACTCTCTAGCCTGCTGCCGTGCCTCTGGCAGGCCGTCCCTATAGTGTCAGGGTCAATTATTCATGTTTTAGATACTATCCGCTTCATTCTGTCACTTGTCATGGCCATGCTGTTGCCCATAATTTGGCATAATGGTGCGTTTAAGCAGCCTCAGAGGCATCCATGCATGCTGCCCCTGCTGTTTCCTGTCCATTTCCGTGGTGTTTCCATCCTTTTCATGGTTCCCAGGTGTTTGGCCAAGCTTCCCTGTGCAGAGCTTGGTCCCCTTGAAAAATGCTCGAGTCTCCATAGATTAAACCTCCAGCAGAGTGCCCCCATAGATTAAACCTCCAGCAGAGTGCCCCCATAGATTAAACCTCCAGCAGAGTGCCCCCATAGATTAAACCTCCAGCAGAGTGCCCCCATAGATTAAACCTCCAGCAGAGTTCCCCATAGATGAATCCTCCAGCAGAGTGCCCCCATAGATTAAAGCTCCAGCAGAGTTCCCACGAGCATTTAACCTAGAGCAGAGTGCCCCCTTAAAAAAAATAAACTCACCCTCTGGTGCTGTCCCCTGGCCTCCTCTTCTCCCCGCAGCAGGTGCTCGGGTTTCCGGCGGCAGATGCACATCTGGCATCGCAGTCATCTGCCGCGTCATAGTTCTGTGCTGGTAGATCGAATAGACGTGCATCTGTTGTAGGGAGAGGAGGACGTCAGGGGACAGCGCCGGACGGAGAGTACTAGGTACTAGTGGAGGGTTTCTGCACGTTCTCAAGAAAAACAGTGCTAGTGGGGGGTAATGGTTTTAGGTCAATTGAAGAAGGGTCATGTTCAATGAGGTGGCCAGAAGAAGTCACATAGAACGTACAAGCCCTTCTAATACATTGACCCGTCTGTTGTCTCTTTGTACATTGTTAATCGAGAAATGAGTGACATACACAGTGAAGAGACGAAAGCTGGTTTGACTAGGTGAGAGGCCATGGAGGTGGGTCAAAAAGGATAGTATATCTACTTGAGGATACTGGGACACATTTATCATACCATGGGGCTAAGTGGGCCAGCGAAATGATGGTGCCTCCACCACCTGGCTCCAGCTTTCTAAGGCAGGCAGCTGCAATGGGCTGCACCGGCGAGGTACTTCAGAACTGATGTAGAATTGGGACCTACCCCGCGCCTGAACAGATAAAAGCTATAGGCAGTGCACAGACATGAGGCAGGAAAGTCCAGCTCTAGCCCAATCCACCACCATCCACGCCCCATCACACCTCTCCACCCCTGACATAACGGGGGAAAACGTCACAATTTCTGGCCGTGCACCATGAATTGCGCCTATTTCATGGGTTGTACGCCCGATTTCATGACCCATTGACTTTTCAGGCTTCCTGTACAAGTGTTCAGAGTCTTTAAGGCCAACAATACTCTTCCAGGTAGTCTGAGGAAAGAAAAATTATTCGGAAAAAGCCAGAATCCACTTGAAGATGTATCGAATACTGCAGCATTCGATCGAGGCCCTTGTATTTATTTTCCACTAAGCTCTTGACTTTCCTCTGAGTTCTGGTGGCCGTGGGCAACAACTTCATAGACTCTTTTCACCAGTTTTTCGATATAATCTTGGGACTCTTTAAAAACACATAGCCACCGGCTTGAGAAGTCAAAAAGTTTCCCTCTGCACTAGAGACGCTACCCACTGTTTAAGGTTTCTGCCAATGGAAGACATTAAAAGGAATGGATAAGGCGGAAGAAACTCAAACATTTGGCTTTCAACTTGGAGGAATGTAGCAAAAAAAAAAAAAAGCACCGAATGATCACGCCATGCTGATAGGCAGCAATGCCTTCTGGGAAATAATGTGCTTTTGTGAAGTTTTAACTTTTTATTCTACTGTATGAAATTTTCTTTTGTTATTTGCTTAAGGAGGAAGGTTAAAGTGACTTTTGGCTGCTTTTGCTGAAGTAGATTTATTTCATATCGACTCCAGGAGTGTTTTTGATCCATTATTCACAGAATATATTCTGACCCTAGGTAAAGCTTGAAAAAAAAATAGTTTTCTGGATGCACAAGGGTGGGGGGGTTGATGAATTATACATGGGCTGTTTGGACCCATGGCATCTTTCATTCATGTACTGGGATGTTTGTTCACTTTTCAGGTTTTTTTGCTATTGGAAAACAACATCCGTGAAAAACATACATAGAAGTCATAAACCATCATCAGGCATGAAAACAGAACTTTATGTGATGACATAGTCAGATCTTGTGCATAAATGATGTCCATTTCAGAAAAGGCTAAAATATAGGAACTCACAACCTGGTGGGAGGAAGAGACATGTCTGGTTGTGTGAGCAATATCTCAAATAACCCACACTTGGTGCTGAGGTGCGTCATGAATTTTATTGTTGCCTATTTGCGATGTATGTAAATAGGTATGTGAGGGCTTGTTTTTTGCACAACAAATTGCACTTCTTACTGACGGTATTTAATATTCCATGCCGTGTACAGGCAGTCCCCTGTTATGTACAAGATAGGTTCTGTAGGTGTGTTCTTAAGTTGAATTTGTATGTAAGTCGGAACTGTATACTTTATAATTGTAACACCTGCCAAATTTTCTTTGGTTTCTGTGACAATTGGATTTTAATAATGTTGGATTGTCATCAGAACCAGGATTAACACTAAAGCTTCATTACAGACACCTGTGATATCTATTATAGCTGTGTATTGTAGCCTAGGACTAATGTACAGTAAATTACCAATTACCAGAGGTCCGTTTGTAACTTAGGCTTGTCTGTAAGTCGGGTGTTCTTAAAGGAAACCTACCAGTTAGAATGGCAGGGGTAAGCTGTAAACACCAAGCACCAGCTCAGGGTGAGCTGGTGCCGGTGCTTAGTTTCATTAGTGTTAATAACTGCTGTATCGCGGTTTTAACACTGTTTAAACTTTAGAGCAGAAGAGGCTTCGGCGCTGCGCGCGACCGTGCGCGCGCCTACATGGGAAATGCCGGAGATGTTGCGCGCGTGCGGTCACACGCAGCGCCGAAGCCTCTTCTGCTTTAAAGTTTAAACAGTGTTAAAACCGCGATACAGCAGTTAATAACACTAACGAAAGTAAGTACCGGCACCAGCTCACCCTGAGCTGGTGCTCGGTACTTACAGCTTACCCCTGTCATTCTAACTGGTAGGTTTCCTTTAAGTAGGGGACCGCCTGTACTGAGAAGTGGAAAAAAAATTCCATATGCTGTGAAATTGGTGAAAAAATGCATTTGCACCGTTTTCTTGTGGGCTTGGATATTACGGCTTTCATTGTGCGCACTAAATGACATGTCTACTTTATTCTTTGGGTCGGTATGATCACAGGGATAACACATTTACATAGGTTTTATAATGTTTTCATACATTATTACATTACAAAAATTAAAACAAAATTTTAAAAAAATCTTCATTTTGCCGTCTTCTGGCGCTGATAACTTTTTCATACTTTGGCGTACGGAACTGTGTGGTGTGGGGGGTTTTTTTGCGACTTTTGACATAATTTTTAATGCTTACCACTTTGAGGACTGTCCGAACTTTTGATCAATTTTTATAGAATTTTTAGATTTTTTTAAAATGGCAAAAAAGCGGTATTTTTGACTTTGGGCGCTATTTTCTTTTATGAGGTTAAACACCGGGAATAACCGTTATTATATTCAGCCTCTCCCTGTTCTTACCATACTACCCTCTGCATATATACACAATTTCCACTCACTGCTCCAGGACATCCTAATAGCTCACCCACTGGGTCTCTTTCTCTCACATTCATCTCACTGACAAACAAGGGGAGAAGGGAGAGGGAGGGTGCAGGATGAGTCATAATCTCCTGCTACAGCTCCTCCTTTTCAACTGAGCTCAGACATGTCAACAAGGATCCACAGAGAGTTTGCAGACAGCACTAAAGTAGCAGTACTGCTAAATCGCTTGATGAACATTCAGGGATTATTATTAAAGGAGTTAAGTATACAAATTTACTTATGGCCGGGCTGGGGTGGACTATTTTAAAATAATAAACGTGTACTCACCTCGTCCGGCGCCGGAAGCTCCCATCCGACACCATCTCTCAGCGTTTACAACGCTGAGAGATAGGGACCGATGGGAGGAGCCGGCCACATTGCAGACCGGAAGTTCCCTGTGCGCGGCTTGTGTGCCACCAATCAAATGGGCCGCGGCGCGAGACATCGGCGGCGCCGGACGAGGTAAGTACACTTTTGTTATTTTTAAATAGCCCGCCCCAGTCTGGCCATATGTAAATTTGTGTACCTGGATAACCCCTTTAAGGCAGTAAAGAGACATGGGCAACGTATGTAAAAGACTGGCCAAGCCCTTTAAGCAAAGTTTTGGAGAACTGGATTGTAGCATGAAAAATTTGTAACTGGCAACACATAACTAGCACGGTACTTCCCACCAAAGTGAACCTTTAATTCCTTAAAATTATTGAAATTTGGCCCAGGCTCACCAAAAGAACGAAAGGCAAGTACGATATAGGTGACTGTAATGGAGTTGTAGAAAAATGCCCCAAAGTGTACAGGTAAAAGGCAGGCAAAGCCCCAAAAGTATACGGTACTACCCACATTTCGTCTTCAGTCTGCATGGAGGAATCTAGAGCGACATACACTTTGATATTCACCAGTGTGGGGGGAGGTGGGATATATTAGGTAATTTAGCAATGAACATCTATACTAAGTGTCAAATCTCATCAGCTGCCATTCAAGTCTACAAAATGGCAGGAGATGGAAAGTCGGGTTCTCCTAACTGTCCGTGTCCATACTACCCTCCAGGAAATCTACCAGCAGGAGGAAGGTTTGTAAACCAAGCACACGGACATACTAGTGTGTGCCCCCTCTGGAAGGATCTGCTGTTCTCTAAGCTTCTTATGCCCTTGCCCAAATTTATGCAAATAAGCCTGAGGGGCCCCCAGCTCTATTAACACTTATGGAGGCCAAAGTCCCTTATGCTCATTTGCATAATTTTAAAAGGCTCTCTTTAAAAAAAAAACTAAATAAAAAAACAAAACAGGGCATAACAATCTAAAAGAAGGGCAGATCCTGCCAGAGGGGGCACACACCAGTTTGTCAGTGTGCTTGGTGTACGATCCTTCCTCCTGGTGGTAGATGTCTTTTAAGTTTGTATTTATTAATACAAACATAGGACCCTGGAAGGTAGATTGGTCAAGGACAGTTATGAATCTATCTCCATTTTATGGACAGCAATGGCGGTTGATGAGGTAAAAAAAATGTGTCTGACCCTGGGTCTTCACTTTACATTTTAAATTCCTTCGATTACGGCACTTGCATTGATGCTGTCCTTGATACTGGAGCACTTTAGTAGCCACCTCAAAAGAGCATATTTGAGGTCACTAACTGGTTAAATACGTCACCACTCCAGCACCGCGGTTTCATTGTTCCACTTCTTCTACAGAACTGATGTCATAGCCCATCTGGCTTCATGACTTCTGCCAGCAATCACTGGCCTCAACGGTCATGACCCAAACATCGCGTCAGTATGAGGGCCAACTATGTGCTGCAACTATCAGGTTGGTAGATTGATAATTTAGAATTTTCTTTAAGATTACCCATCATCTCAGTAATAGACAAGTCTGATCTTCCATGTTCTCAACATTACTATGTACCCTGGAACAGCTTTCATCAGTGAGTAGTCATGTAACTATATGAGTCACTCTTTCAGCCGCACTCCCACTCCTTATCCAAGTCACTGATAGCTGAAGACTGGGAGGAACGTGGCTGAACTTCTTTCTTTGGAGGAGGAAATATTTTGTTCAAATACTTTTTCATGTCATCTGAGCAAAATCACATAAATGGTTCTATAAGTTTAATAAAGATGTGTTAAACATTACTCATAGATTACTATATAATAAAGGGATAGGAAGGGCAAGAGCCAAGCAAAATTAGGGCCTTCACGTCTCACAACAAGTGTAATGCAACGACTGTATGAAAAACGACTTACCTTTTTCTCAATTGTATATTTGGCAAGTTCCATTTCCTCAAATAAGAGAGAACCAGAGTAACAGCTCAGTACACACCTTGCTCTCAGTACACACCTTGCTCTCGGTAAGCTTTTACAGCCACCTTGAAGGATTTTTTGGCTTCGCCAGAAATTCCAGGAACCGTGCTCTGTTCCCTGTTCCAGCATCACAGCCTCCACAATTACTGTGCCAAACCACTGGCCTTTGACTGAAGTCAGCAATTGGAGGTTTTTGGAGCAAGTAAAATATAACAGGAAGTTGGAGCAAGGTCACTTCCTGTGTGCGGCATGGCTGGCCAGTCTTATAATAGTTCAGACTCTCATCAGTCTTCGAGATACACAAGGGGAGTACTACTTTCTCTATCATCGGGTCAGGTGCAGTTAGGTTAGGGGTTCCATCAACCTTTTGAAACTTAGGGTGCACCAGTGGTAGGTATACCAACTCCAGCGTCACCTTTCACTGCTCACTATTGCTGTGCACTACTCTTACCTCTTTCATACTAACTGCTACAAGATGTGCTTAGGCCCAATTTATATGTTACCTGAGTATTATTTGGGGCCACTTCAAAGATTGGCCATCGGGGTACTCAACCTAATGCTACAGCCTCAGTCTTTAAGCCTCTGCGTACACTAAAGGGAGTCCGTTTATTCAATTTGATACCACTAAACCACCAGATTTAATTTATACAGGTAAGTTTTAGGGTTATACACATATTGGGGCACACTTACTTAGCCGGTCCTGTCGCGATCCGGACAGTCCGACGAGGGTGAAGTCCGGCACGATTCACCAAGATCGTGCGCCCTAGATCCTGCATGTGTCGCTTTCCCGGAGTTCACCTTCTTCTTCCCGGTGTATGTAAGTACATGTCTTGCGATACAATTTGACATGTTAAATCCTGCGTGTTGTCCGAATCCGTCGGATCGTCCGACGACCCGCCCCCCGATTTGTGTCGCGTGAAAGCCGGCGCCGATGCATCAAAATCCGATCGCTTCATAGTTTCATAGTTTATACGGTTGAAAAAAGACACTTGTCCATCAAGTTCAACCAAGGAAGGGAAGGGATTGGATGAGGAAGGGATTTAGGGGAAACAATCCTATATAGCATAACAATCAATGTTATTTAGGTGTAAAAAGGCATCTAGACCCTTCTTGAAGCTCTCTGCTGTCCCTGCTGTGACCAGTGCCTGAGGCAGGCTATTCCACAGATTGACAGTTCTCATAGTAAAGAAGCCCTGTCGCCTCCGGTGATTAAACCTTGGTTTCTCCAAACGGAGACAGTGCCCCCTCGTCTTTTGATTTGATTTAATCTGGAACAACTTACCACCATTTTTTTTGTATGGACCATTCATATATTTATATAAATTAATCATGTCCCCTCGTAGTCGTCTCTTTTCCAGACTAAATAAATCTAGTTGTTTTAATCTTTCCTCATAACTAAGACCCTCCATACCCCTTATCAGTTTTGTGGCTCTACGTTGAACCCTTTCCAGCTCCAGGGCTCCCTTTTTATGGACCGGTGCCCAGAACTGGACATCATATTCCAGGTGTGGCCGAACCAGTGCCTTGTATAGTGGTAATATTACATCCCTATCACGAGAGTCCATACCACTTTTGATACATGACATGATCCTACTAGCTTTAGAGGCAGCTGATTGACATTGCATGCTGTTACTCAATTTATGATCTACTAGTACCCCCAGGTCCTTCTCAACAAGGGACTCTCCCAGATTTACTCCCCCAAGGACATATTTTGCCTTTGGATTATTGGCCCCCAGGTGCATAACCTTACATTTATCCACATTGAACCTCATATGCCAAGTGGATGACCAAACATTCAGTTTGTCCAAGTCACCCTGCAGCCTATGAACATCCTCCATAGACTGTATTACACTACACAGTTTGGTGTCATCTGCAAAAATAGACACCGTGCTATTAATTCCTACCTCAACTGGTGACCATTCTGTGTAGGAATCATTGACCACAACTCTCTGGACACGATCCTTCAGCCAGTTTTCAATCCAATTGCAAATGATTTCTGCCAAACCAATAGCCCTAATTTTACCCATCAGTCGTCTATGAAGGACAGTGTCAAATGCCTTTGCAAAGTCCAAGAACACAATATCCACAGCCGCTCCTCCATCCAGGCACCTGCTCACCTCTTCATAGAAGCAGATAAGGTTAGTTTGACAACTTCTATACAAAGACAAAAAGCCTTTGTAAATGCGTCGCACATCGGAAATTGTCGGATATTCCGACTATATTGCTGTCCATGGACCTTTAGTAAATGAGCCCCATTGAAATCACCTCTTCCTATTTGTGTACTGTGGAGACTGGATGACTGAACAGTGTGCACTGCCCTGGACTTCCCAAGGTAAAAAAAATTTAACTTGTACTTTCTTGGATCCACTGGTCCTGATGCCTGTATAGTTGTTGAGTGTAGTACTCCATTGCCTTTATCGATCGAGATCCAGCCCTTTGGCAAACCCTCCCAAAATAAATACTTCATAAAAAACTATGATCAAAAAGCATTGCCCTTATCCCTAAATGGTTCCTTTAATTTGCTGCAATATTTTTAAAAATTTCAATTTGTAAACTTATATGCAACTCATCCAAGGTGAGTCCAATTCTATTATTGAATCTTGCATATTACATTTTACTTGCATTGCCTGCACCCTTGTTCCTGATTGACAGGTTTCACTACTAGGACATGCTGTTGTATGGACCGTCTGCCAATATTCAACTACAGACATATACAGCTCTGTTTACTTATTATCAGGTGTAGAAAAAAAAACCTATGTCAAATCGGTTACATGGTGTCTTGGAGAAACATTGAGAGAGAGAGCTCTGTTACATAATTGAGAACTTCATGTCTTGTGTCCAAGGTGATGTCATCTAAGCCTCTAGCCAATAACATTTGCTTTCCCCAGTAACATTAACATATACCTCATGTACGTATCTGATCACATGAAATCACAGCATGCCTTCATGGTGGATGGGGAGGAAAAGAAGTGCACGGACATTGCTGATTTTATGTGATAAGATACATGCATGGAGTAGATGTTAAAGGATCTTAAATGACCTTGGTCATAAATAAAGAAAAAAGTTTGTCTAAGCAGTACTAGATTTCACTAGTGTTCACAGATACATTCACACATACATAGTGTAGAATGTTCTTGTCATCCAAAAATTATTAATTAAAATATACTCACAAAAATAAAGAAAAAATTTGTAAGTCTTAATGAGGACGCCAATTTCACGTGCCGAATCTGGTTTTCGCCACAGAGCGGCTTCTTTCGGAGCATTCACCCTGATCACATGACATGAAGTACTGAATGGTAAGGAGGCATAAGGCATGGGGAGGAGTAAATGGGTGGGGATGGCCAAATATGACACGCCTCCTTTGATACCAGGTAAGATAACATAAAGTTGATTTTCTGGGGATGCGAGGGAAGCAATATTTTGCTTAAAAAAAGGTGGCATTTTGTTAATAGGGCTTTAAGGGAACCTTTCACTAGCTGTACTCCCTTTAAGGACCTATGGGTGGTTTACTGTCCCAAATCATCCTGAGAGCTTCCCCTTGAATTAATATATGTCCTTTTAAGTTTTTTTTCCCTTCGTATTGACAGCTGGCCCCGACACAGCTCTCCCTGTATTGACTTTCAGGATCACCCGGTGTCTAGGAAGGTGAGCTGAACCTTTTTTCTATAACTGGTCTCCCTATCTCACTGACGCCCCCCTACAATTTACAAGATTTGGTTTTATGATGGGGACACCATACAAAAAATTCCAGTTTCGAACCCTTATTCCGACCCACATCCCCCTCCACTTTCATTTGTTCTTCCCAAGACGTGTTCAATAACACTTAATTAAGTAACCAGCCTGTAACCGGATCACAGAAGGTTGCCTAGATTTCACACCGATGCTAGAGGACCAAATAAATTTGTAATGACGAGTTCTGCGGTATTAAGTGCTGCCTTGCTTCCTCTCTATTAGAATATGTTACATTTAAGCCATTAGCAATTGCGCTTTGCATTATGTTACCGACTCTTTAACTCGGGCAACTCCATTCATTATATTGGATTCATTCCACGGCCCAGTGAGTAGCGTCGGTATCTACTTGCCTTCGGCTACAGATACCATTTCATTTGGGATTTTTTCCAAATGTATACATTGTATATGATCTTTTGAAAAGCCTCCAGGGAATTTACCTTATCAGGGCTCAAATGTACATACAGATAATGTTTCAATACGCAGATGAGTTAGTAGATTGTATTCCTCCAGCGCAGAATATAGAAAAACATTGCTATTAGTCAAATGAATACTATGTATGGTCAGAGTCATACAGGCTTCATAAAGCACATGTGTTTTAGTAAAGATCAGTAGTTAATATAATGATTCCATAGGCACAGGGCCGGCACCTGCGCTGGGCACACTCGGGCAAGTCTCGGGGGCCAGGGCTGCTGGGGGGCCCACATAAGGCTGTACATAAGGAATCCATAGGGGGGCTTTATATGAAATAACCATGAGGGGGCTGTATATGTTCTTCTGTATAGTGGCCATACAAGGTTACTACAGATAATTCATTTTAGTGACATCCAAACTGAAGTACCTCAGTTCACCCACTACAAAGAGATTGGCGCTATTTGTTTCCTGTTCTACTTCCTGTTAATAAGATCCAGAGAATAACTAATAACTATAGTGGTCCTGGGTAATGAAACCTCCTTACCAATCTAATAGGATAGGGGATAACAAGCTGATAGTGAGGGTTTAAAGAGGACCTGTCACCCCATTTATCAGCACTAGGAGCTGCTAACTATAGTAAGCAGCTCCTAGTGCTTGAACAAACGCCGCAGTGTTAGAGTGATAGCGTTACCGGAAACCTCCAGTAACGCTATCTAACACTGCGGCAGGGTATAGTGTAATTGTCGGACAGCTCGCAAAACTGTCCGACGTATTCATGAGGGGGCGGGGTTGGGGCGTGACTAGGGGCGGTGACTGCTTTGCAACCGGAGGTTTCCGCCACAATTAATTGGAACGGCAGGAAGCATTGGTCGACCCCTGTTCTCTGCATCCCATTCTTGTGATTTATGGGGGTCCCAACAGTTGGACCCTTACTAATTAGAATGTGATCATCTTTTCTTTGGATAGGGGTAGTTTGTACAACCCCTTTAGGTATTCAAGTTACCCCTTTGCCTTGGTCTTTGTAGCAAAGATATCCCATAAAACATCCTTTGGCTGTCCTGTGCTGTCACTACACGACTTTGAGGCTTTGTCTTATAAATAGCAATATCAATAGTAGGAGGGTGACAGGTATTGATAGCGTCTTTTGTCGAGGCCGGCCGGTGGCGGTATACGGTAATACAAGTGTCATCATTAGGCATTGTATAATTGGTATCATGTATCTTGCAAGTGCACCATTCTCTCCGGCGGTATTAGTGACACTACATCTGACTACAAGTACATAATACGCTTTCACCTCGCTAGGGCCAAGGTGAACTTCTATGGGATCAAGCCGGGGTCAAACTACTGAAAGACACCCAACCATATCAGATTTATCCAGGATGCATCTAATGTTTCCTTGTACAATTACATGGTTAATCCTGACCTTTCCAGGCATCTTTCAGTATCTTATCATAGGATGTAGCAGAGCTGAAGTCGTACTTTAACTCTTTGAAGTTTCACTCCGAGCCCAAAGACAAACTCAGCTCTGCTGCGACTGAATGTGGTTGTATTTTCCTTTTTTTTTCGCTTTTTTGAGAAATGGTGCGCAGCCAGGGTTGTGCATCTTTTTGACAGCAAACGCTGCTTAAAGGCTTAGACATTAAAAGTATAGATTTCTCCAGCTCTGAGCCCCGGGAGCTAAAGAAACGAGCCTGGAATCAATCCTTAAATCTTGGAACCTTTGCTGTGTTTGGTCTGGCTGTATCTAAGTGAATTGCGCTGTACGGAAATGTAGGACGAGTGTTTAGGTGGCGAGTTATCATAACTGGCACCCCCCCCCCCTGCACTATATATTTTCTTATTTGCATATTTTAAAATACTTTATTCTCTTAGAGCGTGGTCCCCGAATTCCAATATATTTGGGATTGTGGTGTTTGGTCTGGCTGAATCTAAGGGGAATGTGTTGAACAGGAATTTAGGACGAGTGTTTAGGTACCGAGTTATCATAACTGACACCCTCCCTCCACTATATATTTTCTTATTTGCATATTTTAAAATACTATATTTTTTTGGAGCGTGGACCCCGAATCCAATTATATTTGGGATTGTTATGTTTGTTCAGGCTGAATCTAAGGAGAATGCATTGCACAGGAATTTAGGACGATTATTTAGGTGGCAAGTTATCATAACTGCCACCCACTGCACTATATATTTTCTTATTTGCATATTTTAAAATACTATATTTTTTTGGAGCGTGGACCCTGAATCCCATTATATTTGGGATTGTTGTGTTTGGTCTGGCTGAATCTAAGAAGAATGAGTTATACAGGAATTTAGGACGAGTATTTAGGTGGCGAGTTATCATAACTGGCACCACCCTGCACTATATATTTTCTTATTTGCATACTTTAATACACTATATTCTCTAAGGGCATGTTTCCAGAATCCCATTGTATTGGGGATTGTTGTGTTTGGTCTGGCTGAATCTAAGGAGAATGCATTATACAGGAATTTAGGACGAATGTTTAGGTGGCGAGTTATCATAACTGGCACCCCCTGCACTATATATTTTCTTATTTGCATATTTTAATACACTATATTCTCTTAGGGCATGTTTCCAGAATCCCAATATATTTGGGATTGTTGTGTTTGGTCTCTCTGTATCGAAGTGAATTGCGTTGAATGGGAATGTAGGACGAGTGTTTAGGTACCGAGTTATCATAACTGACACCCTCCCTCCACCATATATTTGCATATTTGAAAATACTATATTCTATAAGAGTGTGGTTTCAGAATCCTTATATATTGAGTATCCACAGAAAAGGGGGTAAGTATCTAATCTCTGGGTCCCCCAGTTTTGGACAAGCCTAAATATCTAAAAAGGATTATTTGGCTGCTATCACAATTCTGGTAAATTTTGAGTTGGGCGTTAGCACTCATTTATGACGGTTGCTTGATTGGCATGGAGGAAATAGGACCCCTTTGTTCTGATGATCTATCAAAACAATAGGGGGGATACCAATTTATTAGAGATAAGTGATAAGTTGTAATTTTGGTAAAACCTCAGGGACAAATGCCACCATAAAGAGTCTCAGCCCACATGTGGTGACCATAAATGTCCTTCTGGCAGCTGGAGATGCCCCTACTATGCACTAGTCAAATGTATTTGACAATTCTCCATCCAAGTACATTCACCAAAACTTGTTACCTCCTGATGTATATTACATTACATACTCAGTGCAGTATGGAGAATTATTCCAGGATTGAGGATAAATATGGGGATCCAACCACTGGCAACTAGAAAAACGTAAATGGAGCTGTAGTAACCTGAAGCATATTGGGATTCTTCACGTCGTGATCCTGGGTCTCCAAGTGGTCACTCTACCATGTGATGTACCTGTAGATAGGGAATCATTGGGCTGAATTTATCATACGCTGGCACTAAGTGCCCCTGCCCCAGCACTAGCCAGATGTATCAGGAGGCTTTGATAAATCTGTGCTGTGCCGGTGGGGCACTTCTACACCAGGTCTGACCTGACCGGAGGTGCAGGCTGAAGGCAGTACGGAGGACCAGCACCACTCCCTGCCAATCATTGTAGACCTCGCAATAGTCACAATTCCCAACTCTGTGTTAGGAACTGTGACTAAGTCACGGCTTGTATGCCTGTTTTCCATGAGAAATCCCCTTCATAGTCTTTAGTTCGTCAACCCCCTTTGTGTGAGATTTACTAAATGCACCAAAAATAATGCATAATTTGCACCAAATAATTGGAAGCATACAAAAGTGTCATACAAAAGGGAGGGGCTATAAATAAATGGGTGTGGCTTAAAGTGTACCAAACTGCACTCAACATTAATTGATAGGATATTAGTCCAATGTGAGACATCAAGAAGTGTTGTATGAAGGAGAACACGTCACCCAATATACTCTGATGGATTGCTCATCCATATAACATGGTCACGAGAGTCGTCTGGTTGTGTGGTGGTCTCTAACATGTCGTAAGAGAATGAGTGTTCACTTGTCTACTGTTTACTCATGCAGGAAGATATATGGCAGTATAAGTGGGTTTTGTGGTGACAGCAGTAAACGTAAGATCTTCATTGGTAAATGACCTACACGTGTCTCTTCTGTCCTGATGACCACTTCAATGTTGCTTTGTTGGGCGTCTAAGCCATTTAAAGGGCTGTTTGCTTGGCCACGCAGTCTCCAGCTCCTCCATAAATCAGCCCCTATTGATTTGGATAATCAATACAATTGCCATTATTGGTTATGTTTCATTGTAATGAGCCCTTGTAAAATATGTTCTAGGTAACAGTTCAGGTCAATGGAATTGACGACTGTTGTCCTTGACTAATAAAATGTTACAAAGAGACTCAGATTCCATTGTGAGGGTAATGAGTATGAGCTATACGGGATAAAGGGTTGGGAAATCATATGTTTTTTTTTTTTTTTTTACTAAATCCACTAAAGTAATAGAAGTAGAACTACAAAAGATCTTATCCATGAAAGTCCACACAGAAGGAGTCCCTGCTCCTGGGTCACATCTAAACAAAACATATGGGGGCTCATTTACTTACCCGTCCTGACTCGTTCCCCCGAAAGTGCATTGTCCTACGGGAATTCACTCTGCCACGATTCACTAACATCGTGCGCCCGATATCGTGTCGCTTCCCCGCTCAGGTCCGACGGAGTTCACCTTCTTCTTCCCGATGCATGTAAGTGCATTGTCTTGCGACACAAATTGCAAGTTACATCCCCCGCTCAGTCCAAATGAGTTGGATCCTCCAATGGCCCGGCCCACGATTTTTGGCGCATGTAAGCAGCACAGCTGAGCCACAATCCGATCTTGTGCGACACAATTCCAGCGCAGACCCCTGTTAAATACCTCTATCAAAGCCGCGCAAAACCCGAAACCCGTCAACAGTCCTACAAAAGTGCCCTTAGTAAATAAGCCCCCATGTAACGCTTCCCCGCTCAGGTCCGCCAGAGTACACTTTCTTCTTCCTGGGACAAGTGCTTGGGCTTGCGACACAATTTGAAAGTTAAATTAAATAATTAAATAAATCCCACGCTCAGTCCGAATCAGTCTAAACGTCTGACGACACGCCCCCTGATTTCGGTCGCTTGAAAGCCAGTGCAGCCGTGCCACAATCAGATCGCATGCGTCATACCATAAATCCTTATTCATGGTATGTTGAAATCAGACTAAAAACACATCTTGTAACAAAGTTACACACCTGACCAATATAGACATAGTATTAAACCGAAACGCGTAGGTGTTCCTGTACCTACTTTGACCAATTTTAATGAACGCTAAATAAAGTTTTTTTTTAAATTTTATTTGGAGGTACCCCAGCTCTTTTTGCCGTTTCTTGGACTAATTGTGATAGTAGCTTGTGTCCCCCAGTAGAGAATCTGCATGGTATAGTCCATGCAGGATGGGAGTAGGTGATTTCTGTAGATACAATCACATGACTTAAAAGAAAAAAGACTAAAAATGTTTCTAGACAAGGAAAAGGAGCAGGATCTGAACTAACCCACAACCTATGTCCCTGCCTACTTTCCCAGCCCTGAGCTAATCCAAGGGGCGGCAACTGGTCGACATTCCCTTCTCTGTGTATGTGCTAAGAACAGATGACTAAAAAACAAAGAGAGACACACAAACACAAGCGAGTCTGGGTCAAAACTAAGATGCTGGCGAGCTGCAGAATTGTGAAGCAAAGAATAGTCAAGAATGTAGCAAGTGTCGGAGAACACAGCAATAGAAATAGGGTAAGAAGTACAACAAGTGTCAAGACAAGGAAAAGGAGCAGGATCTGAACTAACCCACAACCTCTATCCCTGCCTACTTGCCCAGCCTTGGGCTAATCCACAGATGTCAACTGGTCTACATTTCCTTCTCTGAGTAAGTGCTCAGAACAGATAACAAACAAACAAAGATGCCGGCAAGCTACAGAATCATGAAGCAAAGAATAGTCAAGAATGTAGAAAGTTAGATGAAAGCAATAGAAATAGGGTAAAAAGTACAACAAGTATCAGTTAAAACTGACTAGAACTGACTAGAGGCAGGAGTGGGTATATGGGGAGGTCCTGGATACCGCCCTGGCCACTGATACAACACCGGAAACACTCACATAGCTTCAAGATGTAACAAAGCCCTCTGCAGAGATGAAATAGTTATGTAAAGTTCTACAGAGATGCACTTGCAGCCGATCTGACAAAATGTTTAAATAATATAAAGCAATAAGGTATTAAAGGGAACCTGTCACCAGGATACCCATGTTTAGCACTCCCCCAGTCCCCACAGAGCATAGTACATACACTGCCAAAGTGTTTTTGTATAAAAAATTGGTTTTACAGAAAAAAATATATGTTATATTGTACCTTTCATTAGCATCTGCTGTGTGACTAGGCAGTTGCCTTTTGGGAGGGGCTGGAAAGGAGCAGTTTCCCCCCCACCCTTGGGGAACAGCTCCTCCATGTGACCTTTTCAAATATATGAAAACACCCATCACTGGGCTTAGCGACGCCCCCTGCTCCTCTACAGCCAATCCCGAGTGTTGGGAGTTATTCATATATTTGAAAAGGTCACATGTTTCCCAAAGGTGGGGGAGGAACTGCTCCTTTCCAGCCCCTCCCATTAGGCAACTGCCTAGTCACACAGCAGATGCTAATGAAAGGTACAATATAACATATCTTTTTTTCTGTAAAACCAATTTTGAATACAAAAACACTTTGGCAGTGTATGTACTATGCTCTGTGGGGACTGGGGGAGTGCTAAAAATGGGTCTCCTGGTGACAGGTTCCCTTTAAGGTAATTAAAGACAATTTACATATATTTGTGGAATAGGACCCCCAGGCAATTGACGGGCCACCCTCTAAAAATGTCAGTTTTTTCATGAGCACATACCCCCCTGCTGGTGGATATCTGTAAGTTCATCTCTAGATCTCACACTGCTTATCCTTCATAGTTAGGTCTTTGCTGCGAGGCGCAGCAAATAAAGGCATCTTAATAAACTCATTACGGGGTATTTGCTTTCTGGGCTCTACATCAATCTCCCTTTCTGTAAAAAATGTTTGCTTTTTCTTCCATTTATATTAGCAAGTAATTACATTTTATAATAAGATGTTTAAAGGGCTATTAAAAAGTGAAACCGAGGCATTTTTATTGTTTAGCTCATGTTTAACATGAAATTTGTAGATTTTATATATTAACCCTTTCCCGTTTTTCATTTTCTTTCTACATCCTTGCTTTCTAGGAGCTTTGGAAATAAACGTCCCATCAAAATAGGCAGTGGGATTGCTTGTTTTTGTGGGACAAGGTTTATTTTTTAATGGCTCCACTTAATCTAATAAGAAACTTTAATAAAATAAATATTTGTGGTGGACACAGGATTTTTGATTTTTTTTTTTTTATTATTGCCTTCTGGGAGCTGTAGAAAAAAATAATCCTATTGTAATCAGTAATGATATGGGGGCTTGTTTTTGTGGGTTGAGCTTTATTTATCATCGACTCCAATTAATGTATTGGGTAACTGGAGACTGAAGACTGGATTTGTGATCATTATATCCCTGTCTTAAGGGAAACTTTTTTTTTTCTCTTCCATTTGCAATAGACAATACAATGGCTTGTTTCTTCTGGATGAATTTTATTTTTCAATTGCTCCATTTATTTGTGTTGAGTAACTGTTAACCTAAAAGATATTTTGGAGTTTTAATTCATTTTTATTAAAGGAAATCAAATGTAAAGCATGACAAACCAGGGACAGTTACTAATAGATCCAGGCACCATGACCATGTGTTAATCTTCTCATATTGGTTATCCATGTCCTCATTCCTTATAAAATCAACCTGTAAAATTATGCAAATTAGACTAAAGGGCTCTAGGGGGAGGTAGCAGAGCTCCTCCGTACTGTAGCTTCACAGGCTGTTAAACTGTCTCACCCTCCTCCTCTTCCCCATCAGCACTTACCCCCTCAGCACTTCCCCCCTCCCTTTGCCTCATGTAATCTCACTACAGTAGAGGAAGTTTCAGCACACGGTGGGATGGTGTTGTGTACTGTAACAACCGGTGAATCTGTGGTACAAATGGGCTCTGGTAACAACCCCAGGAGCCCTTCTGGCTAATTAGCATAATTTTATAAGAAAGTAGGCCACGGATAATAATTGCAAAAGAATGTCCCACCAAACAGATGTCCAGAAACAGAACATCTTTTCATAATCTCATTCTATGATAGATACATTGACACAAGGGACAAGGGGGAGGGGCAGCCCTATAGCAAAAAACAAAATAGACTCCTTCCTCTGGAGAAGGATTTTTAAGGTTGCATCTGGGGGTGGTCCATAAAGATTTCCCTAAAGTACTATAAACAATAATTTTTAGTTGGGGTTCCAGTACAGACTCTATTGTGGCTCAGTAACTTCACGTTACACCTGCAGATAGGATGTATTCCCCTAGAAAGATACCAGATCATTAGTAAAGGGTATAACAAGAATTTGGGTGTGAGGTTATTTCGTGATTCCCCACAGATATGGAGTAGGCTCGCTCTTGGCGCTGCACTGATGAGCCACAATGTTACTTTAAAGTGTCTTTGTTAGTAAAAATATATTTTTGCATGTGTTGGTTTGAAATATGCAGCTATTGACAATGACTCATTGAATCTCTTTGTACCATCTGGAGATACTGGCTTCAGTCTCTAGAAAGCAATCGACTGAATATTTTTTTATTTTTTTTAAATGAAGTTATTTGAATATTATAGTTATTAATTAATGGATTTGTCTCCATCTAAAAAGTCGTTCTACTATAAAATATTAGAGAATTATAAATTATTGTTTGGTTCTATTTCTTTTTTTGATCTGGCTCTGTGTAACGTTTAGTTTCACCTGTGGTGGCACTGTTGATAAATTGAACACTTGCTTTCATTGTTGCATGGCCACAGCTCTACTTCTTTACTTCACAACCACAAGATAGCAAGACACCTTCACTGCCACATTATTCAGCTCTGTTTCATTAGTATACACAAATTAAACTTTGCTTTTACAAGGTTGCTATGCTTAGTTTATACATTTTTAGGCACTTGGCTTGGCCGTTACAGTCATATATGGGTGCAAAGTTTAGAAGTTGGAAGTAAAAGAGGAAGGGGACTCAACTACACTTAGGCTACATGCACACAAACTTATGGCAGGCATACGTTCTCCATGATGGAGAGGAGAAGGGGTGACCCCTCCCCTCTCCATAGAGATGCATGGTGCACGGCACCATAACACGGGGAAAGATAGAACATCGATCCATGCGCCCATTGCCATCTATGGGGGACGTGTGGTCTTGTGAATGCAGCCTTAGACTGTTAGAAAGATTTTATAAAATTTCTACAGGTGCTGAAGAGGTGTGACCCTTGGTATCATGGTGATATTAGGTCATAGGAAAAATATATGAAAAAATAAAAATGTATCTTTTTATAATACAGCATCTAAAATAATGCATAAAACAACACTATAAAGACCAATTAGACAATAGTTATACTAATAACGTTGTAATTGTGATCCACAGTATGGAAACTAATGGCAATTCCCACCGTGTTTATAAGTTCATAAATTTAACTCAAACTGTGAAAATTGTGAAAAGGCCTTTGCAAAGGAATTTGTTCAGCATTAAGTCGACTGGTATTAAAAAGCTGTAATGATAACAACAAACCAGCTCATTGGAATATAATCTGAGAATGTGCAAAATAAAGATTCATTGGAGTCAGCAGTTTTACAAAATGTTCAACTGATCAAGTCACGCCAGTTTTATTTTTACATAAGTTGCCCATCTGCCTTTACTGCCTTGTAAATAATCCCCAAATGTTCATTAGATTCAGCAGTCCTGCTTCTTACTTTTGTGCTGTGTGCAGATTCTCCGTGATTCTTTGTGTACACATCTGAGCTCTGATGAGTAGGAGGAGCTGTAGCAGGAGAGTTATGACTCATCTTGCTCTCTCCTCCCCTTTTCCTGTCTCTGTCAGTGAGGATGGACAGTAAGGCCTCTTCCACACTAGCGTTGCGTTTCACGTCAGGGTGCAATGCGTGAAAAACTGACATTTTTCCTTGGAGTAATTAGCGTTTTTGCGTTTTTCACGCACGTGTTGTTAGCGTTTTTTTTGCGTTTTCGGCGCATTTTGTGTGTGAAGAACAAATTGCAGATGTTTAAATACATCTGCAATGTCTTCTTCACACATATATATTGTTCTTCACATGCTATTTTGGCCGCACCGTTGCGCGCGTATCTCCCGACAAGTAAGCAGATGTGCCGAACATCTGTAATCTATTCTGCACTGTGTTCTGCACTATGTTTTTCTCTTAAATGATCCTGTGTTCACTGTGTTCACTGGTTTTATTCTATTCTTCACTGTTCTTCACTGTGTTTTTTTAATTAAATGATCGTTCGCGAGCAGGGGAAATACTGTTATTCTGGTCACCTAGCAACCCTTACGTTTAAAACGCATTGCACTCGCATTGCACTTGCAATGATTGCGAGTGCAATGCGTTCTTGATGCATCTCCATAGACTTGAATGGGGCGTGAAAATTGCGCGTGACTCGCAAAAATAGAGCATGCTGCGATTTTGACGCGCGTGCAAACGAACGCAAGCACGCGCGTCAAAAACAACGCTAATGGAGAAAGAGCCATTGAATACAATGGGACAGAGTGCAATGCAAGTTCTGCGCGTCAAATGCACGCGCAGAACTCGCGCGTGAAAAACGCCAGTGTGGAAGGGGCTTACAAAGAGAGACATAGTGGAAGACACCACGACACTAAAGCAGTGAAAAAAAGAAGCTGTGTTTGTATGTGGAGGGCAGCATGGTGAGAACAGGGAAAGGCTGTAGCTATCAAAGCTGAAAAGCTGCTGGCAAAGTCATCAGTGGCATTTAAGTGGCACTAACCTGACAACGCTGTGCAAAACCGATTACGGGTGTTACTGGTCGGGGTCAAGGATGGAACCCAAACCTGAATATCAGTAGGTCCACTCATCACTATTCCCGAACCATCCTTTTTATCTTTTACTGTAAAAACATAATGAAAAAATCAGACAGTCTCTTTTCCACATCCCCCCACAGTAGCACTTATGCCTGAAATGCCGCTGCTGTGTGCAACTGCGAAGATCCTGTGATAATGACATCACATCCCGCGCTTCTGCTGCCCACAGCATTACAAGTGATCCAATGGTGATGCAGGGAGCCAAGGGCTCCCTGCTTCCCCACTGCATTCAACTTCATCTATATTTGGGATAGACCCCCTGCCGTGCAGAGTAACAGGACAGTCCAGAATATCCAGCACTGTCCTATTCCATCCGGGTCGCTCGGGAGGTATTCTCCAGCCTTTTATAGAGGGAACAGAACATACTGGGACACATTTACTTACCTGTCTGCCGAAGTTCCCCGAAAGTGCATTGTCCTACGATTATGCCCTATGCCGCAATTCACTAAGATCGTGCGCCCGATATCCTGCATGTGTCACTTCCCCGCTCAGGTCCCCGGAGTTCACCTTCTTCTTCCTGGTGCATGTAAGTGCATTGTCCTGCGACACAATTTGAAAGTTAAATCGTGCCCTCAGTCCGAATCAGTCGATTCCTCCGACGGTCACTCCCCCGATTTCTGACGCATGGAAGCAGCGCAGCTGTGCCAAAATCCGATCACGTGCGACACAATCCCAGCGCAGATACCTGTTAAATACCCGTCCAAGCCGTGCAATGCCCAAAAAAAACGAACAGTCAGACGAAAGTGCGACCCGCGACCCTTCGTAAATAAGCCCCACTGGATACAATCAAAACAGCCTCGAAAAGCAAATCCCAAAATCTTGAGTCTTGAAAAGAATACGTATATGGTTATATAAAGACCCTAAAAACTTTTCTGTTCCTTGTACTCCCACATTATTTGGATTGGCAGCTGAGGGGCTATGGGGGTCTCTAACTCCTATATAGTTAAAAAGTGACCCCTCTAGGATTGTATTAAAATCCTATGGGTGAAATGTCGACTATTATTGGCTCATTCTCTTTCCTCAGAACAAATCATGTATGTTTTATTAAGTTTTTTTTTTAATAGTTGAGATAATGAAAATCAGAGCTATTGGGGCCGCGGGGTTTCGCTGTCTTCATGTAGTGACATTTATCAGCTAAGTCTCCCAGAGCCGCAGAGCTGACGCTTCTCATCCTTTATTCTGTTAACATCTCATTATCCTGCACTTTAATGAAGAGATGAATAATCCTCCGTTTTGTAAAAGGCAAAGCAGAGGAATGTTATGGCGCCAAAACAGATGCATTATAGATGGTGATTTTATTAAATGTGAACTAAAAGTATGAGAGCAAATATTTCACAGCCAAGGATTCGACAGCCGAGATGATTTTCTTTATTAGAAAAAGTTATTCAGACATGTATTTCCTGGAAAAAGCACACTTTTGAAGCATTTTTTTATGGTTGGTTATTAAGTTTTTTTTTTAATAGTTGAGATAATGAAAATCAGAGCTACTGGGGCCGCGGGGTTTTGCTGTCTTCATGTAGTGAAATTTATCAGCTAAGTCTCCCAGAGCCGCAGAGCTGACACTTCTCATCTTTTATTCTGTTAACATCTCATTATCCTGCACTTTAATGAAGAGATGAATAATCCTCCGTTTTGTAAAAGGCAAAGCAGAGGAATGTTATGGCGCCAAAACAGATGCATTATAGATGGTGATTTTATTAAATGTGAACTAAAAGTATGAGAGCAAATATTTCACAGCCAAAGATTCGACAGCCGAGATGATTTTCTTTATTAGAAAAAGTTATCCAGACATGTATTTCCTGGAAAAAGCACACTTTTGAAGCATTTTTTTATGGTTGGACTGTAAGATCTGTTCAGCTCCTCCTGCTCTATAAGACTCATCACTGGGGAAGGCTGCTGAAAATTTCATCAGTGGGGGAGGCTGCTGGACATTTCATCAGTGGAGGAGGCTGCTGGGAGTTTCATCAGTGGGGGAGGCTGCTGGACTTTTCATCAGTGGGGGAGGCTGCTGAACATTTCATCACTGGGGAAGGCTGCTGGACATTTCATCAGTGGGGGAGTTTGCTGGACAATTCATCAGTGGGGGAGGCTGCTGGACATTTCATTAGTGGGGGAGGCTGCTGGGCATTTTATTAGTGGGGTAGGCTGGTGGGAATTTCATCAGTGGGGGAGATTGCTGGACAATTCATCAGTGGGGGAGGCTGCTAGGAATTTCATCAGTGGGGGAGGCTGCTGGATAATTCATCAGTGGAGGAGGCTGCTGGACATTTCATTAGTGGGGGCGGCTGTTGGACATTCCATTACTGGAAAATCAATAAGTGTTCCCAGTTTATTGTGGTAGAATTATGTGCATTAGCTTATAATCAGGTCGGCTTATAGTCGAGTATATACGGTACTTTGATCTGAAATAAGGGAATGTAGAACTTTTTGGTAGAGGAGTCTTTGGCAGGAATCTCAGCCTATGTGGATACATTTCTATTAACTTTGCACATTTTGCACTTGCAATCTGTTGAATCTGGTAGATTGCAGATGGTTCCGGCCCACTGATCTGTACAGTATGTGGGCCGGTGGACAAATACAGATCAACAGCTGAGGAGAGCTGTTTGGGGTTAGCAATACTGAATATACACTCAATGCTCTCATTATTAGATTCGATTTCAGCGTGTGTCCAATCTAATTGCTGAAGGTAGGATGATTCTCATGGATGGGATCCACATTTATAGGAAGACTCTTCAAATATCGTAGAAAAGCAGTGTAATGTCACCGATTCTGGTGGCCACAAGTCAATCTCCCGCAGCTGGACTTAATTGTTAAGGCCCGATACAGTCAGTCCTAATGTATGCCCAGCCTTAGTAAGCCTGACCACCTTGAATATGATTGTAAGGTAATATGACATCCTAACTTGAGGACGATTTTTCTACCCATTCACGGGGTTAAAAAAAGGGACTTTTATTGTACAGATTGATCCCAGACCCATTTTAGCTGAACATTTCATCAGCTGGGGAGGTGCTGGATCAATGAGAGCAATTTAATCAGTGGGGGGGTAGGCTATGGACCATTTCATCAGTGGAGGGAGTGCTGATTTTGCTTAGAGAGCCTGAATTTCACCTGGAGGCTGCTGCGCCTTTCATTGAGACGTGATGCTCTTGCGGTGAGACATGTCTCCTGGAGGGAGTGATTTTGATCTCAGGGGAGGTGTTGACATTACAGTGAGTTAGAGGTTGGGAGTTTTATCATGTGGGGGAGGTGTGACCCTGTCGGATGACTGGAAGCCATCGCGGAAAATCCATTCACTGGCGAAGGTGTGGACATTCATAGTGGGGGCTGCGGACCAATTCATCCGTGGGGAAGCTGCTGAACATTTCATCCACTGGGGAAGGCTGCTGGACATTTCATTATTGAGGGAGGATGCTGAACATTTCATCACTGGGGGGGCTGACAATTCATCATGTGAGGAGGGCTGCGACATTTCATTAGTAGGGGGAGGCCTGCCTGGGAATTCATCAGTGGGGGAGGCTGCTGGAAGTTTAGAGGGGGAGGCTGTCGAAAATTTCATCACTGGGGAAGGCTGCTGAAAATTTCATCAGTGGGGGAGGCTGCCTGGACATTTAATCAGTGGAGGAGGCTGCTGGGAGTTTCATCAGTGGGGTGAGGCTGCTGGACTTTTCATCAGTGGGGGGGCTGCTGAAACATTTCATCATCGGGGAAGCTGCTGGGACATTTCATCAGTGGGGAGTTTGCTGGACAATCATCAGTGGGGGGGCTGCTGGACATTTCATTAGTGGGGAGGCTGCTGGGCATTTTTATTAGTGGGTAGGCTGGTGGATTTCTCAGTGGGGGGATGCGGACAATTCAACAGTGGGGGAGGCTGCTAGGAATTTCACAGGGGGAGGCGCTGATAATTCATCAGTGGAGGAGGCGCTGCCTGACATCATTAGTGGGGCGGGTGTGGACATTCCATTACTGGAAAATCAATAGTGCTTCCCAGTTTTGATGGTAGAATATGTGCATTAGCTTATAATCAGGTGGCTTATAGTCGAGTATATACGCGTACTTTGATCTGAAATAAGGGAATGTAGAAACTTTTTGGTAGAGGAGTCTTTGGCAGGAATCTCAGCCTATTGGATACATTTCTATAACTTTGCACATTTTGCACTTGCAATCTGTTGATCTGGTAGATTGCAGATGGTTCCGGCCCACTGATCTGTACAGTATGGGGCGGTGGACAAATACGATCAACAGCTGAGGAGAGCTGTTGGGGTTAGCAATACTGAATATACACTCAATGCTCTCATTATAGATTCGATTTCGCGTGTGTCCAATCTAATTGCTGAAGGTAGGATGTATTCTAGGATGGGATCCACATTTATAGGAAGACTCTTCAAATATCGTAGAAAGCAGTTGTAATGTCACCGATCTGGTGGCCACAAAGTCAATCTCCCGCAGTGGACTAATTGTTGTTAAGGCCGATACAGTCAGTCCTAATGTATGCCCAGCTTAGTAAGCCTGACACCTTGAATATGATTGTAAGGTAATATGACATCCCATTGAGGGACGATTTTTCTACCCATTCACGCGGGTGTTTTAACGCAGCAGTAAGGCTCGGGATAATACCACACATTGGATGTTCACAGTACAAGACGGGTATAATATCACCAGTGATGTCTATCCGTACACAAACAGGATGGTATCATAAACACGACAGTGATGTCACAGTACGGGATATCAAACACCAGTGATTTTTCACAGTATCCAGGTATAATACATACAGCAGTGATTGTTCACAGGCTAGCAGTAGATAATACAACACAGTGATGGTCACAGTACAATGGTAATACACGAACGTGATGTCGCACAGTTACAATCAGGGATATATACAACACACAGTGATGTCAGCAGTATTCGACCAGGGATTTAATACGCACTAGTGATGTCAGTACAGACGTAATAATACGGGCATCGATGATTTTCTACAGTAAGCAAGAGATAATACCACAAACAGTGATTCCTCAGTACAGATATAATCAACACATTAATGTCTCAGTAGCGACAGGGGATAGAATACAACACAGTGATGTCATCAGTACAATGCGAAAGGATATATACGCACAGTGGATGTCGTATCAGTACAAGAGATAATACTCACAGTGATGTCACGTACAAGAGATAATACAACACAGTCGATCTCCCAGTACAGAGATATATACCCAAACAGTATTTCACAGTACCAAGGGATATATACACACAGTGATTCACGTACAGGGATAATAGCAACACAGTGATGTCACAGTACATGAATAACATATCAGCATCAGTGATGTCTGGCGCGACATAGGGAGATAGACACAGGCTTAACACGTGATGTCACAGTCTCAGGGATAATCTACACCGTGATGTCTCAGTACAGGATACATACAAATACATCACAGTGATGTGCAGCAGTACAGAGATAAACACACAGTGATATCCAGTCAAGGATAATACACAAGCAGCGATGTCTACAGTACATGTTATATAATACACACAGTGATGGCAACAGTTTACAGGGATATACTACCCATGTTTTCGTAGTTAAATATTATGGATTGCCCCCCCCCCCCATAGGCAGCCTCAGTGAGCATTATCTTCCACGGGCATGGTGGTCACAAAACAAATATAATAACACCCATAGTACGCGGGCGCTTCTCTGTCTGTTGTAAATGCCCTAGTTGCTATGGTGGCTTTCAGCCCTCTGTGGTGTGGGAATGTATTGGGGTTTATTATGGAGCAAGCTTGGATCCTTCTCTCTCATCCTACGATGAACTTATCCCTCAAATGGAAGTTAAAATTAACAAACATAAAACGTCCACCCTCAAACTCCCTGAAGGATGGGGCTTCTTCCTATGTCTGTCCGGCGATTTCCTTGTCTGCGGGATCCGTAACTGCTCTGCTGTGGGCCTTTAAATTAGGAGGCTGGTGGGTTTGAAAGTATCGGCCCTCCACAACTACTTCTGATCTGACTACTCTGTGCTGACTCTGCTGCTACTCTGCCTCTCCTCCCTTAGTGTTTTCCATTATTGGCCGACGCATGGGCCTGGGACGGGAGACGAGCCACTGAGGAGGGGCCTCAGCTGGGTAATCTTCAAGAGCCCTGGAGACCATAAACTTAGTCTCTGCCAGGTTAGCCTGGGCCGTCGACGCACAACTACTTGGGTTGGGGGCCACTAACCCCACCACCACACACTACTGGCTGCCGCGCCCTGTACGCGCACCCCTCATCGTCATGGGGGCTGCTGTGCCATTCCTCTACAGAATGCGCCATACCAATCCTGATTGTCACGCCAAAATGTTCTGATGGCGCCAGCGTGTTCCCCACGCCATGCCTCCCCCCAGGGAAGGGTCCTGGTGTCACGGCCCAACGGATGGCGAGCTAATCTTGAAGGTCTCAGTGATGGCCTTCACATTAAGAACTGTCATAAGGGTTTCTCGTAGAGGCATCGCTAGTAGTTGCTCAAGACTCTTGCAACGAAACGGGTACATTAGCGCTCAAAATGACAAACCCTGGCAGTGACTATTCATGTTAAAAGGGGGGGTTGACTTAAGATGACACGCATGGCTACTTAGTTATGAGTTGGCTGTGTGGACATCTCTAGTTTGCTCTCCTGTTAAAGGGGTGGAGTAATGATATGATCATTACTGTGACCTCTCGTGTTAAAGGGTGACTTATGATGATCATTACTGTGACCTGTGAGCTCTCGTGTTACAGGGGTGGACTATAGATATCATTACGGGTGACCTTGTGTTAAAGGGGTGGACTATGAATGATCCTTACTGGTGACTCTTGTGTTAAGGGTGGATCTATGATGATCATTGTGATGGCTACATATGTGAAAAGGGGTGCGACTATGAGGTCCTTACAGGTGACTCTCGGTATTAAAGGGGTGGACTATGAATTGTCATTAAGTGCCTCTCCGTATTAAAGGAAAGGGGTGGACTTATGAAGGTCCTTGACAAAAAAAAATACCAGATCTCTTCCTCGATAAAAGGGGTGTACTATGATGATCCTTACAAACAGTGGCAAACTATCTCAGATTAAAAGGGGTGACTTGATTTGATCATTTACAGTGACTCTCATGTTAAAAAGGGGTGGAGCTATGATGGTCATTACAGTGGTTTTCCATGTTAAAGGTGTGGACTATGATACTATTGGTGCATACGTTAGAGTCACGTGTGATAGTTCCACAGTGAGTCTCAATATATGGGTTGGGGGTGGCGGAGGACATGAACGATATTTCGGTATCAGCCCTGGTGTTAATATTAAATTAAATTACAGGGATAATACACACAGTGATGTCACAGTACAGGGATAATACACATAGTGATGTCACAGTACAGGGATAATACACATAGTGATGTCACAGTAGAGGGATAATACACACAGGTTGTCACAGTACAGGGATAATACACACAGTGATGTCACAGTACAGGGATGTCACAGTACAGGGATAATACACACAGTGATGTCACAGTACAGGGATAATACACACAGTGATGTCACAGTACAGGGATATTAGCCCTGTATGTGACATCCCTGTGTGTATTATCTCTGTACTGTGACTCACGTGTGTGTATTATCTCTTCTGTACTGTGCCATCACTGTGTGTATTACTCCTGTACTGTGACATCACTGGTGGTGGTATTCCTGTACTGTGACATCACTATGTATTATCCCTGTACTGTGAGAGCCCTGTGTGTATTATCCCTGTACTGTGACATCACTGTGTGTATTATCCCTATACTGTGACATCACTGTGTGTATTATCCATGTACTGTGACATCACTTTAAACTTCATCTACCATATTAGAGACTCTGATAATACAGCGTAACAGACATCCCCTTTAAGTGAGGCCTAGAATACAGGATAATGGATGCCACTGGGGGGTCTTTTCTAAAGTAATATCAAGTCTATATCCTTTGTTCTTGTTATGTGTTTGACAATGGGACCTTTTACCTTTCACTTACTTTATCCACAGAGTCTTTTTGTGACCAAAGCCTCGAAACCATTTCCAGGGTATTTTACCAAAATTCTCAAACTTGTTTTTTTGTCTTTTTGACTCTTTTTTCATCCCTTTAATGGATTTTAATAGCAACAATTGTAACTCCATTCACTACCGATGCAAAGAATCGCGTCCCCTCTCGAAATAACTTGAACAAAAGCCGGACCAATTTAATTTGAGCGTTTTCGAGCAGGGACGCGATTCTTTGCACCGGTAGTGAATGAAGTTACAATTGTTTGCTGATTAAAATCCATTAAAGGGATGAAAAAAAAGTCAAAAAGACAAAAAAGGCAAGTTTGAGAATTTTGGTAAAACAACCTGGAAATGGTTTCGAGGGTTTGGTCACAAAAAGACTCTGTGGATAAAGATAAGTGAAATGTAAAAAGGTCCCATTGTCATAACACATAACAAGAACAAAGGATAAGACTTGATATTACTTTAGAAAAGACCCCCCCAGTGGCATCCATTATCCTGTATTCTAGGCCTCACTTAAAGGGGATGTCTGTTACGCTGTCTTATCAGAGTCTCTAATATGGTAGATGAAGTTTAAAGTGATGTCACAGTACAGGATAATCCACAGTGATGTCACAGTATAGGATACATACACAGTGATTCACAGTACAGGGATAACACACAGGGCTCTACAGTACAGGGATAATACACAGGGTCCTCCAGTATCAGGGATAATACCCACACAGGGATCCACAGTAAGTACAGGGTAATACACCAGTGATGTTCACAGTACAGAGATAATACACACAGTGATGTCACAGACAGAGCTAATACACACAGGAGTGTCACAGTACAGGATAATAACACACAGTCATGTACAGTACAGGATAATACATACAGTGATGTCAACAGTACAGAGATAATAACACAGTGATGTCACAGTACAGGGATAATACACACACAGTGATGTCACAGTACAGGCATAATACACACAGTGTTGTCACAGTACATGGAAATACACACAGTGATGTCACAGGGCAGGGATAATACACACAGCTATGTCACAAGTACAGAGATAATACTCACAGTGATGTCCAAATACAGGGATAATACACACAGTGATGTCATAGAGTACATGAATAATGACACAGTAATGTCACAGTACAGGGGTAATACACCACAGTGATGTCACAGTACAGGGATAATACACACAGTGATGTCACAGTACATGGATAATATACACAGTGATGTCACAGTACAGGGATAATACACACAGTGATGTCACAGTACAGAGATAATACACACAGTGATGTCACAGTACAGAGATAATACACACAGGGATGTCACAGTACAGGGATAATACACACAGTGATGTCACAGTACAGAGATAATACATACAGTGATGTCACAGTACAGGAATAATACACACAGTGATGTCACAGTACAGGGATAATACACACAGTGATGTCACAGTACAGGGATAATACACACAGTGTTTCCACGTACATGGATATCACACAGTGATGTCACAGTGCAGGGTTAATACACACAGTATGTCACAGTACAGATAATACTCACAGTGATGTCACAATACAGGGATAATACACACATGATGTCATAGTACAGAAATAACAGACACCGTAATGGTCACGGTACGAGGGATACACACAGTGATGTCACAGTACAGGGATATACACACAGTGAGTCACAGTACAGGGATAATCACACATGATGTCACAGATACAGGGATAACACACAGTGATGTAACATACACGGATAATACACACGTGAATACATAGTCACAGATAATACACACATGTTCACGTACAGGGTAATAAACAGTGATGTCACAGTACAGGGATATAATCACACAGAGATGTCATCAGTACAGCGATAATACACAGTGGTGATCACAGTACAGGGGTCATACCACTTACAGTGATGTCCATTACATGGATATCACCAGTGGATTGTCACAGTACAGGGATAATACACACAGTGATGTCACAGTACAGGGATAATACACACAGTGATGACATAGTACAGGCATAATACACACAGTTATGTCACAGTACAGGTATAATACACAGTGATGTCACAGTACAGGGATAATACACACAGAGATGTCATAGTACAGGGATAATACACACAGTGATGTCACAGTACAGGTATAATACACAGTGATGTCACAGTACAGACACACAGTAATGTCACAGTACAGAGATAATACACACTGTGATGTCACAGTACGTGGAGCAAAATTATCTAAATTATTCTCTATCACTGTCACATATCTATGCACTGTATACATTTGTATCTCTACACATACTGTAGTTCTGACGCCCTGTTGTAAATGCAGATATCACATTAGGTCCAATTTTTCCAGAACCGCTGCTTGTCATGTCCCCGGATTGTCATGAATCTGCTTGGTGGGTTATAGATGACTTTGTTATACAGACAGGTCAGATTTGTGAAATGTTCACTGATCACAGGAATCAGACGCGTTCCGGCTTCTCTGTAGATACAGATGATGTTTCTCCCGATCGGTGCACAATGTGAGAAAACCGAATAGTTCATCTTCCTGAAAACTTGGCAGATTATAGAAGAAATCTTTTGTGATGGAACACTGAACATTTCATCAGCTGGGGAAGGCTGCTGAAAATTTAATCAGTGGGGGCGGGATAGGTTGGACATTTCATCAGCTGGAGCGAGGCTATTGTTGCTGGAGAGTTTTGGGCTGCTGCCGTTGCTTGGGAGTTGTGCTCGTTTTGCTGGTGAGTGGTGCTTGGAGTTTGGAGTGTTTTGAGTTCGAAGTTTATCAGTAGTTTGATGGAGTTTTATCAGGGGGGGACGAGGGTGAGCGGGCTCTGTCGGATTGACTGACTAGCCAATGAAAATCCATCACTGGGCAAGGTGCTGGACATTCATAGTGGGGGAGCTGCGGACCAATTCATCAGTGGGGAAGCTCCAACCGCTGAAACATTTATCCACTGGGGAAAGGCTGCGGACATTCATTGTGAGGGAGGATGCTGAACATTTCATCACTGGGGAGGGACTGGACAATTCTATATGTGAGGAGGAGTGCTTGAGGACATTTCATTAGAGGGGGAGGGCCATGCCTGGGGATATTCAGTCAGTGGGGGAGGGCTGTGGAATAGTCCTTAGAGGGGGGGCTGTCGAAATTTCATCACTGGGGAAGGCTGCATAATAATTTACATCAGTGGGTGGGAGGATGTGGGACATTTAATCAGTGGAGGAGGACTGCTGGGAGTTTATCAGTGGGGGAGGCTCGCTGGACTTTTCATCAGTGGGGAGGCTGCTGAAACATTTCATCACATCGGGGAAGGCTGCTGGGACCATTAATCAGGTGGGGGAAGTTGTGCGGGACAATCATCAGTGGGGCGGCGGACTGCGGACATTTCATTAGTAGGGGAGGCTGCTGCGGCTATTTTTATTAGTGAGAGGGTAGCTTGGATGGTGAAGTTCATCAGTGGGAGCGAGATGCGGATCAATTCAGCAGTGGCGGGGGCGTGCTAGGAATTTCACAGGGGGCGAGGCTGCTGGATAATCATCAGTGGAGTGAGGCGCCTGTGAATTTCATTAGTGGGGGCGGTGTGGACATTCCATTACTGGAAAATCAAAGTGACTTCCCAGTTTATGATGGTAGCAATATGTGCAGTAGCTTATATCAGGCAGGTTATGTCAGAGTATATACGCGTATTTGATCTGAAATAGGGCAATGTAGAACTTTTTGGTAGAGGGTCTTTGGCAGGAATCTCAGCCTATTGGATACTTTCTATAACTTTGCACATTTTGCACTTGCAACTGTTGATCTGGTAGATCGCAGATGGGTTCCGGCCCATGATATGTACAGTATGGGGCGGTGGACAAACTACGATTGCAACAGCGAGGAGAGCATTTTGGGTTGCAATACTGAATATACACTCAATGACTCTCATTATAGATTCGATTTCCAGGCGTGTGCTCCAATCTAATTGCGTGAAGGTAGGATGATGTCTGGATGGGATCCACATTTATAGGAAGATCTTCAAATATCTTAGAAAAGCAGTGTAATGTCACCGATGTCTGGTGGCACACAAGTCAATGCTCCCGCGTGCGACTGAATGTTGTTAAGGCCGATACAGTCAGTCCTAATGTATGCACCAGGACTTAGTAAGCCTGACACTTGAATATGATTGTAAGGTAAATATGACATCCTACATTGAGGGACGATTTTTGCTACCCATTCACGCGGTGTATAACAAAAGGGATTTATGCTACAGATTGATCCCAGACCCATTGTATTAGACCACCAATTTTATGATACTCCAGAGATCAACCATGTTTAGCATCATAACTGATCTTTTACAAGGGGACATTCATTCATATGTAAAAGTGAATAAAGTGAGCTAAATACTATGACTCCTGATTGAAAAGTTTATTTCTGTAATGACCAGGTGGATTATTACAACAGGTTAGATGCTCCCCATTCCCTGACACTGTTCAAACTTATGTGCTTCTCCGAACTGTTTTATACACAACATGTGGGGCTTCCAACATGTACCCTATCGTCCGATACAATGGTAACAACAAGATAGACAGTCCCAACCCAGTCTGTGTACATTTCCAAAACAATACTGGAGGCCATGATTAGAAGGTGAGCCGCATTGCAGGACATGGACTGCAAGTTCTGTGCAGCGGCTGCTTAATCTGTGCTGCGACTATTATAAATAAAGGAATTATTATTTAGTTATTTTTTTATGTTTCTACTCTCCAATCACAAGTGTTAGACAAAAGTAGACCCCCCAGTACTATTGTACATGTACTTGTCTTCTCAGATGACAAAGGGTTATAAAACATGTACACATCCCACATCCCACACTGTCTAAGATGTGCTCTACTTCTCCCATACAAGTTGTTATACAAAGTGAGATGCCCCAACACCAGTGCTTTTATACATGCTTCTCTTCACTTCATCGTAATACTAAGTGTTATTATAGTGACCATCCCACACCGTAGCTCTGTTGTACATGAGCCTTACCTCTCGATACAGTGTTAAGCACACAGTTTGATGCTACCCACCCACCGTGAGTCATACATGTGCTCAACTTCTCTGGTACCAATGGTCACGCCAACATGTAGACCTGTTAGAGACTTGTTATCAAAACAACAAGAAGAGAACGCCTACCCAAGACCCGTCACTGCGTAGATGTGATCCTTCTCCGAACAATGGTATGCAACAAAGATAGACAATCCCCTGCCCCATCTATGTCTACACGTCCTCCACTTACTCCGATAAAATGTTATACAACTGTAAACGCTTCCCAGCCCTATCTCTGTCGTACAGGTACTCCACTTCTTAATACCAATGTTATACAACAGTGTAGACGTCCCCCAGCCCCATCTCATCGTACCTGTATCCCTTCTCCAGTAAAATGGTATACAATGTGTACGACGCTCCCTAAGCCCCCATCTCTGTTGATATGGTATCCACTTTCCATACAAAGTGTTATACCAATGGTTTAGATGCCTCTCCAGCCCATCTCTGTCGCAGAATGTATCCAATTCTGACGATACCAAATGTTTTATACTACGTGTTAGATGCCCTAAGCCACATCTCTGCGACATGTGCTACACTTCTCATAGCAAATGTTAATACAAGTGTAGATGCTCCCAAGCCCCAATCTGTCGAACATGTGCTCCACTTCTCCCATACAAATGTTTATACAACATGAGACGACCCCAGCCCCATCTCTATCACATGTGCTCCACCTTACTCACATACGAACTCGTCTTCAAACATCCTATAAAAAATAAAACATGAATTTGCCTCTCCCTTTCTTAATCAAAAACTTGTACCGGTGACCGCTCTGCCTTTGAGGATGTCAGCCACGGACCAGGCTACGATCTCACGAGCGCCATCCTGCAAGAACGGAGCTCTGCTACATACAGTAATCACAGCTACTGTCTTCCGTGATTGTAAGAATCTGCAGCAAGTTTGTAATAGGAAGATTGGACCTGGGACGATGTCACCCCACAATGGAGAGTCGCCTTTGACAAATGGTAGATGAATATTGATGAGACATGTTACTGACGTGTAATGCCGGCGATAATGGGGCGGGTTCTATGATCATCTGTCGTCTACCTGACGGTTGCGAAAGATAATTGGGAAATGAGAAATTGTTACCTGGGGGAGAGTTTCATCAATATTAGGATTTCTTCATTCGTGCCGCCATCCGTTCTTAGGACATGGTAAGATCTGGTAAACGTTATGTTTACTTATTGAAACAACCTTTAAGTGGTCATTGCGGCTACATGAAAAAATATAGAGCTAAAGTAAGACGTCCTGCTCCAAAGTTCCTTATCTGACCCTCGTTCAGCAAATTAAATCCGCAATCATAGTGGCCCATGATTGTTGGAACCTTTGACTCATTGGGGACTCTAAAGACCAGAGACTCTGGGTATGCCAAAGGAATAAGTAGCCGTAGTAGGACAGGGTTATATTTTGCTTTTTATCTTCCCTCTGCACTGTACCCACAGCATTGGTCCCCCAATCAATGTTGTGTCAAGCAGTTACTATATTTCTATGTTGAGTACATATATAGTGAAGATAATGATGCCCCACCCAGTCAGCTAGATATTGGAGCTCCACCAATTAAAGAAGATATAGAAGCTCCAACTAACAAGGAAGTATAGAGGTTCCACCTAATCATGCAGATATTGATACTCTCACCCAACCAAGGAGTACTAAGGCTCACTCAGCAAGAAAGATACATAAGCTGCAACAGGAAGTTACGAAAGCTCCACAGCCCGGCAGATACTGAAGCTCCACCTAGTTAGGCAGTTGCTGAAGCTCCACTAGTCAGGTAGTTTCAGAAGCTCCACCTCTCAGGAAGTACTAAAGCTCCACCTCTCCAGGCAGATATTAAAGCTCCACCTCTCCCGGCAGATACTGATGCTCCACCCAGCTAGGGAAATACAGATGCTCCACCCATCCAGACAGAAATCTGAAGCTACACCCAACCAGGTACATACTGATGGCTCCACCTAAGATGAGATATTTGTTAATCCGAAAGGGAAATTTAAGGCATCACGTTGCAAAGAAGATTTCTAGCCAGGCAGATACTGAAGCTCCAACTATCCAGGCAGATACTAATGCTCCACCGATTCAGGCAGATACTGAAGCTCCACCTTTCCAGGCAGAACTGAAGCAATCCACCTTTCCAGGCAGACCTGAAGTCCACCTTTCCAGGCAGATTGAAGCTCCACCTATCCAGGCAGATACTGAAGCTTCCACCTTTCCAGGCAGATATGAAGCCCCACTTCCAGGCAGATACTAATGCTCCAACTATTCAGGCAGTTATGAAACTCCACCTTTCCAGGCAGATACTGAAGATCTCCCCCTTTCAGGCAGATACTGAAGCTCCACCTTTACAGGCAGATACTGAAGCTCCACTATCAGGCAGATACTAATGCTCCACCTATCCGGCAGATACTGAAGCTCCACCCAACCAGCCTCATAGTGAAGCGCCACTTAGCTATATAGCCACTATATATATAGTGTAGGATTCTATGTGTGTACATGTTTAGATCAGTGTGTATGTACCTGACTTTTGCTATGTGGCTCTTCGATATCTATGTATCCCTCTGGTATGCTGTGAGGTCAGGCCAATCGGACAACTTAGAAACACACAAGCAGGAAACCATGTCAGTATGCTATGGAATTTCCTACCTGAACCTTTCAGGTGCTCCCACTTTGAAGGAAATTTACCATTGAAATCCATCCTGATAACCAGGGAAACACTTACCCATAGATCCAGGCTCCATGATGTGGGAATTTATTATATGTTATCCATGGCCTACATCCTCTAAAAATCTACTTTAAAATGATGCTATGAGATTGGAGTGCTATGGGGGTATTACAAGAGCCTCTCAGGACAAGAGACGGTACTCCTGAACAGTTTGTGTGTAACAGCCAGAGAATCTACAGCTTGATTTAGATGATATATTCCCTTTATGCCAATGAGTAGAAAATTGAATAAAACTGTATGAATGTCATCATAGATTTGGACCTTCACATGATAACATATGCACCACCAGAGTTCTAATACTCTTGCGATGGGTCAGGGGCGGGCGACAAAAGCCAATCTCACTGTTCAATCGCCAAATAGCAATTAAGTTGAAGACACCACTTTATCTCTGCTCACAATTGTTGGACATTGTGCATGAAACTATGATTTTGGAAACAGATAGGGATAAGTGATTTCAATTTTGTCGCTTAGATGTTCTATCATCTAGAGACAGAACGAAATAGCAATCATAGTGAGAGGCCAGTACAGCACTGCCGAGCTATTCAGTTGGCAGCTTCTACAAGATCATAGGCAACCCGGCTCCTTATCTTACGCTGCACATTTGTGGTTCTGCATCCTACTGCAGAACGTGACGTCTCAGCGCCTGGGGGGGGGGGGGGGGGTATTCAATTTTTAATTACTTCAATTCTTTCTATTTATTAAAGGAAAAATTGCACTCTATTGGGTTAGTGTTAGTGAGAGGATGGAGATCATAGGGTATAAAGAAAATGTACGTTTTTACAAAGAAAAATAAACAATGTAAATCACACACGATACTGCATATAGATGAAATAGTGCATTTATCTTAACTTACTTATGTTGTTCCTCATGGCGGAGCCTCTGCTTCCAATATTGTGAAGCAGAAGCAATAAAATTGGATAAATTGAATTTGTTTATTCATTTTTTTTTTCCAGTGGAGGGAAGGGGCAGGGTCGCCTTCAGGTATAGTAGGCCCCTCGGCGACGGAGCCTCAGTAGGCCCTGAGTAGGCATTGAATTCATATGGCGGCATTTAAATTCACAAACAAACAGTCTCTGTTCCCTTATATATACCCTAGTTTATCATCACCAAACAGCCCCATTCATGTTCTTTCGATCTAAAGCCCCCCTCACCCCATGGGTTTCCTTATAGTCAGAAGGCAGGGAAGAATCGCAGACGGAAGCTTTCTCAGTGGCATGAAGTCAAAAGATATGGCGGGGTTGCTGGAGAAGCGTCCAGTCACCAGCCCGCCAATCAGTGGCGAACTGGCCCTTAAATCTGCAAGTGACCGGCGCCCTGCCCTAGGGAGCGTCGCCATGAAGAGGGGCACGGGTGTGCCTGCCTCCGATAACCTTTGTAACATGTTACATCACAATATGTTAGTATACATGGGGCTCATTTTACTAAGGGTCCGAATTGCGCACTTCGTCAGGTTTCCCGTCGATTTCCGATTTGCGCTAAATTGGCCCGCGGATTTGAGAGCACGCAATGGATTTGGCGAATCGCACTGGCTTTCACGCGAGCAGAAATCGGGGGGCGGCCGTCGGAAAAATGCGGAATTTAAAAAGAAATTTGATATGCAAGATCGCACTACATGCACCGCGGATGAAGAAGGTGAACTCCGCGGACCTCGGCGCAGCAGCGAACAAACGGTGGATATCAGGTGCACCGGACCTTAGTGAATCCCGGCAGAAACCGAATTATTGTCGGACACGCGCCGCGGGGATCGCGGCTGGAAGGGGTAAGTTAATCTGCCCAATGTGTTGCTATAAATGGGTATTTTACCAAGGGCTCCGGGGCCGCCATTTCCGTCGGGTTTTCTTAATTTTCCATTTGCGTCAAATTCGCCGGATTATGGCACACACGATCAAATTTCGGCGGCGGCTTGCCCCAAAAGACGATTCGGAAAACCGCAGAATTTAAAAACGCAAAAGTTGCTGAAGATCACGTACTACAGCACCGACGACGAAGAAGTGAACTCCGGCAGACCTCAGTGCAGCAGAGACACTGCAGGATATCGGGGCACAACCTATAGTGATACCGGCAGACCCGAATTCCACGTTCGGACAACACGCCGCAGGATAGCGACTGGGACGGGTAATAAATCTGCCCCAATGTGTGGCATAATATATATAATAGTGCAATCCCACTCTTTAATGTGGCAGTTCGGATGCCGCCCCCTGACACTGTGGACCCCATAACAGCTGCTATGGCTGCTACCACTGTAGTTACACAACCCTGATCCAACCAAGGATCAACTATTCATGTTTTCCTCCTTGGTAAAACTCTTGGTAGAATCTGTGTCTACTATAAAGGATGAATGAAAAGGAACATTTTGGGGGATTTAATAGATTTGCTTTACTGGTTTATAGAAACTCAGACGCAGATCTTTATCCACTTGAAATCAAACCACATGTAAGTAGAAGCGCAGCGCTCCAAGAGATACACAAATATCTCTCGCGGCTCAGGGAGTGGGAATAATGGGAGCGTCTTCTCTATTCTGGCAGGATGCCTGGGTGGGATATAAATTTGAGATTGTCTACAAAAAGCCCACATAAACTTGACAAAAGCCGGACCAATTACATTTGAGCGTTTAGAGCGGGACGCGATTCTTGCATCGGTAGTGAATGGAGTTACATTGTTTGCGTTAAAATCCATTAAAGGGATGAAAAAGAGTCAAAAAGACAAAAAACAAGTTTGAGAAATTGGTAAAATACCCTGGAAATGTTTCGAGGCTTTTGTCACAAAAAGACTCTGTGGATAAAGATAAGTGAATGGTAAAAGGTCCAATTGTCATAACAATAACAGACAAAGGATAAGGCTTGTATACTTTAGAAAAGAACCCCCAGTGGCATCCATTTACTGTATTTAGGCCACACTTAAAGGGATGTCTGTTACGCTGTATTTATCGAGTCTCTATATGGTAGATGAAGTTTAAAGTGAGGTCACAGTACAGGATAATACACACAGTGATGTCACAGTATAGGGATAATACCACAGTGATTCACAGTACAGGGATAACACACAGGGCTCTACAGTACAGGGATAATACACAGTGATGTCACAGTACAGGGTAATACACACAGTGGATGCTCACAGTAAGTACAGGGATAATACACCAGTGATGTCACAGTACAGAGATAATACACACAGTGATGTCACAGGACAGAGCTAATACACACAGGATGTGTCACAGTACAGGGATAATAACCACACAGTGATGTCACAGTACAGAGATAATACATACAGTGATGTCAACAGTACAGAGATAATACACACAGTGATGTCACAGTACAGGGATAATACACACACAGTGATGTCACAGTACAGGCATAATACACACAGTGTTGTCACATGTACATGGAAATACACACAGTGATGTCACAGGTGCAGGGATAATACACACAGTGATGTCACAAGACAGAGATAATAATCACAGTGATGTCACATAAATACAGGGATAATACACACAGTGATGTCATAAGTACATGAAATAATGACACAGTAATGTCACCAGTACAGGGATACACCACAGTGATGTCACAGTACAGGGATAATACACACAGTGATGTCACAGTACAGGGATAATACACACAGTGATGTACAGTACAGGGATAACAACAGTGATGTCACAGTACAGGGATAAACACACAGTGAGACATAGTAAAGGCATAATACACACAGTTATGTCACAGTACAGGTATAAATACACAGTGATGTCACAGTACAAGGGATAATACACACAGAGATGTCATAGCTACAGGGATAATACACACAGTGATGTCACAGTACAGGGATATACACTACAGTGATGTCACAGTACAGGATAATACACACAGTGATTGTACAGTACAGGTATTAAACACAGTGATGTCACAGTACAGGATAATACACACAAGTGATGTCACAGTACAGGGATATACACACAGTGATGACAAGTACAGGCATAAACACCACAGTTATGTCACAGACAGGATAATACACAGTGATGTCACAGTACAGGGATAATACACACAGAGATGTCATAGTACAGGGATAATACACACAGTGATGTCACAGTACAGGTATAATACACAGTGATGTCACAGTACAGACACACAGTAATGTCAGTACAGAGATAATACACACTGTGATGTCACAGTAGTGGAGCAAAATTATCTAAATTATTCTCTATCACTGTCACATATCTATGCACTGTATACATTTGTATCTGTACGACATACTGTAGGACTGACCCTGTTGTAAATGCAGATATCACATTAGGTCCAATTTTTCCAGAACGCTGCTTGTCAGGTCCCGGATTGTCATGAATTGCTGGTGGGTTATAGAAATGTTGTTATACAGACAGGTCAGATTGTGAAATGTTCACTGATCACAGGAATCAGACGCGTTCCGGCTTCTCTGTAGATACAGATGATGTTTCTCCCGATCGGTGCACAATGTGAGAAAACCGAATAGTTCATCCTCCTGAAAACTTGGCAGATTATAGAAGAAATCTTTTGTGATGGAACATTTAAGGTTAGCGTTATCTGAGATCTGTTCAAATCCTAACTAAGCCCAATATTTCTCCATCTGTAAAATTCCTGGCGGATAAAATGTCCTTAGATGGAAGAGTTTTTATATCAAAGAATGAAGCAGGACAGTATATATATAATTGTATCACTTCGCAGAATACTCGGGTACCTTTACAAGTCTATTTTAAAACTTAGGTCCATTACAAAGACAAAGAATAGAGAATGCAAAACGGGCAGTTGTCTAGGGTACTCCACCTACTTGGGGCTGCACTTCCAAGTTATACTTAAAGGGGTATTCCCACGAAGACAAGATTCTTAAATATACTACAATAACACATTCTCTAATTCATTGTCATTAACAAAGATACAACATTTCACAGATATAATTCTAACCTGTCTATAGCAGTCCTGGTGATTACAATTTCGGTTGTCCCTGGATACGACCATAAACTCCTGACTATGGTCGGGCACATTCCTTTGGCATTAATAGCTTCTCATGTACTGCAGGGGAGAGGCAGGAGGTAGACTACAGACACAGGTACTTCCTGTCCAGCAGCTGCTCTACAGACAAGATAAGCTCTGGATCCAAGGGGGAGGGGGCATAGCAGTGCTGAATGTGTGTTTTATAGATGTGGTAGTAGAGCTGAGTGTTCTAGAAAGAGCATTGTCAGACAACCATGCACTATGTCACGATTCACTAAGATCTCCGATATCCTGCAAGTGTCGCCATCCCGCTCAGGTCCGCCGGAGTTTACCTTCTTCTTCCTGGTGCATGTAAGTGCATTGACACAATTTGAATCTTAAATCCCGGGCTCAGTCCAAATCAGACGGATCATCCGACGGCTCGCCCCCCGATTTCTGTCGCATGAAAGCCAGCGCAGTTGCGCCATAATCTGATCGCGTGTGACACAATTCCAGTGCAAACCCCTGTTAAACACCTGTCTTAGCTTTTACCTAGTAGAATCTTCAGAAGATAAATGAAAGTGTAGATAAACCTTATACCCTGATAATCTAAGCACATTGTCAGCTCACAACATCTCATAGCACAGAGGAATCATGAGCTGTCTGTTTAGAGAGTCCCCGCTCACACTCAGGAGTCTTACACTGACCATCATTGAGTGATAGGACTAGGGGCTCCGGCCTCCCAGGGGTTTTCCAATATCACTCCAAAACCCTTTTAATGTAACTAACAAGAGTTGATAATGTATTCTACTTATTGTTTAAAGGAACACTCTAGTCCCAACTGATTCATTGCATTATTATACCTAAGGCTACATTCACACTAACGTATGGAGGACGTATATACGGCCGACATATATATGGTCGATATACGCCCTCCATAGACGTCAATGGGCGCACGGCGCCCTACGGGAGCGGTACGGTGCAGCACACATGCGGCACTGTACCGCTCCGTACCCGGAAAAAGATAGGACCTGTCCTATCTTTTCCCGTAATACGGCGCCGTGCGCCATAGGTTGCTATGGAGAGGGGCGGGGGTGAGCTGCGCTCACCTCCTCCTCCTCTCCCCGTACACTGCCGTTGCCCGCTACGGTACGGTACGGGCGGGCAACGGCAGTGTGAATGTAGCCTTATTCAGCATCATAAATGCTATATATATATATATCCTATAATCTACATGAACTGATCAGGAAAACCCAACAACCTTTAAGACTCAATTTCTCGAATTGTCATCGTATGCTCATTTTTTCCCTTTCTATCTTAATTTTGATTATGTTTCCTCTGATGGTTAGATAATTTTGTCCTACAAGGCTATTTGTGGAGAAAACACGATAATAACCTCTCTAGTAGTAATCTGTGACCTCAGGCCATATTGAGAACATCCATACATCAATACGCAATGTTAATGTATAGGTTGCGCTGACATTGAAGGAGCTTTGTGTATCCTAACGAGGAGCTGCCGCTAATTGTCTACATGCTCCTCGGCAATGCTGAAGGCCTACGACATTAATAGTCTGTTACCTCACATATGTTTGTAATAGGTGATCAGGGGAAAGGATCTATTTGGGAGAACCAAAAGTGGGCACAATAACTTATGAGCCAGATGCTGCGGTGTCCTGAGTGATTGTGGTCATAAGGGTGCAAAAAACTAAGTCATAAATCTAAATCCTAGGTCTGCGTAGCCTATTCCTTACTTATCCGAAATCAGTTAAATATAAGAAATCAGAAGTATAAGTTAACATACAAGGAGGAAGACATGGACAGTAGGGCTAACTAAGGCTTTTTTTTGCCCCATTGGGGTAAAAACTGATGTGGCCTCAACCGCACCATCCACCCCACAACACTAAAAAAATATATAACTCACTTTTTCTGTCCCAAACTCATCCTCTTCACTTTATGTTGTCTTTGGTCTCTGGATGGTAAGCTGCAGATGTAGTAGGTGGGTAGGTGGTGGATAGAAGAGTCTTTCCGGAACTCAGGCAGACCCATGTCTAGACCACACCTGAGTAGAGCCTAGTAAGGAAATTATCCACTGAAACAAGCAAAGAAATATACTGATTATGACTAGTGATGAGCGAACCCAAAAAGATCCCAAACCTGGACCCAAACCCTCCCGAAACAACAGTGATTGGTGTTAACTGTTTAAATTTAAATGTGGCACTAACATGACGTCATCGAGGAGAGCCGCTCATCCCCAAAATAATAGAGCCGGCGCACACATGCTACACTGATTTAAATGCTGGTGGAATTTGAACAGTTAACACCCCCAAATGTTGCCAGCACTGATCGTGGGTGTTACTTAAAGGTGTCCACTCATCACTCGTCCCAATCACTATTCATGCCACATTGGGGCACATTTACTAAGGGTCCAAATCACGTTTTTCAGCCTGGTTTTCCGAATTTTATCATTTTGCGCCAAATTGCCCCGGGTTTTTGGTGCACGCAATTGGATTGTGTCGCATTGGCACCGGCTTGCATGCGACGAAAAATGGGGGGGCGTGGCCGTTGGAAAACCTGACGGATTCTGAAAAATTGCGCTATTAAAAAAAAAAAGTGTCACTTGACACGCACTCACATACACCAGGAATAGGATGCTGAACTCCGGCGGACCTCGGCGGAACTTGGCGCAAAAGTGACACCTGGTGGACATCGGGCGCACGACCTTAGTGAATCCCGGCAGACCCGAATCCTCGTAGAACACGCCGCTGGATGACAACAGGACCGGGTAAGTAAATGAGCCCCATTGATCTAAATGCTACCAGAAGCTTTCCTAGTGGTATTGAAACAGATAACTTTTGTGATCGGTGCAAGTATCGATCGCGAGTGTTTACAACAGAGGGGTGGGCACAACTGGACCCGTACCAAGCTTTTGAGAGATAACACCTGTGATTGGTTTCAGTATCGTTTGTGGATGTTAACAACCGAGCAGTGTACACAACCAACCCGGACCCAAACTTCTGACTGGAGTCCGGGTTTGGGGGTCCTGAACCCGCAATGTTCAGTATGAACTGGTGCATTTCAATCCGGGTCTGCTCATCCCTAAATGAGACAATTGTAACAACCAAGAGCCACCATTGAAAAATGACAGGACACCTTAAAGTGTACGGGTACAGGGCGAGTAGTGCCCATGCCAGCGTAGACCCATGAGTACTGCGCTGCCCAGACTGTCATGATTGGGCCTAATGTTCAGCGGCTCATGGCACCTTGAAGCATTCCATATTATTGGGGAGAGTGGCATTATTAGGCATTATAGAGCAGAGACAGCTGACATGGACCTGACACAAATAGAGTTGATACAGGGACAATATTCAGGACAGTGGGACACAACCCAAAATCCTGGAATGTCCCACTGAATGCACAAAATGGGGTTCATTTACTCCAGAGGTTTTCCTAGTGGTATTGAAACAGATAACTTTTGTGATCGGTGCCAGTATCGATCGCGAGTGTTTACGACAGAGGGGTGAACGACAGAAGGCCGAACCATTCCTACAGGGGCACTGTTGGTCACCCTCGATGTCGAGTCCTTATACACGATCATCGGTCATCAGGTGGGTCTTGATGCTGTTGCATATTTTCTCAATAAGGAGGGCTCTCTGGATCGATGCCATGATTCCTTTATCTTGGATTTGTTGTCCTTGATTTTGCACCAAAACTCTTTTGTCTTTGATGGTGCTCACTATAAGCAGATCTCCGGGACGGCCATGGGTGCAAAAAAAGGGACTTTTATTGTACAGATTGATCCCAGACCCATTTTAGACCCCACCAATTATCTATTGATACTCCAGAGACAACCATGTTTAGCCATCATAACTGATCATTTTACAAGGGACTTCATTCATATTAAAAGTGAATAAAGTGAGCTACATCTACTATGACTCTCTGATTGAAAAAGTTTATTTCTGTAATACCAGAGTGTTATACAACAGGTAGATGCTCCCCATCCCTGACACTGTCAAACATGTGCTTCTCCGAAACTAGTTTTATACAACATGTGGAGGCTTCCACATGTACCCTACTTCTCCGATACAAGTGTTATACAACAAGTAGACAGTCCCCAACCCAGTCATGTTGTACATTTCCAAAACATACTGGTAGGCTGATTAGATGGTGAGCCGCATTGGGGACATGGACTGGCAAGTTCTGTGCAGCGCTGCTTAATCTGTGTGCGCTATATAAATAAAGGAATTATTATTGTTATTATTTTTTTTATGTTTTCTACTTCTCCAATACAAGTGTTATACAATAAGTAGACCCCCCCAGTACTATTGTACATGTACTTTTCTTCTCAGATACAAGTGTTATAAAACATGTACACACTCCCCATCCCCAGCACTGTCCTACATGTGCTCTACTTCTCCCATACAAGTGTTATACAACAGGTAGATGCCCCAACACCAGTGCTTTTATACATGTTCTCCACTTCACTTATACAAGTGTTATATAGCTGACACTCCCCACCCCTAGCTCTGTTGTACATGAGCTCTACCTCTCCGATACAAGTGTTAAGCAACAGTTTGATGCTCCCCACCCACCGTGAGTTCATACATGTGCTCAACTTCTCTGGTACCAATGTCACGCAACATGTAGACCTTGTTAGAGACTTGTTATACAACAAGTAGACGCTCCCCAGCCCGTCTCTGCCGTAGATGTGATCCACTTCTCCGATACACATGGTATGCAACAAGTAGACAATCCCCTGCCCCATCTCTGTCGTACACGTCCTCCACTTCTCCGATAAAAATGTTATACAACATGTAAACGCTTCCCAGCCCTATCTCTGTCGTACAGGTACTCCACTTCTTTAATACAAATGTTATACAACATGTAGACGCTCCCCAGCCCCATCTCTATCGTACATGTACTCCACTTCTCCAGTACAAATGGTATACAATGTGTAGACGCTCCCTAGCCCCATCTCTGTTGTATATGTGCTCCACTTCTCCAATACAAATGTTATACAATGTTTAGATGCTCTCCAGCCCCATCTCTGTCGTACATGTACTCCACTTCTGCGATACAAATGTTATACTACGTGTAGATGCTCCTAAGCCCCATCTCTGTCGTACATGTGCTCCACTTCTCCCATACAAATGTTATACAATGTGTAGATGCTCCCAAGCCCCATATCTGTCGTACATGTGCTCCACTTCTCCCATACAAATGTTATACAACATGTAGACGCACCCCAGCCCCATCTCTATCGTACATGTGCTCCACTTCTCCCATACGAAACTCTGTCTTCAAACATCCATAAAAAATAAAACATGAATTTGCTCTCCCTTTTCTTAATCAAAAACTTGTACCAGTTGACTGCTCTGCCTTTGGGATGTCAGCCCACGGCATACGATCTCACCGAGCGCCATCCTGAAGAACGTGAGATCTGCTACATACAGTAATCACAGCTCTGTCTTCCGTGATGTAAGAATCTGCAGCAAGTTTGTAATAGAGACAGATGGCTGGGACGCATGTCACCCCACACATGGAGACGTCGCTTTGATCAAATGGTAAGATGAATATTGATGAGACATGTTACTGACGTGTATATGCCGGTGATTAATGGGGCGGGTTCTATGAATCATCTGTCGTCTACCTGACGGTTGCAAAGATAATTGTGGAAATGAGAAACTTGTTACCTGGGGAGAGTTTCATCAATATTATGGATTTCTTCATTCGTGCCGCCATCCGTTTCTGACAATGGTAAGAATCTGGTCAACGTTAATGTTTACTTATTGAAATCACCTTTAAAGTGGTCATCTGGGTACAATGGAAAAAATATAGAGCTAACGTAAAGAAGTCCTGCTCCCAAATTCCTTATCATGACCCTCGTTCAGCAATTAAATCCGCATCATAGTGGCCCATGATTGTTGGAACCTTTGACTCATTGGGGACTAAAGACCAAGAGACTCTGGGGTATGCCAAAGGAATAAGTAGCCGTAGTAGGACAGGGTTATTTTGCTTTTTATCTTCCCTCTGCACTGTACCACAGCATTGGTCCCCCAATCAATCTGTTGTGTCAAGCAGTTACTATATTTCTCTGTTGAGTACATATATAGTGAAGATAATGATGCCCCACCCAGTCAGCTAGATATTGGAGCTCCACCAATTAAAGAAGATATAGAAGCTCCAACTAACAAGGAAGATATAGAGGTTCCACCTAATCATGCAGATATTGATACTTCACCCAACCAAGGAGATACTAAGGCTCCACTCAGCAAGAAAGATACATAAGCTGCAACAGGAAGTTACGAAAGCTCCACCAAGCCCGGCAGATACTGAAGCTCCACCTAGTTAGGCAGTTGCTGAAGCTCCACCTAGTCAGGTAGTTTCAGAAGCTCCACCTCTCCAGGAAGTTACTAAAGCTCCACCTCTCCAGGCAGATATTAAAGCTCCACCTCTCCCGGCAGATACTGATGCTCCACCCAGCTAGGGAAAGACAGATGCTCCACCCATCCAGACAGAAATCTGAAGCTACACCCAACCAGGTACATACTGATGCTCCACCTAAGATGAGATATTTTGTTAATCCGAAAGGGAAATTTAAGCATCACGTTGCAAAGAAGATTTCTAGCCAGGCAGATACTGAAGCTCCACCTATCCAGGCAGATACTAATGCTCCACCTATTCAGGCAGATACTGAAGCTCCCCCTTTCCAGGCAGATACTGAAGCTCCACCTTTCCAGGCAGATACTGAAGCTCCACCTTTCCAGGCAGATACTAATGCTCCACCTATTCAGGCAGTTACTGAAACTCCACCTTTCCAGGCAGATACTGAAGCTCCCCCTTTCCAGGCAGATACTGAAGCTCCACCTTTCCAGGCAGATACTGAAGCTCCACCTATTCAGGCAGATACTAATGCTCCACCTATCCAGGCAGATACTGAAGCTCCACCCAACCAGCTCATAGTGAAGCGCCACTTAGCTATATATAGCCACTATATATATAGTGTTAGGATTCTATGTGTGTACATGTTTATACCTGTGTATGTACCTGACTTTTGCTATGTGGCTCTTCGATATCTATGTATCCCTCTTGGTTATGGCTGTGAGGTGCACCATCGGACAACTTAGAAACCACAAGCAGGAATACCATTGTTCAGTATGCTATGGAATTTCCTACCTGAACTTTTCAGGTGCTCCCACTTTGAAGGAAATTTACCATTGAAATCCATCCTGATAAACCAGGGACACTTACCCATAGATCCAGGCTCCATGACTGTGGTAATTTAATTATATTTGTTATCCATGGCCTACATCCTTCTAAAAATCTACTTTTAAAATGATGCTAATGAGATTGGAGTGCTATTGGGGGTATTACAAGAGCCTCTCAGGACAGAGACGGTACTCCTGAACAGTGTAACAGCCAGAGAATCTACAGCTTGATTTAGATGATATATTCCCTTTATGCAATGAGTAGAAAATTGACATAAACTGTATGAATGTCATCATAGATTTGGACCTTCACATGATAACATATGCACCCAGAGTTCTAATACTCTTGCGATGGGTCAGGGGCGGGGACAAAAGCCAATCTCACTGTTCAATCGCCAAATAGCAATTAAGTTAAGACCACTTTATCTCTGCTCACAATTGTTGGACATTGTGCATTGAAACTATGATTTTGGAAACTAGATAGGGATAAGTGATTTCAATTTTCTCGCTGTAGATGTTTCTATCATCAAGAGACAGAAACGAAATTAGCAATCATAGTGAAGGCCAGTACAGCATCTGCCTCGCTATTCATTTGGCAGCTTCTACAAGATCATAGCAAACGGCTCCTCTATCTTACGCTGCACATTTGTGTGTTCTGCATCCTACTGCAGAACAGTGACCGCCCCGCCCCGGGGGGGGGGGGGGGAGTCATTTCAATTTTTATTATTTCAATTCTTTCATTTTAAAGGAAAATTGCACCTCTATTGGTAGTGAGAGGATGGAGACTCATAGGGTATAAAGAAAATGTACGTTTTTCAAAGAAAAATAAACATGTAAATCACACGATACTGCATATAGATGAAATAGTGCATTTATCTTACCACTTACTTATTTATGTTCCTCATGGGCGGAGCCTCTGCTTCCAATATTGTGAAGCAGAAGCAAATAAAATTGGATAAATTGAATTTGTTTATTCATTTTTTTTTTTTCCAGTGGAGGGAATGGGCAGGGTCGCCTTCAGGTATCAGTAGGCCCCTCGGCGACGGAGCCTCAGTAGGCCCCTGAGTAGGCATTGAATTCATATGGCGGCATTAAAAATTCACAAACTAAAACAGTCTCCTGTTCCCTTATATATACCCTAGTTTATCATACCAAACAGCCCCATCATGTTTCTTTATCTAAAGCCCCCCTCACCCCATGGTTTCCTTATAGTCAGAAGGCAGGGAAGAATCGCAGACGGAAGCTTTCTCAGTGGCATGAAGCTCAAAGATATGGCGGGGGTTGCTGGGAGAAGCGTCCAGTCACCAGCGGCAATCAGTGGCGCACTGGCCCTTTAAATCTGCAAGTGACGGCGCCCGTGCCCTAGGGAGCGTCGCCATGAAGAGGGGCACGGGTGTGCCTGCTATCCGATACCTTTGTAACATGTATACATCACATATATGTTATATACAATGGGGCTCATTTACTAAGGGTCCGAATTGCGCACTTTCGTCAGGTTTCCCGTCGATTTCCGATTTGCGCTAAATTGGCCCGGGATTTTGGAGCACGCAATCGGATTTTGGCGAATCGGCACTGGCTTTCACGCGACAGAAATCGGGGGGCGTGGCCGTCGGAAAAACTGCGGAATTTAAAAAAGAATTTGTATTGCAAGATCAGCACTTACATGCACCGGGATGAAGAAGGTGAACTCCGGCGGACCTCGGCGCAGCAGCGACAACTGGTGGATATCAGGTGCACGGACCTTAGTGAATCCCGGCAGAACCCGAATTATTGTCGGACAACGCGCCGCGGGATCGCGACTGGAATGGGTAAGTTAATCTGCCCCAATGTGTTGCTATACAATGGGGCTCATTTACCAAGGGCTCCGGGGCCGCATTTCCGTCGGGTTTTCTTAATTTTTCCATTTTGCGTCAAATTCCGCCGGGATTATGGCACACACGATCAAATTTCGGCGGCGGCTTGCCCGCAAAAGACGGATTCGGAAAAACCGCAGAATTTAAAAAACGCAAAGTGTTGCAAGATCACGTACTTACATGCACCAGGACGAAGAAGGTGAACTCCGGCAGACCTCAGTGCAGCAGCGACACCTGCAGGATATCGGGAGCACAACCTTAGTGAATCCCGGCAGACCCGAATCCACGTCGGACATCGCGCCGCGGGATAGCGACTGGACCGGGTAATTAAATCTGCCCCAATGTGTGGCATAATATATATAATAGTGCACATCCTCCACTCTTTAGTGTGGCAGTTCGGATGCCGGCCCCCTGACACTGTGGACCCCATAACAGCTGCTATGGCTGCTACCACTGTAGTTACACCCCTGATCCAACCAAGGATCAACTATTCATGTTTTCCTCTTGGTAAAACTCTTGGTAGAATCTGTGTCTACTATAAAGTGATGAAAAGGGAACATTTTGGGGAGTTTAATTAGATTTGCTTTATCTGGTTATAGAAACTCAGACGCAGATCTTATCCCACTTGAAATCAAACCAATGTAGACGTAGAAGCGCAGCGGCTCCAAGAGATACACAAATATCTCTCGCGGCTCCATGGGAGTGGGAATAATTGGGAGCGATTCTTCTCTATTCTTGGCAGGATGCCTGGGTGGGAGATATAATTTTGAGATTGTCTACAAAAAGCCACATAATAACTTGAACAAAAGCCGGACCAATTTAATTTGAGCGTTTTCGAGCATATACTGTTGATATGGAAGGGGACACGTGATGATTGTGTGAACTTTGTTCAAGATCTAAACACCAACCCATGGAAGATTCTGCTCTCCTCTAATATTTAGGACACCACAATCGAATTTTTGGATTTGAAGATTAATATACAGGGGACCAACCTCACTACCACTCTCCTTATCATGACCTCGTGTTCAGCAAATTATTAAATCCGCATCATAGTGGCCCATGATTGTTGGACCTTTGACTCATTGGGGACTCTAAAGACCAAGAGACTCTGGTGTATGCCAAAGGAATAAGTAGCCGTAGTAGGACAGGGTTATTTTTGCTTTTTATCTCCCTCTGCACTTGTACCCACAGCATTGGTCCCCCAATCAATGTCTGTGGTCAAAGCATGTTACTATATTTCTATGTTGAGTACATATATAGTGAAGATAATGATGCCCCACCCAGTCAGCTAGATATTGGAGCTCCACCAAATAAAGAAGATATAGAAGCTCCAAACTAACAAGGAAGTATAGAGGTTCCACCTAATCATGCAGATATTGATACTTCACCCAACCAAGAGAGTACTAAGGCTCACTCAGCAAGAAAGATACATAAGCTGCAACAGGAAGTTACGAAAGCTCCACCAAGCCCGGCAGATAGATACTGAAGCTCCACCTAGTTAGGCAGTTGCTGAAGCTCCACTAGTCAGGTAGTTTCAGAAGCTCCACCTCTCAGGGAAGTACTAAAGCTCCACCTCTCCAGGCAGATATTAAAGCTCCACCTCTCCCGGCAGATACTGATGCTCCACCCAGCTAGGGAAATACAGATGCTCCACCCATCCAGACAGAAATCTGAAGCTACACCCAACCGGTACATACTGAGCTCTCCACCTAAGATGAGATATTTGTTAATCCGAAAGGAAATTAAGCATCACGTTGCAAAGAAGATTTCTAGCCAGGCAGATACTGAAGCTCCAACCTATCCAGGCAGATACTAATGCTCCACCTATTTCAGGCAGATACTGAAGCTCCACCTTTCCAGGCAGAACTGAAGCTGAAGCTCCACCTTCAGGCAGACACTGAAGCACCTTTCCAGGCAGATCTGAAGCTCCAACCTTTCAAGGCAGATAACTGAAGCTTCCACCTTTCCAGGAGATACTGAAGCTCCCTTCCAGGCAGATACTAATGCTCCACTATTCAGGCAGTTATGAAACTCCACCTTTCCAGGCAGATACTGAAGATTCCCCCTTTACAGAATACTGATGAAGCCCACCTTTACAGGCAGTACTGAAGCTCCACTATTCAGGCAGATACTAATGCTCCACCTATCCGGCAGATACTGAAGCGCCACCCAACCAGCTCATAGTGAAGCGCCACTTAGCTATATATAGCCACTATATTATAGTGTAGGATCTATGTGTGACATGTTTGATACAGGTGTATGTACTGACTTTTGCTATGTGGCTCTTCGATATCTATGTATCCCTCTGGTATGCTGTGAGGTGCACCAATCGGACAACTTAGAAACACAAGCAGGAATACCATGTCAGTTTGCTATGGAATTTCCTACCTGAACTTTCAGGTGCTCCCACTTTGAAGGAAATTTACCATTGAAATCCATCCTGATAACCCAGGGAAAACTTACCCATAGATCCAGGCTCCATGACTGGGAATTAATTTATGTTGTTATCCATGGCCTACATCCTCTAAAAATCTACTTTAAAATGATGCTATGAGATTGGAGTGCTATTGGGGGTATTACAACGAGCCTCTCAGGACAGAGACGGGTACTCCTGAACAGTTTGTGTTAACAGCCAGAGAATCTACAGCTTGATTTAGATGATATATTCCCTTTATGCAAATGAGTAAAAATGAATATAAACTGTATGAATGTCATCATAGATTTGGACCTTCACATGATAACATATGCACCACCAGAGTTCTAATACTCTTGCGATGGGTCAGGGCGGGGACAAAAGCCAATCTCACTGTTCAATCGCCAAATAGCAATTAAGTAAGACCCACTTTATCTCTGTATCACACATTGTTGGACATATTGTGCATGAAACTTATGATTTTGGAAACTAGATAGGGATAAGTGATTTCAATTTTTCGCTGTAGATGTTCTATCATCAAGAGACAGAACGAAATTAGCAATCATAGTGTAAGGCCAGTACAGCACTGCCCAGCTATTCATTTGGCAGCTTCTACAAGTCATAAAGCCACACGGCTCCCTCTATCTTACGCTGCACATTTGTGTGTTCTGCATCCACTGCAGAACAGTGAGCGTGCTCAAGCGCTGGGGGGGGGGGGGGGGTATTTCAATTTTTAATTATTTCAATTCTTTCGATTATTATAATGGATAAAATTGCCACTCTACTCTGGGTATCTTAGGTGTACGAGGATGGAGACTCATAGGGTATAAAGAAAATGTACGTTTTACTAAAAGAAAAATATAAAATGTCAAATTCACACGATACTTGCATATAGATGAAATAGTGCATTTTATCTTACCACTTACTTATGTTGTTCCTCATGGCGGAGCCTCTGCTTCCAATATTGTGAAGCAGAAGCAATAAAATTGGATAAATTGAATTGTTTATTCATTTTTTTGTTTTCCAGTGGAGGGAAGGGCAGGGTCGCCTTCAGGTATCAGTAGGCCCCTCGGCGACGGAGCCTCAGTAGGCCCCTGAGTAGGCCATTGAATATCATATGGCGGCATTTAAAAATTCAACAACTAAAACAGTCTCCTGTCCATGCATTAATATACCCTAGTTTATATCAACCAAACAGCCCCATCATGTTCTTTCGATCTAAAGCCCCCCTCACCCCCATGGGTTTCCTTATAGTCAGAAGGCAGGGAAGAATCGCAGACGGAAGCTTTCTCAGTGGCCTGAAGCTCAAAAGATATGGCCGGGGGTTGTGGAGAAGCGTCCAGTCACCAGCCCGCCAAACAGTGGCGAACTGGCCCTTAAATCTGCAAGTGACGGCGCCCGCTTGCCCTAGGGAGCGTCGCCATGAAGAGGGCACGGGTGTGCCTGCTATCCGATAACCTTTGTAACATGATTTACATCAACATATATGTTAGTATACAATGGGCTCATTTTACTAAGGGTCCGAATTGCGCACTTTCGTCAGGTTTCCCGTCGATATTCCGATTTGCGCTAAATTGGCCCGGGATTTGGAGACACGCAATCGGTTTTGGCGAATGCAGGCTTTCACGCGACAGAAATGGGGGCGTGGCCGTCGGAAAAACTGCGGAATTTAAAAAGAATTGTATTGCAAGATCAGCACTACATGCACCTGGGATGAAGAAGGTGAACATCCGGCGGAACCTCGGCGCAGCAGCGAAAAACTGGTGATATCAGGTGCACGGACCTTAGTGAATCCCGGCAGAACCCGAATTATTGTCGGACAACGCGCCGCGGGGATCGCGACTGGAAAGGGGTAAGTTAATCTCCCCCAATGTGTTGCTATACAATGGGGATATTTTACCAAGGGCCTCCGGGGCCGCATTTCCGTGGGTTTTCTTAATTTTTCCATTTTGCGTCAAAATACGCCGGAGTTATGGCACACACGATCAAATTTCGGCGGCGGCGGTTGCCCGCAAAAGACGGATTCGGAAAAACCGCAGAATTTAAAAAACGCAAAGTGTGATGCAAGATCACGTACTACAGCACCAGACGACGAAGAGAAGTGAACTCCGGCAGACCTCAGTGCAGCAGGACACTGCAGGATATCGGGGCACAACCTTATGTGAATCCCGGCAGACCCGAATCCACGTCGGACAACAACACGCCGCAGGATAGCGACTGGACGGGTAATTATAAATCTGCCCCAATGTGTGGCATAATATATATAATAGTGCACATCATCCACTCTTTAATGTGGCAGTTCGGATGCCGGCCCCCTGACACTGTGGACCCCATAACAGCTGCTATGGCTGCTACACACTGTAGTTGACCAACCTGATCCAACCAAGGATCAACTATTCATGTTTTCCTCTTGGTAAAACTCTTGGTAGAATCTGTGTTACTATAAAGTGATGAAAAAGGAACATTTTGGGGAGTTTAATTAGATTTGCTTTATCTGGTTATAGGAAACTCAGACGCAGATCTTATCCCACTGAAATCAAACCAATGGAACGTAGAAGCAGCAGCGGTCCAAGAGATACACAAATATCTCTCGCGGCTCATGGGAGTGGGAATAATGGGAGCGTTCTTCTCTATTCATTGGCAGATGCCTGGGTGGAGATATAAATTTGAGATTGTCTACAAAAAGCCCACATAATAACTTGACAAAAGCCGGACCAATTTAATTTGAGCGTTTTGAGCGGGACGCGATTCTTTGCATCGGTAGTGAGATGGAGTTACATTGTTGCTGATTAAAATCCATTAAAAGGGATGAGAAAAAGAGTCACAAAAGACAAAAAACAAAAACAGTGAGAATTTGGAAAATACCCTGGAATGTTTCGAGGCTTTGGTCACAAAAAGACTCTGTGGATAAAGATAATGTAAATGTAAAAAGGTCCCATTGTCATAACAATAACACAGACAAAGGATAAGAGCTTGAGTATTCTTAGAAAAGACCCCCCCAGTGGCCCCATTATACGCTGTATAGGCCTACACTTAAAGGGGATGTCTGTTCGCTGTATTATCGAGTCTCTATATGGTAGATGAAGTTTAAAGTATGTCACAGTAATGGATAATCACCTTGTGTCACAGTATAGGAATACACAGTGATTCACATACAGGGATATACACACAGGGCTCTCACAGTAAGGGATAATACAAGTGATGTCACGACAGGGATATCACACAGTGATGTCACAGTACAGGGATAATACACACAGTGATGTCACGTACAGAGATAATACACACAGTGATGTCAGACGAGAATCCACAGGGAGTCACGTAAGGGATAAACACACAGTGAGTCACAGTACAGAGATAATACATACAGTGATGTCACCAGTACAGAGATTACCACCACAGTGATGTCACAGTACAGGGATAATACCCAAACCAGTGATGTCACAGTACAGGCATAATACACACAGTGTTGTCACAGTACATGGATAATAACCAGCACTAGTATGTCACAGTGCAGGGATAATACAACAGTGATGTCACAGTACATGCAGATAATACTCACAGTGATGTCACAATACAGGGATAATACACACAGTGATGTCATAGTACCAAATAAGAATGTAATAGACACAGTAAAATGTACACAGTACAGGGGGTATTAATACACACATGTGATGTCACAAGACAGGGATAATACACACAGTGATGTCACTATCAGGCGATAATACACCACAGTGATGTCATGCGTACTGGGAATAACACACAGTGATTGTCAAGTACAAGGGATATAACACAGTGATGGACAAGACAGGATAATACACACAGTATGCACAGTACAGGGTAATAAACACGTGATGTCACAGTACAGGGATAAACACAACAGAGATGTCATAGTACAGGGATAATACACCAGTGAGACCAAAGTACGGGTAATATACATAAGTGATGTCACAGATACAGGGATGAATACACACAGGATGTCACAGTACAGGTATAATACACAAGTGATGTCACAGTACAGGGATCAATACACACAGTGATGTCACAGTACAGGGATATACACACAGTGATGACATAGTACAGGCATAATACCACAGTTATGTCACAGTACAGGATAATACACAGTGATGTCACAGTACAGGGATAATACACACAGAGTCATAACAGGGATAATACACACAGTGATGTCACAGTACAGGTATAATACACAGTGATGTCACAGTACAGACACACCGTAATGTCACAGTACCAGAGATAATACACACTGTGATGTCACAGTACGTGGAGCAAAATTATCTAAATTATTCTCTATACTGGCACATATCTATGCACTGATATACATTTGTATCTGTACAGACATATGTAGTTCTGACGCTGTTGTAAATGCAGATATCACATAGGTCCAATTTTCCAGAACCGCGCTTGTCATGGACCCGGATTGTCATGAATCTGCTGGTGGGTTATAGTGACTGTTATACAGACAGGTCAGTTAGTGAATGTTCACTGATCACAGGAATCAGACGCGTTCCGGCTTCTCTGTAGATGCAATATGTTTCTCCCGATCGGTGCACAATGTGAGAAAACCGAAGAGTTCATCGTTCCTGAAAACTTGGCAGATTATAGAAGAAATCTTTGTGATGGAACATTAAGGTTAGCGTTATCTGAGATCTGTTCAAATCCACTAAGCCCAATATTTCTCCATCTGTAAAATTCCTGGCGGATAAAATGTCTAGATGGAAGAGTTTTTATACAAAGAATGAAGCAGGACTAGTATATTATAATTGTATCAACTTCGCAGAATACTCGGGGTACCTTACAAGTCATTTAAAATTAGGTCCATTACAAAGACAAAGAATAAGAGACATGCAAAACGGGCAGTTGTCTAGGGTACTCCACCTACTTGGGGCTTGCACTTCCAAGTTATACTTAAAGGGGTATTCCCACGAAGACAAGATTCTTAAATATACTACAATAACACATTCTCTAATATCATTGTCATTAACAAAGTACAACATTTCACAGATATAATTCTAACCTGTCTATAGCATCCTGTGGATTACAATTTCGGTTGTCCTGGATACGACCATAAACTCTGACTATGGTCGGGCACATTCCTTTGGCATTAATAGCTTTCATGTTACTGCAGGGGAGAGGCAGGAGGTAGACTACAGACACAGTACTTCCTGTCCAGCAGCTGCTCTACAGACAAGATAAGCTCTGGATCCAAGGGGTGAGGGGGCATAGCAGTGCTGATGTGTGTTTATAGATTGTGTAGTAAGCTGAGTGTCTAGAAAGAGCATTGTCAGACAACCATGCACTATGTCACAATTCACTAAAGATCTCCGATATCCGCATGTGTCCGCTTCCGCTCAGGTCCGCCGGAGTGTTACCTTCTCTTCCTGGTGCATGTAAGTGCATTGACACAATTTGAATCTTAAATCGGGCTCAGTCCAAATCAGACGGTCATACGACGGCTCGCCCCCCGAGTTCGTCGCGATGAAGCCAGCGCAGTTGCGCCATAATCTGATCGCGGTGTGACAAATTCCAGCGCAAACCCCTGTTAAACACCTGTCTTAGCTTACTAGTAGAATCTCAGAAGATAAATGAAGTGTAGATAAACCTTATCCCTGATAATCTAAGCACATTGTCAGCTCACAACATCATCATAGCACAGAGGAATCATGAGCTGTGTTTAGAGAGTCCCCGCTCACACTCAGGAGTCTTACACTGACCATCATTGAGTGATAGGACTAGGGGCTCCGGCCTCCCAGGGGTTTTCCAATATCACTCCCAAAACCTTTAATGTAACTAACAAGAGTTGATAATGTTTCTACTTATTGTTTAAAGGAACACTCTAGTCCAACTGATTCATTGCATTATTATACCTAAGGCTAATTCACACTAACGTATGGAGGCGTATATACGGCCGACATATATATGGTCGATATACGCCTCCATAGACGTCAATGGCGGCACGGCGCCCTACGGAGCGGTACGGTGCAGACCACAGGCGCACTGTACCGCTCCGTACCCGAAAAAGATAGGACCTGTCCTATCTTTTCCCGTAATACGGCGCCGTTGCGCCATAGGTTGCTATGGAGAGGGGCGGGGGTGAGCTGCGCTCACCTCCTCCCCTCCCCCGTACACTCCGTTGGCCGCTACGGTACGGTACGGGCGGGCAAGGCACGGCGGTGAATGTAGCCTTATTCAGCATAATAAATGCTAATATATATATATCCTATAATCTACATGAACTGATAGGAAACCCCAACAACCTTTAAGACTCAATTCTGAATGTTCATCGTATGCTCATTTTCCCTTTCTATCTTAATGTTTGATTAGTTTCCTCTGATGGTTAGATAATTTGTCCTACAAGGCTATTTGTGGGAGAAAACACGATAATAACCTCCTAGTAGTAATCGTGACCTCAGGCCATATTGAGAACATCCATACATCAATACGCAATTGTAATGTATAGGTTGCGCTGACTTGAAGTTGACAAGGAGCTTTGTGATTCCTACGAGGAGCTGCCGCTAATGTCTACATGCCTCCCGGCAATGCTGAAGGCCTACGACATTAATAGTCTGTTACCTCACATATGTTTGTAATAGGTGATCAGGGGGAAAGGATCTATTGGGGAGAACCAAAGTGGGCACAATAAACTTATGAGCCAGATGCTGCGGGTCTGAGTGATTGTGGTCATAAGGTTGCAAAAACTAAGTCATAAATTCTAAATCCTAGTCTGCGTAGCCTATTCCTTACTTATCCGAAATCAGTAAAATAAGAAATCAGAAGTATAAGTTAACATACAAGGAGGAAGACATGGACACGTAGGGCTAACTAAGGCTTTTTTTTGCCCCATTGGGTAAAACGTGATGTGGCCTCAACCGCACCATCCACCCCACAACACTAAAAAAATATATAACTCACTTTTTCGTCCAAACTCATCCTCTCACTTTATGTTGTCTTTGGTCTCTGGAGTGGTAAGCTGCAGATGTAGTAGGTGGGTAGGTGGGTGGATGAGAAGAGTCTTTCCGGAACTCAGCCAGACCCATGTCTTAGAACCACACAGGAGTAGAGCCTAGTAAGGAAATTACACTGAACAACAAAGAAAAGAATATACTGATTATGAACTAGTGATGACGAAACCCAAAAAGAATCCCAAACCTGGACCAAACCCTCCCGAAACAACAGTGATTGGTGTTGTTAACTGTTATTGATTAAATGTGGCACTAACATGACGTCATCGAGGAGAGCCGCCATCCCCCAAAATAATGAGCCGGCGCACACATGCTACACTGATTTAAATGCTGGGGAATTTGAACAGTTAACACCCCAAATGTTGCCAGCACTGATCGTGGGGTGTTACTTAAGGTGTCCACTCAATCACTACGTCCCATCACTATTCATGCACATTGGGACACATTTACTAAGGGTCCAAAATCGCGTTTTTCAGCCTGGTTTCACAAATTTATTGTTTGCGCCGAATTGCCCCGGGGTTTTTGGGGCACCGCAATTGATTGTGTCGCATCGGCACGGCTTGCATGCGACGAAAAATGGGGGGGCGTGCCGTTGGAAAACTGAGGATTCTGAAAAATTGCGCTATTAAAAAAAAAAAGATGGCATTGACACGCACTCACTACACCAGGAATAGGATGCTGAGCTCGGCGGACCTCGGCGGAACTTGGCGCAAAAGCGACACCTGGTGGACATCGGGCGCAGATCTTAGTGAAGCCGGCAGACCCGATCCTCGTAGAAAGCGCCCGCTGGATGACAACAGGACCGGGTAAGTAATGAGCCCCATTGATTCAATGCTACAGAGGTTTCCTAGTGGTATTGAAACAGATAACTTTTGTGATCGGTGCCGAGATCGATCGCGAGTGTTTACGACAGAGGGGTGAACGACAGAAGGCCGAAACATTCCTAAGGGGCACTGTTGGTCACCCTCGATGTCGAGTCCTTATACACGATCATCGGTCATCAGGTGGGTCTTGATTGCTGTTGCAATATTTCTCAATAAGGAGGGCATCCTGGATCGATGCATGATTCCTTTATCTTGGATTTGTTGTCCTTGATTTTGCCCACAAAACTCTTTGTTTTGACTGGTGCTCACCTAAGCAGATCTCCGGGACAGGCCATGGGGTGCACGATGCGCTCCTTCCTATGCCAACCTATTTTTGGGTTGGTGGGAGGAGCGCCATCGTGTACCAATTGGCCATGTTCACCACACACGTGGCAGGTTGGTACAGGACTATCGACGATATACTGTTGATATGGAAGGGGACACGTTGATGATGTGTGAACTTGTTCAAGATCTAAACACCAACCCATGGAGAGATTCTGCTCTCCTCTAATATTTGGACACCACAATCGAATTTTTGGTGATTTGAAAGATAATATACAGGGGACCAACCTCACTACCACTCTCTATAGAAACAGACGCAAACTAAGGCGCTTTTCTTTTTCTAGCTTCCACCAGCAACACGCAAAGAAGGCATACCCGGTCGGGCCATTTTTCGGGTGAGAAGAAATTTGCACAGAGTAGGAGTAGAATCAGTGACTTCATGAACCACTCAAGGAATCTCACCGAACGTTTTTTGGCCCGTGGCTATCCCAAGAAGGTGATCTCAAAAGCCTTTATCAGGGCAAGGGACAGTGATCGCCATTCCCTATTATCAACAAAAACCCGTAACACAGAAGGGAAACCATGTTTGATAACCACTTATAACAACCAGTGGTCTGAGATTTACCGCATCCTTAAAAATAATTGGGATATCCTCCGTAGCGATGTCAGGCTCCAGACACATATAGCTGAGAAACCAAGAGTCATCTCCAGAAGAGCCCGTAACTTGAAGGATGTGCTTACCTCCAGCCACTTTGTACGCCCCACTACCTCACTAGGGAGGGGTCAACGTCTGAGGGGATCATTCCCCTGTGGGGATTGTTCTGTTTGTTCTCGCGTAATGGTGACTGATATCTTTGTACATCCCAATAACCACTCTTCATTTAGGTTACACCACTATACCAACTGTAAAACAAAGAACGTTATTTATGTACTTACCTGTTCATGTCCGATGATCTATGTGGGACAAACAGGACAAGAACTACGAAGACGTATACAACAACATCTCTCTTCAATCTCGACAGCTGCAAAAGATTTACTGAAGGGCAAGGTCCTATCTACCGTGGCCAACCACTTCCTTCAGGTACACCAAGGTAAGAACCAAGGTTTGAGGGTTTGTGGGCTAGAAAAGATTCCTTGGAACCCCAGGGGGGGCAATCTCAGCAAGGAACTCTTGAGGTCAGAATCGAAATGGATTTACCAACTTAATTCCTTGGCCCCTACAGGACTAAATGAAGACCTGTTATACACAGGCTTTTATAGGGATTGAGCCCTTGAAGAATAATAATATTCACCTTAGTAAGTCATACCCACAATTTTTACTTTCACCCTTACTTTTGTTCTCTCGTTGGCATCCCCTTCTTTGGTCTTGTTTTTGTTTTTACACCTAGGTCCTCTTATGTTTTGCATTTACTCTGGACCCGTAATTTTACCTGCCCGTGTGGGTGCCCGGCCCACGGGGTGGCCCCTGGACTTGTTCTTGGGACCCCCTCCGTGGACCTGGTGCCCACAGGTTCAGGTTCATACTCACCAGGATTATCACTAGGCTCTCTTTTTGTCCTCTTGTGTCTTTTTTCACACTGTATTTTCACAATTTCATTATGATCTATGTAATCCCCGAATGCACATTAACTGTTTTCACTTATTTTTTTTACAAATATTCTTATGTATCTATGTGTTTGACTTTCTATATTAGGTACCTCAAGGTAGTATTCCTATTGCGATTGCCTCCCCCTACCCACCATGTCACCATGTGCCTCCTGTCTGAATAATCTCTTTGGAGACTCCGTCCATCCACCGTATCAAGATCTGGGAATATCAGCCCAAATATGACCTCTCCTAACCACTGGCTCACAAGAATGGGCCCTTCATTTATTTATTTTAATTTTTACATTTTTTTTTTTTTTTTTTTCTTTGGACTTTATATTCGTTATTTGGTCTTTTAGACCTCTATTAGGTCCTTTCTGTGATCATACAAAACTATATGCACCTTACGTCTTTTGCTACTACTTTTATATCGTATTTATCATTGTTAGAGCTAACACTGTGTCTTAATTGTCTTTCGCTCTCTGCCTCTGGAGCCCAACACTCACTTTACATATACTCACTTGCCAATTCAATTATATATATTTTTTCTTTTGATTCACACTCACCATCACATACACCATTCACTTTACACTTCCCCATTTTTCGTCACATGTCTCCTTTACCTCCCATTTATTTTTGTTCTAAACGCATGCGCATTATCTTGAATAACTGCTTTGCGATATACGTGTATGACGGTTCCGATCGCGGCCGTCATATCATTCTGCGCATGCGCATGAAACTTCTTTCAATTTTTTCCCCCGGAAGTGATGCAACTTCTACTTCCGGTTCCCGATCACGTGGACCTCCCGTTTCCGGCGGTTGGCACGCACGCCACCGCGGTGGACCGCAACTCACACCTGTTGGGTGTTGGGCTCCAGAGGTAGGGAACGCTATATAAATATACTCTGTTACATGTAAGACTACACACTACCCCTGAGGAAGCCTGCTTGCACAGGCGGAACGCGTGGGGATTCCTCCTTAGTTCCTGGCTTTGCTGTGATCTATACATTACATTCATGTAGGTAACTATGGACCATTAATTGCACTTGTACATATATTATTTGCTGGATACGATGACAATATGAATTCATTTCTATATCTTTATTTATTTTGAAATTTACTCTGTGACATTTTTTGTATCCCTTGCCTACTTCACTGCCTTATTCGATATTTTTTACCTGCCAGGACTAATGTTTTGTTCTTTGTCTTATGCACTATTAGTGCTTTTTAAATGCTTTTAATCATGCCTTTGTAAATTTTCAAATAAAGTTGTATGAACCTATTTCATGTACACCCTCTTGTATATACTTTTTTCTGGATCTATTATGGGTGTTACCCAATTACCCTTTTGGCCCTCATCCCCCCATTGTTTACGACAGAGGGGTGGGCACAACTGGACCCGAAATCCTGGAATGTCCCACTGAATGCACAAAATGGGGTTCATTTACTAACACGGATGCTGGAGTTCACAGAGCATTGTCCGACGATCATGCACTGTGCCGCGATTCACTAAGATCGTGCACCCAATATGCTGCATGTGTCGCTTCCCCGCTCAGGTCCGCCGGAGTTCACCTTCTTCTTCCTTCTGCATGTAAGTGCTTGATCTTGCGACACAATTTGAAAGTTAAATCCCGCGCTCAGTCCGAATCAGTCAGATCATCTGACGGCACAACACCCGATTCACATGGAACCGAAAGTATGATCCACGACGCTTAGTAAATTAGACCTAATGTGTTCCCTACTGCACATACTGTAACAAACCTGGAAGTTACTTTGAAGGACGATCTACAAGAAGACCTCATAAAACGTGTGAGCAAGAAATTATATTGAAAAATTAAATAACTTTTCAAGACATAAAGAGCTACAGAAAGTCCCTTTAAATAGTTTCCGTGTTCCATTTCTTATGTTTGGCACCACCACAAAAGTTAGTTTTGTCATGCTCGAGGTGTGTGTAGGCTTTTTGTGAAGGGAATCAATATCCATAATGATGCAGTTTATGAAGCCGCTGAGGCATGAGTCACAGGCTGCCTGCCACCCAGGTATAATATATATTGTTAGCTTCATGTACACACTGTGAATCTTCTCACTCATCCCACACAAGTGTCATGGTCCCAAGTACATAAAACTAAATTAATTTGATCAGACTTGCGGAAAGCGCAAAGGATACACAATGAATTGATGATACTTAATGAAATTGCATAATCTCCTTAGGATTGGGAGCTTGGATTTCTATACATTCTACAATCCTCTTTTAGATGAAAAATTAACCATGTACCCAAAATGGGCTTCAACACATTAAAGACATATTTTGAGAAAAAAGATTGAAAGTGTCCTGCTAGCTCCCTGTTCACATACAAACTGAACATATGGTCTTCAAAGGGGTATTCCCACAAGACAAAATTCTGAAATATACTCAGGATAACAAAAGAACACATTCTCTAATTTATTTCACAGATATAATTCTAACCTGTCTCTACCAGTCCTGGTTTATACAATTTTCGTTGTCCTGGGATCCGACTGTAAATCTTCTGATTATGGTCAGACAGGGCAGATTCTTCTCATGAATACCTTCTCCTGTCTGCACGATGCAGTGTGATCTCTGCCCCTCCCCCCTTCATTACAAGATGAGCTCACACACAGACACTTCCTGCCAGCAAGCAGCGTGCACAGTCTAATCCTTCTTCATTTCAGTGATTATTATGGGTCTTGATGACTTTGTCCTCTCCATTTGAAACGTCTTTCTCATACTGTGTCACATCAAAAAATCATGCAAAGGTGGCAGTTACCCCACAGCGTAGCTGTGACTGCTACTGCGCTGCTGTCTCTTTTGCATCTTAACCTGGTTCCAGTGTTCCCTATGTTCTGGTCCCATGCTTCCTGTTCTTGCTGGCTATTGCCAACCGGTCCTAATTTGTTCCACTCTTCAAAGGAAAGATGTTTTGGAGTCTTTGACCCAGGCAATGTTCCTTGTCTTTGATACTGATTCTGCCTTCCTCTCTTTGGTCTAACCCAATTGATCTGAAGCTGATCTGTATCTGCCTGCCCCAGCCTCTAGCCAGATGTCCTGTGTCTTCCAACCTCCCAGGGCCAGCTGTGAACTCCACCAAGACTACTCCACCAAGTCCCTGTGACCTCATCCCTGTACAGGGGTTAAAGAGCAAGTATCGATGGAGACATTTGGATAATGTTTTTGGGATTAGCCCAAAGCCAAAATAATCTAAATATAAAGGTGAATACTGTACATCTGTATTGGTAGAATAAAACAATTTTGGTTTCATTATTTTTTTACAAATAGTAACTATAAAAATAGGACTTTTCTACCTAAACCATTTGCGTTTTATAATATAGCAACCGAGCAGGAACATCAAGTTTGAACATCAAGACTTTCCAGCATGTGACATCTGGTTCTTCTCCATGCCCAAGAAAACATAAAAAAAAAACTGGTCAAGGATGATCCTTATGAGCCATCTGCAAACTCTATGCTCCTAGCTAATTGCTCAAGAACGATACTTTAATTTGTTTAGATTTGCTAGAGCAAATTCAATCTGTCAAACTCTCTGCAATCGAGATTCTGTAGATTTCCTTAGGCTTCGTTTGCCACAATTGAATTTTTGTCCCACTTTTTTGATTTTTTTGAATGGATATCTACAGTCTGTTCAAACAGCTGTGCACCAAAACAATTTTTAGAACTGGTGTTACCATGAAGATTTTCCATGAACGTCACCGTCATTCCATACCAATGAATGGAGTTTTTTAAAGATGTAGGATCAAGAAATAATGCACTGAATAATAGTTTCAAATATGTCTTTAAATTCAGAACTTCAGGGATGATACCATTAAATAATCAATGCTAAATTCCATAAATTCAAAAATGCTGGAAAAATAGAAGACGTTACAAAGAAGCAAAATACCTACATTTTTAGATTCATGGAATAAAGCATTGAATTCTATAACACCGTCCCAGAAGTGCTGGATGTTTTTGAATTTTTTCAATGTCTTCTTCCGTTATTTCTGTGAGGGATTGTCACGGGTCCCCCCCGTGACCCTCCTAGGGCACGCACGTGCCGGCACTCGAGGATTTAACGGACCACTAAATCCTTGTGCATGTGCGTTTTAAAAAAATCTGTATATTACTTCTTAAAAAACAATCCTTAATTATTTGTTAGAATTATAGTTATAGCTGCCCGAATCATCCCACCTAGCACTGTGGCTGCAGATTGTAAAACGCATGCACAAGATTTGCAGAGAGCCAGGAGGTGTCACCGACTCTCAGCCTGGAGAAGGGGTAGGATGCAGGGTCGGCTCCAGGTTTCAGTAGGCCCCTGGGTGACAGAACCTCAGTGGGCCCCTTTGCAGTGAACTCACATGGTGGCATTATAAATTCAGAAACTAAAACTCTCCTCTTCCCTAAAATATTCCCCAGTTTATCATACTCACCGCTATGGATTAGTTAGATACACCCCCCTCAACCTCATGGATTCCTTATGTACAGCCTTATGTCGACCCCTCCAACAGCTCTGGGCCTTGGCACTTGCCCAGGCATGCCCATGACTAGTGCCCGACTTGGCAGGATGAGGCGGGTAGCTCAGGAGTGGAGGACGGTCTCCGTTGAACCCCCTAAGAGCCCCTGAGGCTCATTTACATATTTTTAAAACCAAAATTTTAAAATCAATTACAGGATATAACAAAGACACTACCGACCAGTTGATGAGACGCACGTGTGAGTGTTACTGGTTAGAACCACCGATGATAGATTTCCTTTAAAACAGTGTCATACCTTTCTCCTTGCCAAAGGGGCGCTTCCTTGAACTGCCAGGAATGGTCATCCCTGATTGGAGGGTGTTGGTTATTGTAAGCAAGAGGCAGGTCCTTTCAAGTCTGACACTCTCCAGTATGAGACTGTGAGAGAAACTCCTTTGTCCATGCAAATAGTTACTTCTTGACAAAAATAGTAACCAAATAGGAATAGCACAAAATATACTAATGATAAAATAATAATAAAAAAGAATTGTTATACCAAATTTTAATCTTTTTAACCCCTTTATGACCACCCCTTGGTGCGGGGCTGAGCCCTCTTCATACACAGGTGGGGTTTGTTGCATATTGCAGCAAACCCCCACCGTTAATAACTGCGGTCGATGCTTTCACTGATTGCAGCTATTAACCCGTCTGATGCCACCGGCGGCATTTAAAAGACGGATGCACATTTGTGGCCGGAGATACGTCACCATAGACACCTATGGTGCCTAGCCGCAGACTGTGAGCACACGCGTGCCATTGTAGCGTACCATGCACAGGATAAGGATGGAGCATACTTAATATTTTCCCATATGTAGAGCCAGAGCATGGGCATTCCTCCGCCTCTCCAACGTGCGTTTGTGTGCTCACCCAGGCTCTGGCTAGGCGAGTATACGTCTGTGTAAAAGAGGCCTTAACAAACAAAAAGATTAACACATTTCGGCAATCAGCCTTAGTCTTAAGGCTCATTAAGACTAAGGCTCATTGCCGAAACACGTCGATCGTTTTGTTTGCGTTACTTGTCCCCATGTGAGTGTGATTTTTAAAGAATAATTTATGAGAAGATTCTCAATCTCCAAGTGCTGGATATATTTATATTCCAAGCAAACATATAGCTTTGTACATGGAAAAAAAAAAGCCAAAAAGTTTTGTCTTGTCAAAGGAGAGGAGTGAAAAACGGTAATGCAAATAAAACTAAAGACCTTGGTCTCGAAGGGATTACATTTGGTTTAATGGTTCATTTGATATTATGAGAGAGCAACTACTTCTCATGTAGAGACTATTAATATTTTGGTGATTTCAAAAATACAAAAATTCATTCAAAAATAGATGAAATTTTGCACATCCCCAAACGGTGCCACCATTCCATTCTTCCGGCATTAGCTAATGTGTATATCTTCTCACTGGGTGACAACAACCTAGTATGGAAAAATATTTTGCAGCACTCACTTATTGACTGTCAGTAATTATATATATACTCTTGGTGACCTTCTCCTGCCCTTTAGTTCATAAACTCTCTCAATTTCCAAACAGATGGGCACCGCGATGACACAAGTCATAGCAACTTTTGAAGAACACAAAGAGAGAGATAATTTATTACACTCAGGGGGTCAAGCCGGTGCAGTGCCCCTTTCTATTTTGACTCCAGTACAGTCTCCTCTAGGAGGGTTAGAGTTAATAACACATGTTACATGAGATTCTTCGGTTTTTCCTAGAGACTAAAGATAGATCCCTCCTTATGTGCTGCCCAACTTCTGCCGAGCAAACAAACTGGAATTTTTGTGTTTCGTTTGTGTGCATTGTAGATTATTCAAATCTTGTCAGTCCATGGAGACAGATGTGTCCCATCCACATGTAGTTTTTATACTAATTTCCTATCTTCAAGGTAAGTCACCAGTATGCATTGAGGGGCAGTTTTATACCTGGAGTCACCCACCAGCTGCACCCAACAGCTGGACTGGACAGCTTCAGGCAGGGGAAGCTATACAATGGCTGTAACCAGAATCTGTATACTCGGTCTTAAAGGCGCCAATGTAATTGATTTTTCAGCAACCTGCCGCCCCCAAAAAGGAGCCGCAAATTGCCGCCTGAGGTGATCCAAAACTCTCTGCTACCTGGGGCGAGCTATAGAATAGCGCCCACTCCACCCCACGTCACCAGAGTCTGCAAGCTCGGTAGGTGGTGCCATGTGGAACAATGTAGGAGTGTGTAGATTGTCACAAAAATATTGTCACCTGATGTCAGCTTGTGCTCTTGGGGGCGTTAACAGAACCCCTCCATGCAGTGGATTCACCCAAGTTGACATCAGGTGACAATATTTCAAGCATCAGGTTCTTTGTAGCTGGAGATTTCGTCCCTTGATAGTGCCCCTTTTCTTGCTGGTGCTGCCTGAGGCAAGAGGCTCAACTCGTCTCATGGCTGGTACACCCCTGCCTCACCCCGTACTCTAGGATTTTATTTTTTTGCAACTGTATTGCCATTGAGCTTCAACCTACCTATAGTAACCTGCTGTAATATGTGGACTCCAGTAATTTCCATTTCCATCTACATCAGTTGCATGAAAAAACAGGAAATGCACAATGCCCAATAAATGATGTATCAAAGCCGAGGCATTTGCCTTTAAGGGCCTTTTATTAATCGTTGAGAGTCTCCGACTTCTGCTTCCTAGGACTTGCAAGTTCTGCTACGAAGAATGAATTACCGGGCGGCGCTGTCTCAGTCATCTTTCATGCGTCTGCTAATGAAGATGCTAAATTAGCGTTATCCTCAAGAGCTTACATCTCCGAAAAGTTTAATCAACCCATTCATCATTGCACAAAAATCTGTAGACTATGCGCCCGCCAGAATAATCAAAGAGGATGCATTACCTTCATTAATATTTTCTTATTAATATAAACTGGGTTATTTTTTTTTTATTTTTACTGCTAATTGCTTTATTGATAATAATCGGTCAAGAGAAGTAATGGTAATGGCGCAAATATAGATGCCCACATACTGCCTGGCTATGCCGGCTGGAGTCCCCACCAACACTTTATTGCTATAGCGCCTTCATATTCCAGAGCGTTGTACAGATCGTACATAAACAGCATGGTGGCTTAGTGGTTAGCATTACAGCCTTGCTGTGCTGGGGACCCGGGTTCAAGTCCCAGAGTCAACATCTGCATAGAGTTTGTATGTTCTCTCTGTGTTTGCATGGGTTTCCTCCGGGACCTCCTGTTTCCTCCTACTGTGATTAGACTGTGAGCCTCATTGGGGACAGGGACCGATTTGGCAAACTCTGTGCAGGTGAAACAATAGCAATTAGGGCACTAATCACAAGAGCTTACAGTCTATGAGAATAATTAACAGTCTATGATAGTATAAATATATAATGCTAAATGATCCAGTCATCAGATCATATCGATATTTACAGAAACCAGGGTGCAACAGTTTGTAACACTTGTAAAATGGTATCAAGTGATGAGGAATTTCATGGACAGGAGGAGAAATTAGTGAAGAGTTACAGAAAAGAAAGTGAAATTTACATGCAGTTAGGGGATGTTACAGGGATGCCTAAAAAGATAGGTTTTTAGGGCATGTTTGAAAGTTTGGTAGTTAGGTAGCATGACTGTTTGAGGTAGTGCATTCCAGAGAATAGAAGAAGCTCGAGAGAAGTCCTGGAGATGTGATTGGGAGGCTTGAATTAAGCAAGAAAGTAATTTTAGATCACCAGAGGATAGAAGGGCATGGATTGGGCTGTAGGCTGAGAGAGGTAGGAATGTGCAGCACTGTGCAGAGCTTTGTGGATGAGGGTGATTAATTTGAATTGAATACAGAAGGTGATGGGCAGCCAGTGCACTAAAACAGTAGGAGTGGAGGCCTCAGTGTAGAGTCAGGATTTATAGACTATTCTGGCTGTTACGTTAAGAATAGATTGTACAGGAGAGAGTTTAGTAGGGGAAGAGAAATTACTTGGGAGTTACAGTAGTCGAGACAAGAGTGAATCAGGGCAACAATTAGTTTAAAAGGTTTCCATGGTCACAAAAGGAACGATTCTAAAAATGTTTTTGAGGTGCAAGCGGCAGTAGCGTGCAAGTATATGTATGTAAGGTGCAAACGAGAGGTCGGAGTCCAGCACAACTCCAAGACAGAGGTGTGCCTTGGGATTGTGGTGACACCTCCAATGGAAATGGAGAGGTCAAGGTTAGGTTGATAACGAGATGGTGAAAAGATGTTCAGTCTTAGGAATATTAAGTTTCAAGAAGAAAGAGGACATGATTTTAGAGACAGTAGAGAGACAGTCACTGGTGTACTGAAGTAATACGGAGGTGATGTTAGGTGCAGAAGTATATAGCTGCTATCATCAGCATAAAGATGATACTGGAAACCAAATCTGCTGTTTTTGATAAATGTGGACGATGTGTTCAGAATATCAGTGATGGTACTCATGCTATCATGTACTACTGAAGGTCCACCTAGCTCACCGCTTCACTGCTTGATCCAACTATTTACTATGGATCGGTCTAAGCCTCACTGTGTGATGGCCATTATACTGAGTAGAGATGAAGGAGTGCGTAGAGGGGGAATTCTTACAATGTTGACACCATGACGCCAACATTGGAGAGGGATTCCCGAATATATATATTATAGATTGCATAACACTAAAGCCACATCCAGAAAGGAGTTTTTCATTTCAAAACCCTTAAGGAGATGGGTCTCTCTAGCTACCCAATCATTTGTTGTTGCCCATAGACTGACAAATTACACTACCGATTCAACCAGAGTTATGGGCATTTTGGTCTCAGTATGGAGAACAGTTATGGCCTTCCGGGGCTCACTGGGGCCACCGGCCCAACCGGTTGCGTAAACAGTCAACTCAGGGCGTCAGATTGTTACAACGGAAAGTATATTTTATTTTGCTTCTACCCTGCCCCATATTTTTTTCCTGTGATATTGGAAAACTTCTTTAAGCTCCATAAAAAATTGGCAAAATTTTTCCGTATGAGATGGCTGACCACAGTTTATTTAACCTGATGCAAACTCAAGAAGAAACTCACATGTTACGACTTGGCCTACTTGTCATAGCGCATCACCCACCAGCGCCCGGAAAGAATCCCTCAGCTGTATTCTGTGGATGTAGTACATTCCTCCCTGTCATTCCTAATTGTAAATTTATACAAACAGCTGGCTGCAAACCGGCATCTCCTCCACGCCCGACACATAACTAATCGCATACACAAGCCTTTTGTACTTTTCTGATCACTGCAAAATTAAGTCATCCACTTCTGAATTCCGTATTGGATAAGAAGGCTGGCAAAAATGTCTTGGGGTTGGATCCATGTAATCATCTCGTAAGAACTTACTGTACTGTATTCAAGGTTAAATTATAGGTGTTTGTTCACCGCAAGAAAATATCACTTATATTTAGGAGTAATAATGATTCATCATTTACGAATCAGCGTGTCGTAATCTCCATAAATCTAATTGGCTGATGAGTTGGCTTTATATAACATAATTATAAGAGTAATTCCTTGTGATTAAGGCTATTAACAAGATTCAGTTAACATTTGCATCTCCTGAACACTACTGTGTAGGGCTCTCACTGAGATGTGAGCTCCACAAGACCTCTGAAGGTTCGGTGTGTTGCCAAGATGATACCTCCACTCAACAAGGGGAATTTCTTAAGGCGGGCATTTTGAACACTCAACATTTGTATCTCCTGAACACTGCTGTGTAGGTCTCTCACTGAGATGTGGCTCCACAAGACCTCTGAAGGTTCGGTGTGTTGCCAAGATGATACCTCCACTCAACAAGGGGAATTTCTTAAGGCGGGCATTTTGAACACAAGACTTAAAATTTCCCCGCTGGCAGTCTGGCACCCGTACACTCAATTGCTCCGACCTCTTGGTGGATACAGGTGCAAACTCCATCAGTTCTAAACTGTAGACCAGATCGGAACTGGTGGAGTTTTCTACAATAGTCTCTGTCCATTTTCCAAAGTATAAGTCATAAAAGCCCCAAAACTGTCATGGAGGAGGAGATTCATGTGTTTTCTGGCAGAGAAGGCATAATCAGAGTTCCCCATGCTTACCTCAGAATGGAAGAATGGGGAATTGTCCCAAATTAGGAAGTTATACCTAATCCCAAATTCCTAGTCGTTGAAGGTCCAATCTTTGGGACCTTTAGCCATGATGAGAATGGGACCCCCACCCCCAGCAATTAGGATAACTGGAACCGTGTGCTCACTAATGAGTGGAGCAGCAGACCCTATCACCATCACTGCCAAGACGTTTTTTCAGTGTTGGTACTATAGGCATTAAGTATTAGACCATTTTAAAAAATTGCATTGGTGGGGTGTCCATAAATTGAATACAGCTGAGGGTCCATGTCTGTCTTAGTCTGCTACTGCTTGGAGGTCGGATTTATCCCAACCGGGAGCCTTGTGCTCTGGTCTTGTGGTATATCAGGTATATCGGGCTCACAATTCACTCATGTACAATCCCCCATGGTGCTTTGGGTCACATGGCTATCTCTAGAGCAATGTATGTCCATGGATTGAATGTGTTACTATTAGGCCCCTTTCACACAAATATATGCTACATCTCGTCTGGAACCGAGGTGTAGCATGCAGCCGCACCATAATTCAAAAGATAGAGTTTCGTACAGTATATGGCGGCTGTATCCTGGCTGCCGTTAATATGGCTGCCATATACAGTCGTGTGAAAGGGGCTTTAGTTAAATAGTTATAAGCACATTGGGGCACATTTCCTTACCCGGTCCTGTCGCAATCCCGCAGTGCGTTGTCTGACAAAGACTTGGGTTCTGCTGCGGTTCACTAAGCTTGTGCGCCCAAGTTCCTGCATCCATTGCCTCCCCGCTGAGGTCCGCCGGAGTTCACCTTCTTCTTCCTGGTGCATGTGAGTGCTTGATCTTGCGACACAGTTCCGTTTTTAAATTCTACGGTTTATCCGACCGTCCGCCCCCCGATTTCTGTTGTATGCAAGCCAGCGCCGATACGCCAAAGTCTGATCACCTGTGCCAAAATCCCGAGGCAATTCGGTGCAAAACGGAAATCGTTGGCAAACCCGCTGAAAATGCGTCCGACTGAGCCCCATAGTCTACTTTATAAAATCTCGAATGAACCCCTTAAAGATGAGACAACAATCGGGTCTACAAATATTCAGCAATGGATGGCACCGGGGCCTTCAGGCTTTACATATATTTTTACATTTTACAGTTTCAGTTGGTGACATGAACTTACAACTCAGCTTTTCTTCTTTTCTCTCTGACAATCGTCAGTCCGACGTCTCAGACTTTGATGTGACATTTTCTATTATATCATCAAATTGTGCCATAAGCTAAAAACACAACTAAAGTCCTCCAGTCACTTCTTGTTTGTTCTTCACCATCTTCAAGACAACTCGACGTGTCCACGTCCTACACTATACAGTCAATGGGGGAGATTTATCAGAAGTGTCTGAGAGCTGAACAGTTCTACTTGCCCATGGCAACCAATCTGAGCTCAACTTTAGGTTTATAAAAAGCTGTGGGAAAGTGAAAGCTGAGTTGTGATTGGTTGCCAAGGGAAACTAGAACAGTTCTGCTCTGATAAATATCCCCCAGTGTATTTATTTTTGTGGACTAAATGGGATGGAACCTTTAGTTTGGTATTTAAAGAGAAACTTATGAGAAGATCTAATGTTCATAGAGAAAGCTATGTAAATAAATAATTATAATTATTATTATTATTATTATTATAAAAAGAGGATGAGCAGGAGTGTATTTGGTATTTCTAGTCCCCAAGCAAATTGTCACTAATGCACAACTCTGCTCTTTATGATAGAGAAGAAAGCCTATTGTTTCCTGCGTTACCTGTGGATCCAGAGCATGCGATTAAGTGGCAGATCAGGGAGGGCATTCTGGCTATAAACTACAGGGAGGGCAGGCTGGCTATATACTACAGGGGGGCAGGCTGGCTATATACTACAGGGAGGGCAGGCTGGCTATAAACT
>WNYA01000108.1:0-120444 GCA_019512145.1 Engystomops pustulosus
TCGCCCCTGCTAGCCCATCGTGGTCTGGCGTGTGTGGCTGTTACACATGGATCCATCCTGCCTTGTATCAGCGGCTCAGGCTGGTGGTGGTGGTGTCATGGTGTCTTTGGGCCCCTTGGTACAACGCCACAGCCTACCTGAGTATTGTTGCTGCCCATGTCCATCCCTTTATGAGCACAATGTACCCTGTAACATCTGATGGCTACTTTCAGCAGGATAATGCGCCATGTCATAAAGCTGGAATCATCTCAGACTGGTTTCTTGAACATGACAATGAGGTCACTGGACACAAATGGCTCCACAGTCACCAGATCTCAATCCAATAGAGCATCTTTGGGATGTGGTGGAACGGGAGATTCGCATCATGGATGTGCAGCCGACAAATCTGCGGCAACTGTGTGATGCCATCATGTCAATATGGACCAGAATCTCTGAGGAGCTTCCAGCACCTTGTTGTATCTATGCCACAAAGAATTGGGGCAGTTCTGAAGGCAAAAGGGGGTCCAACCCGTTACTAGCATGGTGGACCTAATAAAGTGGCAGGTGAGTGTAGATCTACCATGCAATTAATTCCATCATGTGGCTGCATTTTCGTCGGGTTTTCCGAATTTTCGGGGGATTGTGTTGCACGCGATCGGATTTTGGCTCAGTGCCGACGTCTTTCATGCGACAGAAATAGGGGGGGGGGGGGGACTCGGAAGGATTCGGACAAACTGCGGGATTTAACATTTAAATTTGTGTTGCAAGCCAAGCACTTACACCAGGAAGAAGAAGGTGAACTCCGTCGGACCTGATCTGGAAAGCGACACATGCAGGAAATGGGGCGCAGGATCTTAGTGAATCGCGCTGGAGTCCATGATCGTCAGCGCACAGTGAGTAAATGTGCCCCATTGTATCTAAGCTGCCTTTGTAGAAGTATATACCTTAAATAGAGGTGAGCTAATGTATCTAAGCTTCCACATTAGACAATTTCGGAAGAGTTTAGAAGTTACTTTACACGCTCCTACCCATGGGGTCCATAGCAGCTAGAACCACAGTTCCGGCTTCTTTGTAATATATAACACACAGAACCACAACCTCGATGTATTGTGAAAGATGAACTAAAGGAGGAGATAAAATTCTTCTACTTGGCCCCGGTGAAGGTTGACAGTGAGTAAATTGTTGCAGTCTATGAAGACATAATGGAAAGCAATGTCTTCCTTATTACTCTATGGCAGTGATGGCGAACCTTTTAGAGGCCGAGTGCCCAAACTACCACTAGGACCCACTTATTTGTCGCAAAGTGCCAACACAGAAATTTAATTTGTGGTTTATACTCCCTGCTGCTACAGCTGTCATTGATACCGGCCCCTGAGGACACCAAAAAAGCAGAAAATAGAAGAAATTTGGATGATCATTGTAGCTTCCCTCCAGGGTCCCATAAACAGGAAGAATTGTCAGGGCCGGAGCTACAATGATAATCCAGATCTGTCCACACTTCCCACTCCTCCAGTAGTCCCAGGTAGCGCTTTCACTTTAAAATAGCTCTGTGCACAGCAAGTCCTGGGCTGTCTGGGACTGCAGGAAGATACCTGGAGTCATCTCTGGTGATGGCCTGGGTGCCCACAGAAAGGGCTCCGAGTGCCACCTCTGGCACCAGTGCCATAGGTTCGCCACCACTGCTCTATGGGGTCATATAATGGGTGTGACGCCTCTTATTACATCCTACACATTATAGCGGCACATTACTCGAGTTACCAAAGAGTAGATAGAGGGCGATACATGTGACTCCGATGAGAAAAGTTGCGTAAATGTGCATTTGGAAGCTCAGAAATGAGTGTAATGAGTGTAATAAGTGTCCTTGGCAGTAATTAGGGTGAGTCAGACGTGTGACCCTCACTTGTGTAATGTCTTCAGATGACTAAATATGTTCCTTCCAAGCAAACAAGGAAATATTAAAGGAAATAACTTGATATGAAGCTTCCTCCTAATCTACTGGACGTGATGACGAGGGACGGCTCCATCCAAGTTTCCATCGTGGCCACAATTGTCCATTCATTCCCTGTAAGAGATGTAGAAGTGACTGCACCTGCACCATAAACAGTGCGATCAATGGGATGAGTCACCCCGAGGATATTATTCACCTCTGCGTAAGACCTTCCTGGAGGAGTCATGGTGTCACACCCAGAAGTTGTCTGTTCTGGTGCCAGTGCTGGACTGGTCCACTAGTACCAGAGGATCCCCCAGTGGTCCCTAGTCTGTATGGAGGAAACTGCTCAGCGACTGTAGATTTTACTCCATTCCCAGCTCTACAATAAGAGAAGACGTCACCAGATGTAACCTGAGCAGAATCACATCTCACTGTCCACCATAGATCTAATCCATATTATCACTTTAATGACAGGTGACACACAGTAACGTCACGGTGCCATCAAGGCTCAAGGGCTGAGCCCTCCTCATACACTGGGGGGTTTGCTGCATAATACAGCAAACACCCACCAGTCACACTAACAATCAGTGGCGTAACTAGGAGAAACAGGGCCCCCTATCGAGTTACTGCATGGGGCCCCCTAGCGGACTACTGCATGGTGCCCCCCTTCCCACTTAAAAAATATACATATTAGTATACCCACACATGCGAGTTACAATCACATGTGCATACACAGCATATACACATACATACATACAGTGACATATGCAACATACTCACATACAGTGTATATATACAGCATATACACATCACAGATACTGCATATATACAGCACAGTATATGTTATATACATATCATGCTGGACATGTGCAGTACAATATATACGTAATGGTGCACATCCTCCATTCTTTATTGTGTCAGGTGGGATGACATGGCCCCTGACACTGCGGGCCCCATAGCGGCTGCTATGGCTGCTACCGCTGTAGTTACGCCCCTGCCCACAATGGGTCCTGACCCCGATCTTGGATATAAAACCTTGTAAATATCTGATTGGTGAAGTTAGTAACAAACCTATAGCTTGACCGGAGATTCGCCACTTGTAATCCATAGAACAAGATGTTCCAGCTCCTCCATTGTTACATTCCATGTGCGAGTAGGAGAAGGCACAGCAAGGATAAAGCGCTGGCCGGAATCCAGGATATCCGTGAATAGATCCAAAGAAGGACAAAACCATCCCACGCTGTGTGAAGAAGTTTTCAAGCTTTATTATTCTAAAATGAATTAAAAAAATAACTAAAATTAATTTTTTATTCCTGATGGAAGAATAAAGCTTGAAAACTTTTTTACACCGCACTGGATCTGTTTTGTCCTTCTTTGGATCCATTTATGACTGACCGGAGAGTTTTATCTTTCACAGACAGAGACTGAAGCTATAACAAAGTGTCAGCAACTATGCCGGGCAGGTCATGTATACAGTTCACAAGATACGGAATGGAACTGGTAGACCAGGTGGCAATGTGTTTTTGGCTGGATATCACGTAGTGGGGAGTCAGGACTTAGAAATGACAGTGTCAGACGTACTTACTGGGTCCACCCTAACCAGTTACTAACCAATGGCCAGTAACTGCTTGACGTTCCCTGGAGGACACGAAAAGAAGAATAATGAGTGGTCTGGGTAACAACTGAGATAACAGGTACAACACAAAATCCAAAGGGAAAGTCAGAAAACGTAAGCCGGGATCAGATCACCAGACATTCAGAAGTAACAATAAAGCGAGTCAGAAAATATAACAAGTAGAAAATTAGGTGTGAACAGGATCTATATGGGTGGGCAGAGAGCCTCAGGCCCAGGTGAGTGGAGCAGAACTCACACAGAAGGGGAACTGCTGCAGGACCAGAGCTGCAGACTAACTAGGTGATGTGCAATTAGTCTCAATACAGCCAGTATCATGAAGCACAGTTCACACAATGAGAAGTCAAACAAAAACACAGAGAATTTTAATGCATCTTCAACACCCCCCAACGGGGCCTAGCCTTTTCTTGGGGCCTGGAGGCAGCCGGGGCCCTGAATACCGGAGTGGCTGGCGGTTTGGGCCTAGGGCATGCTGCGGTCGCGGTGCTTGGTATGGGGACTGCAGACAGCCTGGCAGGTCTCCAGCAGGTGGTGTGTGCAAGAAATATGGAGGGAGAGGCTGATGTACTGGTTTTCCTTGGGGCAACCCCTGTGGTGTATATAGGAGTCGCTGGATGATGGAGGTTGGGGAACCCATGATGGTGATGCAGCCTGATCCAAGGATTACACTGAGGCACGGTGTGCAAATCAACTTACAGTTCTTAATTCAATGGCAACGGCCAAACAGTAGCAGCAGGTTCAGCAAGCTGGAAAGCTGGTGGGAGATTGCTGGTCCACAGGAAGGTTACTCACAGCCTGGTAGTAACTACAGGCTGGGCTGATAAAGATGAAGCTGAGTCTGGATGGTGGACCTCTGCTCTGGGGCTTAAGTCTCCTGACTTGCCCAGGGGGCTTGAGGCGCCTCTTCTTCCTGGTAGTTGGTCTGGATGGCAGCTCTGCAGGAGCTGCACACTGGACTTTGCTTCTCAAACTAGAATCCAAGACCACGTGGTCCGGCCCACCAGGGTTTTTTATACTCCCTTTTTCAGGTGGTAGCACCTCCAACCAGCTTCAAGCTTCCTTTACAATAGTATAAAGATTCCTATTGGATAACTCCTGTCTTCCCAGGCAGTGGATCCAGCTGCAATACAAAGTTCTCCACTACTTAGAGACCTCCTAACAGATGCCATTGGCAGGGGTATTGCACATGGTAAAGCCACAATTTGTAGAAAGAGGAGAAGACCGGCACATTTATCTACTATAAGGATCACCTACAAAGTATCCCTTGAAATGAGCTGAGAAGAGCCACTATTTAGCTGAGTGAGACACTTTTAGCGGATGATGGGGAGCATAACTTCAGATGCCCCCAACTTGGTTTCTATAGCATTTACAAACATTGTTCTGTTGTCATTGTAAAGATAGGAATCTTTTATTCCAAATTTCCCATTGAAGGTTATGTCCATGTTTTTACAACATATTTTGTTTAGGTCAAAATTTGAAGATATGTGAGAAACGACTGCCTGCAGCTGCCACTAGGGGGAGCTGTAAGAATCGAGGGATCATTTAGTAAATGGTGAGACTGACACTATCAACCCTCTATTATCTCTTTCCTCCTGGTTTTTCCTCCTATGTGTCGGCTCTGATGACTCCGCTCTTTATCCCCCACATTCTCCCTGATTTAGTCTCCAGGACCTGTCAGCGTTTCGTTCTGGTGACCTCATGGCCGCTGCATGTGGAATCAGCAACTAAAATGCAACGAGTCAGGATGATCGTGGCCCCGGGATCGTCTCTGCTGTCAGGGCAAGTTTTATAATTAGAAAATACAGACAAAGGAAATCAGAGGGGGAAAGGGTTCATCAGGTCGGAAGTGAATGGGTAAAACTGGGGTGACGAGGTCTGGAGGAGGTAAAGGGTCTGCACCGATCTGATTGGTTGGAAGGCTGTGAAGGAGTAGGGGGCACAGGAGGGCTCGGGGGTCTTCAGGCAGCCCACTGCATTGCATTGTAAACTTTTCAGACTTAACTTTAGTTTTTATCTTTATGTAAATCGGCTACTCAGTGCACCAGGGGCGGGGCCTTCCCCTTGGATGCACCTGATTTCTTCCTTTGGAGCTTTCCATAGATTGTGTTTAGGGGAGTCACTGAGTACAATGAGCAGCACAGAAGGAAAAGGGGGTGCACTAGCGACTCCCCCCTTTGGGCACAGATAAGCTCATTTGCATCAAAATAAAATTGGGATTTTCTCTAAAAAAAGGTTTCAGGGTAACAAAATATAAACTACCCAACACAATGGGGCAGATTTACTTACCCGGTGCTGTCGCAATCCAGTTTCGTGTTCTCCGACGTTGATTCGGGTCTTCCGGCAATTCACTAAGGTACATCAGGTGCGCCTGATGTCCACCAGGTGTCGCTGCTGCGCTGAAGTCTGCTGGAGTTCAAGAAGCTAGGCTGGGTGCAGGTAAGTGCGTTTCGAGCGACACTTTTTAAAAAAAAAAAAAATACTGCGTTTTTTCCAAATCCGTCGGGTTTTCCGATGGCCACGCCCCCGATTTCCGGCGCGTGCATGTTGGTGCTGATGCGCCACAATCCGAACGCGTTGCGCCAAAAACCCGGGGCAATTTGGCGCAAATCGATAACATTCAGGTAACCCGACAAAAATGTGCTATTCGGGCCCTTAGTAAATGACCCCCAATGTTTCACTTGAGGATGGGTATAGGTGAAATCTATAGCTTTAAACTACATTAGCCTCCTGTGGATGCAGATACAGTTAAAGGGGTGGCCCATTTTTAAATAAATCTCTTCTGTTAGACAGGTCTCTCCATGTACATGTACCTGTGTCTTTGCCTCTTTTTCCTGCTTCCCAGTACACGGTACATAATATTAAATATCGTCACTATGAAGTGTAATTTGTTACGCAGTAAACAAGCCCTCGCACAGCTCTGTACATGGAATAATAAAAGATGATACATTTTTGAAGATGGGGAGTGCAAAATGGAAAAGCAAAAATGAAAAAGGGCCTGGGCGTTAAGGGGTTAAAGGAAAGCTACCATTTGTGCTGCTGTGTATGAGTGATCCAGCTCAGGTTGATTAGTTCTGTCTGAACAGTTCAGGAAGCTGCATGTAATGTGTTTAAGTACGGAAGCCAGCAGCACCCAATTTAATAATCAGGGATGAGGAAAACAAGATATATTTCTGTATCAGTGTAGCTTTCTCAAGGTATGTTTGGTTCACAATGCATCAAATCACATGGCAGGTTTCCTTTAAGAGCGTGAAGTTGACACTACACACAGATATTGGGACACATTTACTAAGAACAGTGCAGTGTGTACTATGTGCAGTTGCCTGTGTAATGTGCAGGGGGCGCCACATTCAGGATTTCCAGTGAATGTTCTTCATGAATGTGGCGCCCCCTGCAGGGCCCTGAAAGGGTGCACTACCTTTTTTATTTTTGGTGCGCCTTTAAACATGGGTGTGCAACACAATGCTCTTGGATTTTGCATGATAAATGTGGCGCACGGTCCGACTGAGCACCGGAAGGCCCCCTAATTTTTGTCGCATGATTCCTAGTGCAGCCGCACAACAAAATGGTCATGGGCAACACGTATTTGGCGCAGACACTTCTTAATCACCTGTACAAGCAGTTTACACTAGAAAGAACGTGCAAAGTCCGACAGAAAACTGGACCTTAGTAAATGTGCCTCATGCCTCCTGTATGGACCATTGCTGGGCAGCACACATGGTACCGGTGCCTTTCACAATTATTGGCGCCTTCATGCAACTTTGTATTTCCATGTTAAATACCATTAAAGAACCGTGTTCCCAATAAAGGGTCAGACCTCCGCATAGGAAGACGAAGCAGCAGCTACTGGGTGTGAGTAATAATCGGCACCATGTGTGCTGTCACATGAAGTCCAGGGGTCAGCGGGGGTCAGCGGAGGCATCAATGCGTCTATAAAAAAACTAAAGTTTATTTTTATTGTATAAAAACCACAAACCGCTGACTCACAGTTACCCTATCCTGTCATCCCCTAACAATACCGTTTTCATAAATGTCTTAAGGGGGTTGTGTCAGGATTAACATTTAACCCCTATTCAATGGATCTTTGGGGGGTCTGATAGCCGAGACCCCACCCCTACTCCACTGTGAGTTCACCGACCCACTCCGTATCAGCAGGATTGTAAAGTCGGACATCCTTGTATCGAATGCTATGGGATGTACAAATGTATTCTGGTAGCAGTTATTGTGTAACTGATCAGTGTTAGTGCAGGGTAGGTAGGTGCACCAGCCCCGCCTCCAGTGCACTGAGCTCATTTGCATAAAATGATACATTTCTAGGAAACATGAGAGGTGTTCCCGGAAAGCTCATACTGCACCCTCCACGATGCTGGAGCTGCTGGTAGATTTGCTGCATTACTCTGCACCGCAGTGATCTCTACATCGTCTGCATTGCTGCATTGTTACTGCGGAGGAGCCAACATCATCCTGCTATAGCTGACACTACATGACATTATCTGCACTGCTGCATTAGACCTCTTAAAGGAGTTTCAGAAAAAGCTGTGTTAAAAAATGGGAAATAAATAGACTTACCTCTCCGGAGAGCCACCCATGGCCCCAGCAGGGGCTCTCGCTCAATGGTCCAGTCAGAAAGGAAGTGCTCAGGCCATGTCACAGGTGCACTGGGATGTTATTCCCTCCATCTATTGAATGTGAACACCAGGGGGAGCTAAAACATATCTGTAATATCTGCAGCGTTTATGCAACACCCCTGCAGATGCAAAGGGTTAGGTAGGTGTTTTGCGAAAGTGTCCCTCTCCATGTCAGAAGCTGTAACATGGGAAACTTAGTAATTGCAGCTATAGCCACTGCCTGGTAAGACAAGAGTTAAACATGCCAAAAGTTATTGTCCAATAAGAATCTATATACTATTGTAAAGCAAGCTGGAAGCTGATTGGAGAGTATATAAACCCCTGGTGGGCGGGAGCACAGGAGGAGAGTGAGATGTCAGTGCTGCACCAGTCACTATCCTAATACCAAGAACCAGAGGTGCCTCAGGCCCCTGCATCCAGGACAAGTCAGGAGACTTAAGCCCCAGAGCAGAGGTCCCCCTTCTGGACTAACCTGTACCAGCCCCGCCTGAAGCTACTACCAGGCTGTGTGAAATCCTTCCTGTGGACAAGCTATCTCCATTAACCTTCCAGCTCGCCGAATCTGCTGCTTCTGTTTGGCCGTTACCTGCTATTTAAAGTTGAATAAAGAACCGTGAGTTGATTTGCACAATGTTGCCTCCATCTGATCCCTGGATACGGCTGTTACCACCACGGGCTTCCCCATCAATTACCCAGGGACTTATCTTGCAGACACTCAGGGGTTTCCCCCATGGAGAACCAGTACCACAGCCTCTCCCTCCATATATCTTGCACACACCACCTGCTGGAGACCTGCTAGGCTGTAGGACAGCCCTCCGGTCCCCATACCAAGCACCGTGACACTAGCGTGCCCTAGGCCGCAATCGCCAGCCACCCCGGTATTCTGGGCCCTGGCTGACTCCAGGCCCCAAGAAAAGGCCAGGCCCCGGTGGGGGGTGTTGCATTTACAATTTCTGTTATAATGCATGTTGCATGTTGAATTATTAACCTTAAAATACCTTCCCCCTTTCGTGTTTATTTCCTTTCAGTATATGTGTGGCTATTACCTGATAATCATCTTTACTTTAAAGTCTTTGCTATTAGTCCCATGATGCCTCAGCATCACATGACTATTTGGAGCTGTGGATGCTCTAGTCTAGGACTTTCCTCTTCTTCTATTACATTTGGACACTAGGTGGCGCCATCACATGAATCAGCACCCGCAGTGTGTTATATCTCCTCATTGTCTACAAAGAAACTCTGTAATACATAAAGAATCTTCTGAGATATTTTAGCTCAAATCTTCCATGACTCAGTGATAGGGCAGAGGAAATGGCTCTAAATACCGTCTATCACCTGACTTTCCACCCTGGACAATGGACGGTAAGCGGGAGATTTAGTCTTCTTTTGTTTAATATATCACATAATACAATGGTCATTATGTAAATCATTCCATTTTTAGGACCTTAGTTCTCCTTTCAGGGTTTTCAAAGAGTTTGCATAAGTGTGACACATATTTATGGCCATTTCATTGTATTCTGCAGTGTTTAGCGGTTTTTCCCTCGCCAGGCTCCATCTCTAAGTCTCTTGTGTCATGGCTGGTGTCTGGAGACTAGATGCTATGATGCCTCCCACACACAAAAGGGTCATATAGGACCTTATAGAGAAGTACTGAGCTGTACTGATGTAAATGAAGCACTTGGGGTGAGATAGACTCTTCCAGTTATCTCCAGCAACCTCTGTCTGTGCCTGTGTGTCCCTCCTTTGTCCCTTAGAAGCATTAGCAGGATCATATAGGACATTACAGAGAAGTACTGACCTGTACTGATGGGAATAAAGCACTTGGGGTGAGATAGAAACTTCCAGTCATCTCCAGCAACCTCTGTCTGTACCAGTGTCCTTCCTTTGTCACTTAGAAGCATTAGCAGGACCATATAGGACATTATAGAGAAGTACTGACCTGTACTGATGGGAATCAAGCACTTAGGGCGAGATAGAAACTTACTGTTTCTCCAGTCTTTTAAATGCGGCGGTTTTTCCGAATCCGTCGGGTTTTCGTTCGGCCATGCCCCCCGATTTCCGTTGCGTGCATGCCGGCGCCGATGCGCCACAATCCGATCGCGTGCGCCAAAATCCCGGCGCAATACAGGGAAAATTGGCGCAAAAGGGAAATATTCGGGTAACACATCGGGAAAACGCGAATCGGGCCCTTAGTAAATGACCCCCAGTGTGTACAGAACACCTTTAGTGCTTTCACAGAAACCAATCCCAGGAACTGAGTCAGGAGACTCTAATCCAGAGCTGCAGCTTCCACAGTTTGGACACAGCTCCATCTCCATTATGCCAGCATCTACTACCAGGCTGGTGCTTTATTCCTGAGGACCCTCTCCACGACCACTCCAGTACCAGACTCCAGATCTGCTGTTTACCACTTTGGCTCATTGGCTGCTACCTGTTGTTCAATAAAGAATCATGAGTTGATTTGCACAACGTTGCCTCCGTCTGATCCCTGGATACGGCTGTTACCACCATGGGCTCCCCATCCATTACACATGGACCTATCTTACAGACACTAAGGGGTTGCCCCAGGGAGAACCAGTACCACAGCCTCACCCTCCATATTTCTTGCACACACCAGCTGCTGGAGAGCTGCCAGGCTGTAGGACAGTCCTCCAGTCCCCATACCAAGCACCGTGACCACAGCGTACCCTAGGCCGCAACCGCCAGCCACTCCGGTATTCCGGGCCCCGTCTGCCTCCATGCCCCAAGAAAAGGCCCCGGTGGGAGATGTTACACAGACGACAGACAAATCTTGTGTAGCATAATTCTGCAATCATATCTCACACTTCCTCCTAACTAGTGATGAGTAGAATCATTAGAATTCAGCATTGGCTGAAGCCAAATTTTAAATCCCTATTTGAGTTCCGAACCCGGACCACAAACTGGTTATGGGTGACACCAGGGCAATGCTGGGTCCGCCAGGCACCGTCAAGGTGTCACCACGTGTTGCTGCTCTCCTGAGGGGATGGTAATGCGCGGTGCACCCAAATGGGAAATAATTCTAGAGACTCAGGGGCTGCAGGGACAGTTTCATTCTTTAATGATGAAATTCAGGTGCAAAGCAACACAAGCAGATTAAAAGGCTGAAGCAGAAGAAGGGTTAATGCTGAGGAAGGGCTTGGGATAGCTGTCCCGGGGAGAAGTGGGGCAGAGAGCCGGCTCCCACCCATTACTTGCTGCAGCTCCACATCCATGACACAGGCTGCCAGAGTCCTGTGCCATGCTAGAAGTCACCAGGCGTCTCCTGTGCTGCAGCTCCGGTATCAATGTGAAGAAGGGGAAAAAAAGAGAGAAGGCGCAGAGAGGAACAAAGTTCATATATTTTCCTTTTTAATATGCTATTGGCTTCTGTGACTTCTGGCTACTGCAGACATTGTTGTGGCTATTGGATTGTGACTGCTGGCTACTGGGGGCAATACTGACTACTGGGCACTGGGGGTACAATATGACTACTGGCTAATGGCTCAGGCACTGGGGCTACTAGGGGCAGGCACTGTGACTATTGGCTACTGGGGGGAGGCACTATGATTACTTGTTCCTGGGTACAGGCACTGTGCCTATTGGCTACTGGGGGCCTCTTCTTCTATTACATTTGGACACTAGGTGGCGCCATTACATGAATCAGCACCCGCAGTGTGTAATATCTCTGACTACAAAGAAACTCTGTAATACATAATGGATCTTCTGAGATATTTTAGCTTTTTCCATGACCCAGTGATAGGGCAGAGAAAATGGCTCTAAATACTGTCTATCACCTGACTTTCCACCCTGGACAATGGACGGTAAGCGGGAGATTTCCTCTTCTTTTGTTTAATATATCACATAATACAATGGTCATTATGTAAATCGTTCCATTTATAGGACCTTAGTTCTTCTTTCCGGGTTTTCAAAGACTTTGCATAAGTGTGACACATATTTATGGCCATTTCATTGTATTCTGCAGTGTTTAGCGGTTTTCCCCTCGCCAGGCTCCATCTCTAACTCTCTTGTGTCATGGCTGGTGTCTGGAGACTAGATGCTATGATGCCTCCCACACACAAAAGGGTCATATAGGACTTTATAGAGAAGTGCTGAGCTGTACTGATGTAAATGAAGCACTTGGGGTGAGATAGAAACTTCCAGTTATCTCCAGCAGCCTCTGTCTGTGCCTGTGTCCCTCTTCAATCACTTAGAAGCATTAGTAGGATCATATAGGACATTATAGAGAAGTACTGACCTGTACTGATGGGAATCAAGCACTTAGGGTGAGATAGAAACTTACTGGGGGTCATTTACTAAGGGCCCGATTCGTGTTTTCCCGACGTGTTACCCGAATATTTCCGATTTGCGCCGATTTTCCCTGAATTGCCCCGGGATTTTGGCGCACGCGATCGGATTGTGGCACATCGGCGCTGGCATGCACACGACGGAAATCGGGGGGCGTGGCCGAACGAAAACCCGACGTATTCGGAAAAACCGCTGCATTTAAAACAAAAAATGTGTTGCGAAAACTACACTTACCTTCACTAGGTATTGGCCGGTGAATTTCAGGGCATTCCAGCGTGCCTCCGGGGAACTTCAGCGCAGCAGCGCCACCTGGTGGACGGCGGAGGAACTGCCTTAGTGAATCCCGGCCGGACCCGAATCCACCACAGAGAATGCGCCGCTGGATCGCGAACGGACCGGGACCAGCAGTTGCTGTCTGTGCCTGTGTCTATCCACTCTCTCACAGAAGCAGCAGCAGGATCATAAGGGACATTATAGAGAAGTACTGATCTGTACTGATGGGAATCAAGCACTTAGGGCGAGATAGAAACTTACTGTTTCTCCAGCAGTCGCTGTCTGTGCCTGTGTCTTTACACACTCTCACAGAAGCAGCAGCAGGATCATACAGGATATTATAGAAAGGCACTGACTTGTACTGATGGGAATAAAGCACTAAAGGTGAGATAGAAACTTACTCTTTCTCCAGCAGTCGCTCTCTGTGCCTGTGTCTTTCCACTCTCACAGAAGCAGCAGCAGGATCATACGGGATATTATGGAGAACTACTGACCTGTACTGATGGGGATAAAGCACCAGGAGTGAAATAGAAACTAACGTCTGTCTCCAGCTGCCCCTCAGAAGCAGAAACGTGTAGGACTCTATAGAGAAGTACTGACCTGTAATGATGGAAATAAAGCACGTGGGGTGAGATAGAAGCTTCATATTACCTCCAGAGAGCACTATGATGATATATGTAACGCAGAAGCTAGCTAAAGAGGATCCAGAGACACATGTGCAGAGGGGAGGAGACACTGGAGCCAGAGATCCTCAGCCCATACAATTCAGTATGAACGTCACTTGCTACCGTGGCCCCTAGACTGTCTGGATTATAGGACTCTGTGATTGCGGACCTGCCTGAAGTGCTCACACTGTGAGAATATAAAATGTTCAAAGAGGATGTGGAACATGTGCTTATCTATCTGGGCCTAAATACCCTAAAATACACACACTCAGATCTAAAAGAACTCGCCCCTGCTATAGCCATCGTGGTCTGGCGTGTGTGGCTGTTACACATGGAGTCCATCCGGCCTTGTATCAAGCGGCTGCAGGCTGGTGGTGGTGGTTGTCATGGTGTCTTCGGCACCCTTTGGTACAACGCCACAGCCTACTGAGTAGTATTGTTGTGCACATGTCCATCCCTTATGAGCACAATGTACCTGTAAACATCTGATGGCTGGACTTTCCAGCAGGAAATGCGGACCATGTCATACCTCAAGCTGGATGGAATCATCTAAGGATGGTTGAAACATGACAATGAGGTCACTGGGACATCAAAATGGGCGTCCCAACAGTCACCAGATCTACAACCAATAGAGCATCTTTGGGATGACACTGTGGTGGAACGGGAAAGATTAGCATCATGGATGTGCAGCCGACAAATATGCACGGCAACTTGTGTGAAGCCATTAATTCAATATGGACCAGAATCTCTGAGGAGATTCCAGCCTTGTTGTATCTATGCCACAAAAAGATTGGGCAGTTCTGAAGGCAAAGGGGTCCAACCCGTACTAGCATGGGGGACCTAATAAAGTGGCAGGTGTTTGAGTGTAGAAGTTCCATCGCAAGCGAACCACAGCGGCTCGACATGTTTTCGCGGTCGGGGTTTTCCGAATTCGCGGGGCGATGGTGTGCACAGCGATCGGATTGGCCTTAGTGCCGACGTCTTTCATGCGAAGAAACTAGGGGGGGGGGGGTGGACTCGGCAGGATTCGGACAAACTGCGGGATTTTAAATTTAAATTTGTGTGCAAGGCCAGCCCACTCAACACCGAGGGAAGAGAAGGTGAACTCAGTCGGACATTGATCTGGAAAGCGACACATGCGGAAAGGGGGCGAGGATCTTAGTGAATCGTACGCTGGAGTCCATGATCGTCAGCGCACAGTGAGGTTAAATGTGCACATTGTATCTACGCTGCCGTTGTAGAAGTATATACCTTAACATAGAGGTGAGCTAATGTATCTAAGATTCCACATTGACAATTTCGAAGGTTTAGAAGTACTTTACACGCTCCTACCATGGGGTCATAGCAGCTAGAACCCAGTCCGCTTCGTTGTAATAATAACACACAGAATCCAAACCTCGATGTATTGGAAAGACTGAACTAAAGGAGCGAGATAAAATTCTTCTACTTGGCCCGGTCGAAGGTTGAACAGTGAGTAAAATTGTTTGCAGTATATGAAGACATAATGAAAGCAATGTGCTTCCTGTACTCTATGGCAGTGATTGGCGACTTTTTAGAGGCCGAAGTGCCCAGAAACTGACCATAGGGACCCAAGCTTAGTTGTCGAAAGTGCCAACCAGGAAATTTAATTTGTGGATTTTTTATCCCCTGCCCTGCGGTGCTCCAGCAGTCATTGATACATGGGCCCCTGCGGCACACCAAAAAAGCAGAAACATAGAAAGAAATTTGGATGATCATTGTAGCTTCCCCAGGGTCCCATAGAACAGGGGGGGGGGGGAAGAATTGTCAGGGCCGGAGATACAATGATAATCCAGATCTGTCCACCTCTTCCCACTCTGCCAGTCAATAGTCCCAGGTAGCGGCCTTTTCACTTAACACTAGCTCTGGCACAGCACAGTCCTGGGCGTCGGGGCGACTGCAGGAAGATACCTGGAAGGTCAACAGCCTGGTGATGCCTGGGTGCCCACCGGAAAGGGCTACGAGTGCCACCTCGCGGCACACCAGTGCCATAGGTTCGCACACACTGTCTATGCGGAGTAACTATAATGCGGTGATGCTGTGACGCTATTATTACATCCCATACACATTATAGCGGCCCATTACTCGAAGTTACCAAGAGTAGATAGGAGGGCGATTACATGTGGACTCCGATGAGGGAAAACGTTGGTACTAATGGTGCATTGGAAGATCAGAATGAGTTGTAATAAGTGAATAAGTGTTCCTTGGCAGTAATTAGGGTGAGTTGAGTCAGACGGGTTGACCCCAAGTGTGTAATGATCTTCAGAGACCTTAACCTAACTATGTTCCTTCCCAAGCAAACAAGGAAAATATTAAAGGAAATAAATTGACTATGAAGCTTCTTCCTAATTACAGTGACGTGAAGAGAGGACGGTCTCCATCCAAGTTTTCCATCGTGGCACAATTGTCCACCTTCATTCCCTGTAGAGAGATGTAGGAAAGTGACTGCAACACTGACCCCATAAACCAGATGCGATCAATGGGATGAGTCACCCCGAGGATATTATTCACACCTGCGTAAGACCTTCTGGGGAGTCATGGGTGTTACACCAGAAGTATAGCGAGTGGTCATGTCTGGTGCCAGTGTTGGACCTGGTCCACTAGTACAGCGGATCCCCCAGTGCTACTCGGGTTTTAACGGATCTGCTATGGAGGAAACGCCTCAGCGCGAAAGTATATTTTACTGAATTCCCAGACCTACAATAAGAGAGAAGACCGTCAACAGATGTAACCTGAGCAGAATCAGCATCTCACGGCCACCATAGATCTAATCCATATTATCAAGGTGATAAACACGAGAACGTCCGTTGCCCATGCAAAGGACTCATAGATGAGCCCCTCCTCACAAAACAGTGGGCCGAGGTTTGCTGCATAATACAGCAAACACCAACCCACAGATAACACTACAATGGATACTGGCACCGATCATGAAATTGGGGAAGCACTTACTAAGGCGGCGCCAAACACACATTTTATCCATTTTGCCCTGGAATGCCCCAGGTTTTCTTTGTTTACCGGAGATCAGATTGTGGCGCATCGGCGCCACCGTGCACGTTACAAAAAATCAGGGGCGTGGCAGTCGGACAACCTGATGATTTGGACAAAAAACGAAATTGTGTCGAAGATCAGGTAGGTGCCTCGGCAGTGACCTCAGCAGGGGAAGGTGTTAGGAAAACAGGCAAGCACACAGCGCGGGATGCGAATGGGAGGGTTAAGTAAATGTGCGCCCATTATGTTGATTCCCTTTATAGATGAGACACATAACCAATAGAACCAAGATAATACATCCACAAAATGAGAAGGTGTGCAGGTATTAGCTAATTAATAGGGAAAACTAGAGTATTGAAAGAGAAGTAGACTACTGGCAAGAGTACATAAATATTCATCGGTGATGAATTTGAAATGAAAGGGGAGCCAGAGAGCATCTTTAGTTCCTACATTGACTCAATGCATTGCAAAGCGCCGATAGAAGGACCCGTAAATGAGGTCAGATGAATTATAATTTAATTATAATTCAATTTTCCTAAGGTGTGATGCAATTGGGTATCCGCATCCCCGCCAATGCCCTAGGTAGGGGCACTAATGGCATCTAGAAGAGTCACACTGCCAGCCAGCTGACTCGCCGTCCTTCCAATTGACTTCATTAATCAGAGAGACTGGAAAACTAAGCCAACAGAAAAGGAGATCAAGCTTCATGGACAACACACATTAGGAAGAATACACTGTAGATGGGAACAAGAGAGAGAGACGAGAGAGAAAGAGAGAGTGATAAGACACCACCGCATCGGACGTTAAACAAAGCGGGGGGGTACGAAAGAGACGCGATGAGAAACGGGAGAGGAAACCGCAGAAAGGAAGAAAGAGAGGACTGAGGAGGTCTTCGAGATCAGAGAGAGAAAGAAGAAGACGAGACAGACACGATGGGGGGGAAGGGGAAAAGAAAGAGTAAGAGGACGAAACGGGGCGCGGGCGCGAAGAGGAGCGCCAGCAGGCCGAGCGCACTCGCGCTCCGCGGGCCCGCGCCGGCGGCCCGCCTGACGCCCCTGCCCTTGTATCCGCCACCGCTGGGGATGAGAAGGAAAGAGAGAGTCTTTACGACTCGGAGAAGGATAAGGGAAGATCAGCAGACCTTGTGAAGGAGAATAGAGAGAAGAACAAAAAAAAAAGAAAAGAGAGAGGGGTTCATAGTTGAATTGGCTCTTGGTCAGGACACAGGCAGAGGAGAGAGAGACAAAGAGGTGTGACACAGAGGAACCCACTCGTGTCTTAAGCTAGAACTGCCCGTATCCCCTTCATTAAATCAGCGATGGTAAATATGGACTGCTAATGTCAGAGTCCGGTCCATAGCGCCAGGATCGGCGTCGACGGTCCAGGCCTCCTGAACTTTTGCAGACAGACCTCTATAGAAGAGAAGGTTCACACCAATTGTATGACTGTCACACAGAACTGATGGAAGACATACAATACTCTTCTGCGGACACGGCACCATGTGCACACCCTATATAAGGTGATGGCAAACCTTTAGGACGACGAGTTGCCCAACAACTACACGCAAAAACCCCAGGTTATTTTCCGCCATGTAAGTGCCAATGCGACATTTTAAGCAGTATACTTATACTCCCTGCTCTTTCATTGGGGTTTAATACCCCCCCCCTCTTTTATATTGGTTAAGTCATTACTCCACTAGTCCCTGACACCAGTACGTAAGTAGAAAGAGAGAAGAAGAAGTTTGCAGTCAATGTATCATGTAGCTCCTTCTAGCAGGTTCCTGGGGCTGCACACTCGGGAATGTCCAAGAGGGCCTATTGGTCCGTCTGGTAAACTCTGACCCTGGGTGGGTCTTCTGCTCTCGTGTGTTTTTTCCCAATCTGCGTGATGGCAAATGGTGCCCTATATGAGGGCTTGCTTGACCTGAAGGACCACCTTGGACCCGTTTCTTGCCAGAGGTCGCCACCATTTCCTATATGATATCAGCATAAAATGGCACCCAAGGATAGAACTAAATCGAAAAACTCACTGTCCAGCGACCACCATTACCTCTGCTAGGGGGGCTCGTAGCGGTAGGTCCAAAGACCAGGACTGGGGGTTCCCATCCGGTCCACATCCATCAAGGAGATTACTACCCACGATCTGTTGGCTTCAGAGGCTCTACAGGCACACATATAGGACTCCCAGAACCTTTCACATTTCTCGTGATGAAAAGGATTCTAGCATGAAACAGCTTCTGTGACCTGGTCACACTAGGTGTCGAGAGGAAGGGAGGATTGTTTGGCGGCAAGACGGTGCGATTGTACAGCCAGTGATCTAGACACCTTATGGCAGAAGGCAGGAGGTGAATTTTAGAAGGGGTCTTGCGCCATACAGCCAGCATTCATAAAGCCACAGTTCACATATGAGAAGTCAAACAAAAACACAGATTAATTTAAATGCATCCAAAGCACGCGATTTGCAGATTAGGGAGGGAAGGACCGACACATTTATCTACCATAAGGATCACCCTACAAAGATCCCTTGAAATGCGCAGAGAAGAGTCAACTATTTGGTATGAGGGAGACACTTTTAGCGGTTGGATGGGGAGCATTAACTTCAGATGCCCCTACCTGGTTTCTTTTAGCATTTACAAACCGGTCTGGTTGTCATGTAAGATAGGAATCTTTATTTCAAGATTTCGCTGTCGAAGAGTCATGACAAGTTTTTATAACCATATTTTGTTTTAGGTCCACAATTTGAAGATCATATGTGAGAATACGAATGCTGTTAGCTGTCCGACATCGGGGGAGCTGTAAGAATCGAGGGACTCATCAGTGTAAATGGTGATTGACCTGACACTATTAAATCCGCTCTATTATCTCTTTTCCTCCTGCGATTTGCCTCCCTTTGTGTCGGCTTTGATGACTATGCCGCTCCTTTTATTCCCCCGCCACACTCATTCTCCCTGATTTAGTCTCCAGGACCTGTCAGGTTTCTTATGGTGACTCAGGGGCTGCTGCATTGTGGACATTCAGCAACTAAAAGAAACGAGTCAGGATGACGTGGCCCCGGGATCGTCTCTGCTGTCAGGGAAGCTTTCTATAATTAGAAAAATATAGAGCAATAGGAAAGCAGACGGGGCGAAAGGGTTCAATCACGGGCGGAAATGTCGAATGGGTAAAATCTGGTCGGTGACGATGGTCTGGAGTGGTGGTGAGGGTAAAAGGGTTTGGACCGATCTGATTGTGAAGCGGCTCTTGTGCATAGGGAGCTTACTCAGGAGTAGGGGTCCACAGGGGGGGGGGGGGGAGGGGGCTTAGGTGGAACGGTCTCAGGCAGGTCGCCACTGCATACAGATTTAATTATACTTTCGTTTTATCTTTATGTAAGCGGCTTCAGTGCATCAACGGGCGGGGGCCTTCCCCTTGGATGCACTGATTTCTTCCTTTGGAGCTTTCCATTGGATTGTGTTTTAGGGGAGTCAGGGACAATGAGCGCACCGAAGAAAAGGGGGTGCACTAGAATCCCCCTTCGGGCACAGATAAGCTCATTGCATCAAAATAAAATTGGATTTTCTCTAAAAAAAGGGGTTTCAGGGTACAAAACTTAGTAGTTTTACTACTGTCCAACCACAATGGGGCAGAGTTACTACCGGGGCTGTCGACATCAGTTTCGTGTTCTCGACGTTGATTCGGGTCTCTTCCGGCCCCACTTCGACTAACGGTACATTAGTGTGCCCGCACTGATGTCACCAGGTGCGTCTGTCAGCATGCCTGCACGCTGAAGTCTGCTGGAGTACAGAAGCTAGGGTGGGCTGCACGGTAAGTGCGTTTAGAGCGACAATTTTTAAAAAAAAAAAAAAAAGATACATGCGTTTTTCCAAATGTCCGTCGGGTTTCACGATCCGGCCAAGCCCCCACGATTTTCCGGCGCGTCATGTTGGTGTGATGCGACCACAATCGCACGAGTTTGGCGCAAGAAACCCGTGGCAATTCGTGCGCACAACACTCGATAAAATTCAGAAACCCGAGAAACATGGCGGACTTCGGGGACCTCGAGTAAATGGACCCCACTTGTTTCATTGAGGATGCGTATAGGTGAAATGTCTATAGATTTTAAACTACCTTAGCGCTCCTGTGGAACTGCAGATACAAGTTAAATGGAGGGCCCATTTTTAAATAAATCTCTTGGGCGTAGATTAGACAGGTCTCTCCAGAAGAGGCTACTTTTTTCCGTGTCTTGTCTTTGCCCTCATTTTCACGCTTCCAAGACCGGCACATAGGATTTAAATAACGTTCCACTAGGAGACTGCAAGTGTTACGCAGGGAAACAAGCCGCGCCACAGCAGCTCGTTACGCAACTGGGGAAATGGGTGGGGCTTATAGATTTTTTTGAAGATGGGGTAGCTGTCAAAATGTTTGGAAACAAAGCAATAAATGTGAAAAAGGGCCTTGGCGCTTAATCGGAGGTTAGGATAGCTACCATGTGATGTGTGTATGAGTGATCAAGCTCAGGTTGATATAGTTTGTCTGAACAGGACAGGAGGAAGCTCCTGTAATACCATGTGATTTAAGTAACGAAGCCAGCAGCCACCTGAATTAATAATCAGGGGATGTAGGAAAACTAGGATGATGATTTCTGCCATCAGTGTAGCTACAGCATTCTCAAGTTATGTTGTTCATACTGCATTCAAATTACCTGGTAGGTTTCCTAAAACACATTGGGACACATTTACTAAGACACGTGCAGTGTGGACTATGTGCAAGTTGCCTTGTTGTGTAATGGCAGGGGCGCCACCATTTCAGGGCTTTCAGATGACTGTTCTTCATAATGTGTCGGCGTGAACCTGGAGGGAAAATGGGAAAAAGGGTGTCCGCCAGCGAGACTTATTGCCAACGAAATTGGTGGGGAGGTGGGGAAACCAATTAAAGTGCGCTAGTTAATAAATGGTCAGTGTGCAAACACCAATGACCATGATTAAATGTGGGCGCAACGGTCCGACTGAGCATTCCGGAAGCACCCCCCTGAATTTTGTCGCATGATTCCTTTAGTGCAGCCGCACAACAAAATGTCATGTATGTGACACAATTTGAGTGCAGACCACTTCTTAATCACCTGCTGTCCAAGCAGTTTACACAGAAGTTCAAAGAACGTGCAAAGCGACAGAAGAAATGGATGGACTTAGTAACATGTGCCTCATGCCTTCTGTATGGACCATTGCTGGGCAGCACCACATAGGTACCGGTGCCTTCACAATATGGAGCCTTCATGCAACTTTTTATTCCATGTAAAAATACCATTAAAGAACCGTGTCGATAAAGAGTCGCCTAGATACCTCGCACCACCCTCAGGATCGCACAGAACCCCCCCCTCCCACAGCCCCATAGAAGATTAATGGAAATGTAAAGTAATTAATCGGACATCCAATGTGCTATTCAGTACATGTGACTGGTCACCATGTGACAGGGGTCTCAGGGGTCAGCGGAGGGCATCAATGCGTCATAAAAAAACTAAAGTTATTTTTATGTATAAAAAACCAAAACCGGGACTAACAAGTTACCCCTTATTCTGTCACCCCTACAATACGTTTTCATAAATGTTTAAGGGGGTGTGTCAGATTAAGAGTAACCCTGCATCAATGGATCTTTGGGGGGTCTGATGCGAAGACCCCCCACCCTACTCCACTGCTGGTTCACCGACCCACACCGAAAATCAGCAGGATTGTAAAGTCGGCGGCCCTTGTATCGAATGCTTATGGGAGCTGTACAGTTTCATTCTCGTTTTTAGCTAGCAGTATGTGGAATCTGGACGACAGGTTCTGTTAGTGCAGGTGTAGGATAGGTGAACTCAGCCTCGCCGCCTCCATGTGCACGAGCGATGTGCATAAACTATATAAATGATCTAGAGAAAAAGGAGATCGGTGTCGTGGAAGCTCATGACTCACCCTCCACGATGCGGAGCTTGCTATGTAGATTTTCTGCATTACTCTGCACCGCAGTGATCGATACATCGCTTGAATTGCTGATTGTTACTGCTGAGGAGCCAACACATCCTGGATAGCTGACACTCATGACATTATCTGCACTGACAGATTTCGTCCTGCTTAAAGGAGTTTCAGAAAAAAGCTGTGTTAAAAAGGGAGATAATAAATAGGTTGTTACTATCCGGAGAGCCACCACATGGCCACAGCGGGGCTCTCGCTCCAATGAGATCCCATCAGAAAGGAATAGTGCTCAGGCCATGGCACGGTGAACTGGGAGGTTATTCACTCGCTTCTATTGAACTGAACACCAGGAGGGAGGCTAAAAAACAATATAGTATATCTGCAGACGTTTTTATGCAAACACCCCTGCAGTTTGTGCCCAAGGGTGCAGGCTAGGATGTTTTGCGGAAAATGTCCCTCTCCATGTCAGAAGAAGCTGTAATATGGGCCCCTTAGTACTTGCAGTTAGCCACTTGCCTGGTTTACGCCACGCGTTCCTCCACCTTGCCCCCCGTTCTGTTCCCCTAGCCCTCTACCCTTGTTGCCGGCCCCCTGGACGCTCTTGGCGAGAGGGATTGAGAAAGACCAGGGGAGGCTGGGTAGAACAGGAGGAACGGGAGGGAGCCACCAGAGAGGAAGGAGGGAAGAGGGCAGGGCCGGCACCAGGCAACTCGAGCGAAGACAAGAACCAGCAGGTGCCTCAGGCCCCTGCATATCAGGGACTAGTCATTAACGGAGACTTTGAAAGCCCCAGAGCAGAGGTCCACCTTCTGGAACTAAGCGTCTGTACAAAGGACCCCGCTGAAGCGAACTACAGGCATTGTGTGAACCGCCTGTGGACAAGCTATCTCATTAACATCCAAGCTCGCCGAAATATGCTGCTGCTTGTGTGGGCGTTACTGCTATTTAAAGCTGAATAAAGAACCTTGTATGTGAGTTGATCTCCGGCTCCAATGATTGCCTCCATATGATCCATGGCTACCGATGCCTTGTTACCACCACGGGCTTCCAATCAATTACCCAGGGTCGGGAACTTATCTTGCGCCACTCAGGGGGTCCCACAGTGGAGAACCCTAGTACCACAGCCCTTCCCTCCATATATCTGCACACACCACCGCTGAGACCAGCGATGAGGGTGAGCCTGTACCTTTGTGTCCTACACACACCATCTGCCTTTTCCCACTTGCTTTCACCAGAGAGCACGCCATAAGCACAGACCCAACTCGCGGCCTTGAGACTACGTAGATAGAAAACTCAGCAACCCTCAGGTACGTGCCTCAAATTATGGGATATCGTGACACCCTGGGAATTTCTCGGACGGGACAGAAATTAGAAAGAGAAGGCTAACTCAAGGAGTAGGAGGGCTTGATATCTGGGAGTAACGAAAGCTGATAAGAATCGAAGAGGCTATGCCTATTCGTTTACAACGGGAACATATCATAATCGTTGACGTCAAAACGCGCGGCGCGCTGGAATGTGGCCGGCTCGTTAAATGTTGGGTGGAAGGTGGGAATCAAGGTTCTCCGGAATCGGGGGTGCATTAATGAAAGGTTGAAGATGTATGAATTATTACCTTAAAAATACCTTGCCCCAATTTCGTGTTTATTTCCTTTCACGTATATGTGTGGAGATTAACTTAGCCGATAAAGTCATCTTTACTTTAAGTCTTATTGCTATAGGTCCATGATTGCGCTCGCATCACAGACTATTTGGAGGTGGCGGAGCTGAGTCTGCGACCATTTACTCATTTCTTCTTCTATTACATTTTGGACAATATGGGCGGGGGCGCCATCACATGAATCCGCACCGCACAGCTTCGTTATGTATCTCCTCACTTTGTCTACAAAGAAAGAAAACTCTGTAATACATAAAGAATATTTGAGTGTATTTTAGCTCAATCTTCCATGACTCAGTGATTAGGGCAGAGAGGAAAAATGGCTTAAATACCGTCTATCACCTGACTTTCCACCCTGGACCATGGACGGTACGCGGGAGATCGTCTTCTTTTGTGTTAATGATCTCACATAATACATGGCTCATTATGTTGTAAAGTCATTCGTACATTTTCTAGGACTTCGTTCTCCTTTCAGGGTTTTTCAAAGAGTTTGCATAAGTGCTTTTGAACAGTATTATGAGCCTGTTGCATTGTATTGGACGGTGGTAGGGTGGGTTTACTCCCTAGCAAGGCTCCATCCGAAGTCTTCTGTGTCAGGGCTGGGTTCTGGGGAGACTAGATGCTATGATTTGCCTCCACACAAGCAAAAGAGGGAATCTGGACCTTATAGAAGACAGAGAGAAAGTAGGTCGCAGTACTGAGCGTAACCTGATGTAAATGAAAGCACTTGGGGAGAGGAAGACTCTATCCAGTTATCTCAGCAACCCCTCTGGTCTGAGGCACCGTGTGTGGCTCGCTCCTTGCTCCTTAGAAGCATTAGCCAGGTACATCATATCTAGGACATACAGAGAGACAGTACTGCGACAGGTCTAGCTGATGGGAATAAGAATTGGGGGTGAGATAGAAACTTCCAGTCAATCTCCAGCTACCCTGTCTGTACCTAGTTGTCTTCATTGTCACTTTGTTAGAAGCATTAGAAGGCACAGATTATGGGACACTTACTAGAGATAAGAGTAGATATTTGACATGTACTGATGGGAATATCACAGCATTTAGGGCAACGTATTGATTAGATAGAAGAAACTTAATGTTTCTAAAGAAATGTTGATAGGTCATCCGGTCATGTTGTATTTCAGAAAGCGAAGAGATAGACTTTGGTAGACAGAAGGAGAAGGAGTCGGGAACTCAGTATAGACGACTTACGTCAATGTACCGGACTTGTGAAGAGATTTCGGGAAGAAGAGACAAGGTGGCTTGGTTGGTGAGACTAGAAACTTTACTTTGCGCCAGCAGGACTACTTCCTCGGGGGGGGTATATAGTAGGGTCCCCCAACAACTCTGTCACTTAGAAGTGACGGAGCTAGCAGGACCATATATGGAACATTATAAGAGACTTTATGTTACTGGACCCTTAGATGATGGGAATCAAGCACTTAGGGCGAGATAGAAACTTACTGTTTCTCCAGCAGTCGCTATCTGTTCCTGTGTCTTTCCGCACTCTCATAGAAGCAGCAGCAGGATCATTCGGGACATTATAGAGAAGTACTGACCTGTACTGATGGGAATCAAGCACTTAGGGTGAGATAGAAACTAACGTCTGTCTCCAGCAGCCTCTGTGTGTTCCAAGTCTCTCCTCTGTCCCTCAGAAGCAGTAGCAGAAACGTATAGGACATTATAGAGAAGTACTGACCTGTAATGATAGAAATAAAGCACGTGGGGTGAGATAGAAGCTTCATATTACCTCCAGCAGTGTCTGTGTCTCTGTCCCTCTTCAATCACTTAGTAGCAAAAGCAGCATCATATAGGACATTATAGAGAAGTACTGACCTGTACTGATGAAAATAAAGCACTTGGGGTGAGATAGAAAACTTACTTTTATCTCCAGCAGCTACTTTTTAATTTTTTTCCCCCCTCTACTCTACATAGACTTATATGTAATTGGAAACATCTGTAAATCTAGTCTGCTTTGCTCTTGTGCAGGTTTTACGGATTCAGCAGAGATTTTACTACAATCTTCTACAGACTTTACTACTTTGCCCAGTGGCTAAAAGAAAGAAAAAGTATCATCATAGTATCATAGTTTATACGGTTGAAAAAAGACACTTGTCCATCAAGTTCACCCAAGGAAGGGAAGGGATTGGATGAGGAAGGGATTTAGGGGAAGCAATTCTATATAACGTATAATGACCCTTCTTGAAGCTCTCTGCTGTCCCTGCTGTGACCAGCGCCTGAGCTCGGCTATTCCACAGATTGACAGTTCTCATAATAAAACAGCCCTGTCACCTCCGGTGATTACAGAGATGGATAGCAAGTGGGGAATAAGGAACAAAGAGCTCATAGGGTGATAATGTAACAGAAAGTATTTTGTATGTATATGAATACTGCTCACCTAGAGTGGTTGTGCATCACATAAGGCACATCTCTAGTAAAGGTGTTTTGGAAGGTTTTTTTTTTGGTGTGCAACACAATGCATGATAAATGTGGCGCACGGTCCGACTGAGTACCGGAACGCCCCCTAATTTTTGTCGCATGATTCCTAGTGCAGCCGCACAACAAAATGGTCATGGGCAACACATATTTGGCGCAGAGAATTCTTAATCACCTGTACAAGCAGTTTACACTAGAAAGAACGTGCAAAGTCCAACAGAAAACTGGACCTTAGTAAATGTGCCTCATGCCTCCTGTATGGACCATTGCTGGGCAGCACATATGGTACCGGTGCCTTTCACAATTATTGGCGCCTTCATGCAACTTTGTATTTCCATGTTAAATACCATTAAAGAACCGTGTTCCCGATAAAAGGTCAGACCTCCGCGAAGGAAGACGAAGCAGCAGCTACTGGATGTGAGTAATAATCGGCACCACATGTGCTGTCACATGAAGTCCAGGGGTCAGCGGCACACATACATACATATACACACATATAAATAAATACACACACACATACATGCACACATACACACACAACACACACACATACATACACACATACATACACACACATACATATACATACATACACACATACATATACATACATACACACATACATACATATACATACACACATACATACATATACATACATACATACATATACATAAATACATACACACATACATACATATACATACACACATACATACATATACACACATATAAATACACACACATACACACATACATACACACAGCTTTATATATTAGATGTACGTTTTCATGTAATTAAAAAAAAAAATAGTGTTTGTCACAAAGTTGCATGATGGTGTTCAAGTCTGTCAACTGTTAAACAAGACAAATGCACTCGGCAGGTTGTCCACTTTCAAAAAATCTATAAGTTTTAGGGGTGCCTTTACTTTTTAATGTGTTTATATTCTGCAGGTTGTAGTTGTCTTAAAATTTCTAGCAGAAAATTAGATTTTTGGCTGTGTCCGTTTTAGTGATATTACGATAATTTATTCATGTGAACATAGGACCATGAGGTATCTATGAACTCCACACACGTTCATCCATTACATTTGGGAGCCGTAAAGCGAATTATTTCCTCTTTTGAAGCCCGTTTTTTGCCTTCAAGGTAAAATTTTATGCATTTTTTTTAAAATCAAATTGTAGAGTTTGAATCAAAATCGCTTGAAGGTGCAGATGTCTACAAACTCCCTCGTGCAATTTTGAAAACAAAGCAGGCGTCCGCTTTCAGCAAATATTTGCTTGGGTTTAGTAATAATTTTTTATGCTATTTTACATCAGTTTTATCTGTTCATGTAAAAATTACCAGTATCTGGCGGGGCAGGGACTCCTGTGCTATAGTACCAGACCCTCAGCTCTTCAGCACTATGCTATAAGTTACGGATGTCTGTAGAGCCGGCAGAGCAGTGTGAGCTGTGATTGGTCAGTTCTGTGGGTGACGTCTCTCTATAGACCTTCCCTCCACACTACATTCAGAGACTGATGGGGACAGGACGAGGACATGTCTGCGCTGCTCCGTGTGTCCCTCCTGCTACAAGTCGTCTCCTGTCAGGGTGAGTGACCTCCTCATGGCGAGGAATATCCTGCATTAACCCTGTAGCTTCCGTGTCATTGTATACTGAGCGCCGGAGCTGTATGTAGCAGAGCTGAGTGTGTCGCTGATCCGTCTCTCCAGCTGCCGCCTTACAATATCACGGATACAACGAGTTCTCTCGGGAGAACCTCAGGTGCACCCAAGCCCCCGCCATCTGCCCCACAATACAAGTAACAGAACAATAATATAGAATGCATGGAGGATGGGGCTGCATACATTGTAGCTTGTTATACATTTTTGTAAAATTTTTGTAAACTATACCAGAGTTTTAGCAGATGTAGGAAAAATATTTGAAATTTCTGGCGTACGAGCCCCTGAAATAATCGCAATCCCTGAAGAACACAAACAGGAATTATGATTATTTTCCCCCTTAAGCCACCTCCATGCCAAGTGGGCACAGAGTGGTGTGAAGGCGACCGGCACGGGATGTCCCCATCCTGTGTCCAACTATAGCCTGCACCCAATCAGGTTAAAACATGAGGCAACTTACCTCATGGTAGGTGCGCCCCTCCCTACCGCATGTACTGAACATTCAGACTTTCACATATACAGGCAGTTCCCTACTTAAGGACACCTGACTTACAGACGACCCCTAGTTACAGACAGACCCCTCTGCCCACTGTGACCTCTGGTGACCTCTCTGGATGTTACTATAGTCCCAGGCTGCACTGATCAGCTGTAAGGTGTCTGTAATGAAGCTTTATTGATAATCCTTGGTCCCATTACAGCAAAAAATGTTAAAACTCCAATTGTCACTGGGGCCAAAAAATGTTTTGTCTGGATCTACAATTATAAAATATACAGCTTCGACTTACATTCAAATTCAACTTAAGAACAAACCTATGGAACCTATCTTGTACGTAACCCGGGGACTGTCTAAATCACAGATTCTAGCACCAATTGCAGACCTTAACCCTTTGAACCCTTAAGTAAAAAGCATACGGTGCATGGGCTTGGATCGTCGCTGTGCCGCCATATTGGCTTAGATTGTCGCTCCCCGTGGCCTCTTAGTGAAGTGGTTACCATGACAGCCTTGGGTCATCTAAGTGATTTGCGCATTGTAATAGATGATGTGGAAAATCCCCATATACTGCCTCATTGTAGTATATGGTAGGATCAATCAGACAACCTAGGGTTAAAGTACCCTAGGGGGGTCTGATATATGGTAAAAAAAAAATAAATGTAAAAAATAATTTAAAAAAAACAATAAAAAACTCCCGAAAAATTCAAATCACCCCCCCTTTCCCTAGCACTGCTATAATCAGTAACAAGTATCGCCGCATCCCAAAATGTCCGATCTATCAAAATACAATAATGATTATTCCCAGTGTTTACATTTGTAACGGAGAATAGCGCCCAAAGTCAAAAAATAAGACTTTTTCACCATTTTGCAACATATAAAAAGTGATCAAAAGGTCGCACAGTCCTCAAAATGGTAGCATTGAAAACGTCATCAAAAGTCACAAAAAATGACACCCCCCCACAGCTCCGTGCACCAAAGTATGAAAAAGTTATTAGCGCCAGAAGATGGCAAAATTTAAAAGGAAAAAAAAAATTTACAGGAGGTTTTAATTTTTGTAAATGTATGAAAACATTATAAAACCTATACAAATGTGTTATCCACGTAATTGTACCGACCCAAAGAATAAAGTAGACCTGTCATTTGGGGCGCACAGTGAAATCCGTAAATTCCAAGCCCACAAGAAAACGATGCAAATGCGACTTTTCACCATTTTTCGCTGCATTTGGAATTTTTTCCCGCTTCCCAGTACACGGCATGGAATATTCAATACTTTCAGTATGAAGTGCAATTTGTTACACAGAAAACAAGCCCCCATATAGATCCTTACATAAAGTTTTTTGAAAAATGGAAACGCAAAAACAAGGGCCAGGTTGTTAAGGGGTTAAGTAACGCGTGACAGAGAAGTCGGTGCTGGACGTCATGTGCGTCCATGTGATTAAATGGATCATCAAAACGAGTGGAGATTTGCAAATCATTAGATTTTCTGCTTAATGTCGGGTGTTGCTGGTGAAGGGTCGTTGGGTGCTGCCAGTGACTGGGTGACGGGTGACCCTGGTGATGACACGTGTCCTCACCCCATCCTCAGCATCTCCAGAGATGATAAAGGTCAGACACCCAACGTGAGGTTGTTCTGAGGAGATGACCCGTCTGCTCTCTCATCGTTAGCACAAAAAAAGTGACTGATCTCTTCTAGTCCTGCCTGACACTAATTGTATATAATATTATAGGGGTCCTGCCCCGGTTCTGGGGTCTTCTTCTAGGTTTCTTCTGCTCTCTCTATATACAGGGTTGATGAGGGTGGAGGGTTTGAGCTTTGTCATAGCAGAGCCAGGGCTGACGGAGAGAGTCCCAGCCCCAGGATTAACCCCTTACTAATGTGCCCCGTAATATTCTGGTGCGTGTCGTGTGCAGGTACATGGAGGGGGCTCACGGGCCGGTAAGCCAGCAAAAGTCTGACTTACTTGTAACACCGATTGTGGGTGTTATCCTGCCGATTGCCGGCTTCAAAAAGATGGTGGCGCATAGGCGCCGCCATCTTGCCGAAGATCGCCGCTCCCCGTGACGTCATCGGGGAGTGGCGATCCGTTACTATGACAGCCTCAGGTCTTCCGAAGACCAGAGGCTGTCTCTTTTTAACCCATTCATTACAAAATGCTAATTGCACATTGTAATGAATGAGGATGAAAATCCCCTTATACTGCCATAGTATGGCAATATATGATAGGATCGATCAGACAACCTAGGGTTAAAGTACTCTAGGAGTTTGAAAAATAGTAAAAATAAGAATAAAAAAAAGTAAAAAAAATATTATAATAAAAAAACATAAAAATGTAAATCCCCCCCTTTCCCTAGAACTGATATAAATATAAATAAACATCTATCAATCTATCAAAATATAATAATGATTTTTCACCGAATTTAACCCCATAATGGAAAATAGCGCTCAAAGTCGAAAAATGGCACTTTTTTGCCATTTCGAAAAATATTGAAAAAATGAATAAAAAGTGATCAAACTGTTGTACAGTTCTAAAAATTGAAGCATTGAAAATATCATCAAAAGTCGGAAAAAATGACACCACCCACAGCTCTGTACACCAAAGTATGAAAAAGTTATTAGCGCCAGAAGTTGGCAAAATTAAAAAAAGATATATTTTGTTTACAGGAGGTTTTAATTTTTGGAATGTATGAAAACATAAAAAAAACCTATACAAATTTGTTATCCCTTAATCGTTACCGACCCAAAGAATAAAGCAGACATGTCATTTGGGCAGTGACATGAATCCGTAAAATCCAAGCCACAAGAAAAGGGCGTCAAATGTGTGTTTTTCACCATTTTCACTGAATTTCTTTCCGATTCCCAGTACACGGCAGGGAATATTATATCCATCACTATGAAGGCATTTGTTACGCAGAAGAAACAGCCGTCACACAAGCTCTGGCAATGGGAAAATAAAAAAAGTTATAGATTTTGAAGGTGTGGGAGTGAAAAGGAAATTGAAATACAAAAAATGGCCAGGTGGTTAAGGTGTAAGGGGAAACCTTGCCCCTATAGGCGGCTTACCATGACATCTGGCTGGTAATTAGCCACGTAACCAGCTCGCATCCAGGACTGTTGCTCTTAGCCCTGGTGGGACATCACACCACCGCCATGCGATGTCGCTCCCATCCGGTGGATTCCTGCTGTAAGACGGATTTTCCACATATCCTGTATGCTGGTGACCGGTGTGATGGAGTATATACTGTATACCAAGGACTAAACCAATCCCGGCACACGGATGGTTAGAAGTTCTATATGCAGACACTATTGGGGAGTATATACCTCAGTGCGGTATACTAGTGTCTGGCGCAGCGGCAGCCTGTAATCTGGAGACAACGCTCCATCTATTCTGCGATGAGTGTCGGTTATTGCCCACTGGCTCCATGACGAGTGCGATAATCTGCACGGATGTTAATCTGCCCTGGACCTGCAGGATTCAAGAGAAATCTAAGCCCTCCTATACTCCCTTGTGCTGCTGTGAACCAAATATTCTATGTTATCAGGTCAGGAGCTGAGAAGGGCACAATAATCCCATGTAGCCCTATAGAAGCACATGCAGGGGCACAAGTATAGACATGCGGGCTGCATCATGGTGCCCTGTCACCCTAACTACAGCTCTGTCCTGAATATATACAGTATGGGACATGGCAAGAACTAGTACTCCTACACTGGTACTACTTCCCATATCCTGTTATATATGGGCACAGCACAGCATACTACTCCTATGCTGTATATATCGAGCACAGCACAGTACTACTCTCCTATCTCGTTATATTGGACAGCAACAGTACTACTACTCCTATCTGTGTTGTGTAAGGGCACAAGCACAGTATAGTACTCCAATCCGTACATATGGGGATGGACAGTACTACTGATATCATCTATCCTGTATAATGGACACAGCACAGTACTACTACTCCATCCTATACTTGTATTATGGGCACAGCACAGTACTACTCCCTATCCTGTTATTAAGGCAAGCACGTACTATCCTATCGTTATATGGACGACAGTACTACTACTCCTATCCTGTATATGTATGGGCACAGCAAAGTACTATACTCCTATCCTGTATATATGGGCACAGCACAGTACTACTACTCTATCCTGTATATATGGGACAGCACAGTACTACTATCCTATTCTGATATATGGGCACAGCACAGTATACTATCTCATATCCTGTAATATGGGACACAGCACAGTACTACTACTCCTACCGGTATATATGGGCACAGCACAGTATATACTAATCCTATCCTGTATATATGGGCACAGCCACGAGTACTACTACTCTATCCTGTATATATGGGCACAGACACAGTAATACTATCCTATCCTGTTATACGGGCACAGACAGTAAGTACTTAATTACTCCATCATGTATAGATGTGCAACAGCACAGTATATGCAACATCCCCACGGGGTACCTTTTTCGGGCCTGGGAAGTAGCCGGGGCCCGCCGGTACAGGAGTGGCTGGCGGTTTGCGGCTAGGCAACGTAGTGTCACGGGCTTGGTACGGGGAACCGGGAGGGCTGTCCTCAGCCTGATGAGTCCAGCAGGGGGGGTTGGCAAGAAATGATGGGGGGAGGGGGGGGCTATAGCGGATCTCCCTGGGCAACCCTTTGGTGTCTAGAGTATGAGTCTCGTGTGGTGGACAGGTGCCTGTGATGATGACAGCCGGAGTAGCAGGGACCAGAGGAGGCAAGACGTGTGTCCAAAAAACAACTACGTTCTTTATTAGAACCGACAGGACCCGCAGCAACGTGCCTTTAACAAAGCTGGTGGAATGCGGGAGAGTAGTTGGAGAGGGAACACGGGAATAGATCACCAGCTGATGCAAGGGCAGGCTGCGGCTGGTAGCTGTGTCCTAGTAGGATGCTCAGCTTGTCCTGAGTTGCTACATTCACACGGACGTATAAAAACGGTCATAGGAGTACCGTTTTTTTACAGGTACATACGCCACATTCATTTCAATGGAATACGTCACAACCATTTATATTGCGTTTTGCACATGGAGCGTTACCGTACTGTAATGGCCGTATAAAATATAGAGCATGGTCCTATTCTCTCCGATATTGCTGTTCTGTATGCCCTAAAAGTCTAATGGGCATGTATAAAATATGGGTTAAATACGTGCTGCAACGGATGAAAAAGTTAGTATATATACGGGCATCATATGGCCCGTAAATGACAGGACTGGAGAAATCATACGGTCGTGTGAATGTAGCCTAAAGGTAGATGATATCCCTTTCTTCTCACACTGGCTCCTAGAGCTGCGCAGGCAGTGAGTGAGCTCCGGCTGCACTGGTTCTCTCTCTACTCTGATCTGGGAGTGAAACTGTTCAGACTCCCTGGTCTGACTCCACTCTAGAAGTTTCCTGACCAGAGGTTTATTAATCCACGGGTCAGGTGGGGTTCCTCCTCCAATCGCATCCCAGCTTACAGATACAAGGTATAAACATGTGATTGTGGTCAACACAGAAACATCATAATAGAATTAACTTCGCCTTACCAGGGGACTCTAACGCTGCAGTGTTCCCTGTGTTATGTAGTGACATGTGTGGGGTTGATCAGACCCTACACAGGTTGCAAGATACATGGTGGGACGTATTCACAACAACCCCTCTGCCTTGCATCGGCAGGGGGTGGTGAATATATATATGGGCACGCACAGTCACTACTCCATCATGCGTATATATGGGCACAGCCACAGTAGACTACTTCCTATCGTGATATATGGTGCACAGCACAGTACACACTCCTAGTTCCTTCTTAAGGACATAGCTGGATATACTTCCTTCCTGTATATGGGACTACAGTACTATACTTGCTCCTATCTGTATAATAGGGCAAGCACAATACTACTACTCCTATCCTGATTATCTATGGACAGCACGTAAATATTCCTATCTGTAATATAGACAACACAGTTCAGTACTACTACTCCTACACTGATTCCTAGTCCCACCGTCCCGATTTTGACGGGACTTTCCCGTTTTCGTACCCTCTGCCCGCGGTCACGGGCTGCTATGAGATTGTCACGGATTCTCCCCAAGGTCCCGCTGTGTCTCGGGCGCGTAATGTGCCGCATAGAATACTTGAACGTTGACTCAGCAGTACAGAGGCTTCTTACAAATCGAGGGGGACATCCTTCAGAGAAGTGTGGCTTGCGGAGGCAGGGACCACGTCATCAGGTTAAGATCAGATATGTCCATATATGGTCACTGCATTCTCACGGATTCCCTAGACAGACTACGGGCAGGGAATCCTTTTAGAGATAGTGTACGGGCTGTAGCGCGAGAGCAGGGGACCACGTCATCGGTTCCAGTCAGCATCTGCTCCATATATGGTCACGCATCTCCTAGTGCTTACCCCCGGATGCAGGCATTGGGCTAGTGGCATCCTTTTCAGAGAAAGTGTCGGCTTAGCAGGAGAGCAGGGACACTCATCAGCTTCAGTTTACCATCTGTCCATATAGTCTACTGCCATTCCATGGGGTTCCCCAGAGCAGACAGCGGGCTGGAGGGAATCCTTGTCAGAGATTGTGTCGGTTGTTAGCGGAGAGCAGGGCCACGTCATCAGGTAGATCACCATTTGGTCATTATATGGTGCACTGCTGTGTCTTCTAGGGGTCTCCTAGAGCAGACCATCGGCAGGGGCTCTTTTCAGCAGAAGGGTCGGGATTAGCGGAGAGTCAGGGGACATCGTCACTCAGGTCAGATCACCCTCTGTCATATCTGGTCACTGAGCATCTCCTTAGGTCCCCCAGAGTCAGGACTTATACGGGGGCGGAACTGATACTTTTCAGAGCAAGTGTGGGGTTTAGCCGAGAGCAGGAGGGGACCACAGTCATCAGTAGAGTCAGCATCTCGGTCCATATCTCGGTCACTGCATCCATAGCTTCCCCCCAGAGCGAAGGTCAGGGAGGGCAGGGAATCCTTTTCACAGAAGTGTGCTAGCGTCGGTCTTAGCAGAGGAGCCAGGACACAGTCATCAGGTTACACCAGCATCTGGCCATTATATGGTCACAGCATTCTCCTAGGGTTCCCCAAGGCAGAGCATGCAGGGGGATCCTGTTCAGAGATGTCTAGGTCAGGTTAGGGAGACAGGGGACCTACGTCATCAGGTGAGTATGAGCATGCCATATAGGGTCACGTGCATCTCCTAGGTTCCCAGCGCAGAGCCATCGGGTGGAGGGAAATCCTTTCAGCGAGCAGTGTCGGGCTTTGCGGAGCGAGGCAGCCGGGATCCAACGTATATCAGCTGCTAGATGCAGCATCTGTCCATACTATGGTCTTGTCCTGCATCTCCTAGGGTTCCCCAGAGCAGACATCGGGCAGGGAATCATTTTACAGAAGTGTCGGCTTGCAGAGAGAGCATGGGACACGTATCAGGTCAGATCACCATCTGTACATATATGGTACTGCATCTCTGGGTTCCCCAGAGAGACATCCGGGAGGGTCAATCCCTTTTCGAGAGAAGTGTCGAGCTTAGCGGAGAGCAGGGGACACGTTATCATGAGCAGATCGTATCTGTCCATATATGGTACTGATCATACTAGGGTTCCTCCAGAGCAGACATCGGCAGGGAACCTTTAAGCTAGAAGTGTCGGCTTTTAGACGGAAGGGTGGTAGGGACCAACGTTCAGTCACGGCAGCATCTGATCCATATATTATGGTACTGCATTCTCCTCTAGTGGTTCCCAAGTAGCAACATCGGGGGGGAAGCCTTTCATGAGAGTGTCGGCCTGTAGCGGAGAGCAGGGACAGTCATGCAGGTGTCAGATCAGTATTGTCATATGGTCACGATCTCTAGGGTTCCCCAGAGCAGAATAGGGGGATCGGGTACCTCCTTTTCAGAGAAGGTCGGATTAGATGTCGCAGAGCCATTGGGGCCCAGTCATCGCTTCAGCTCAGAATAGTCCCAATATGCGCACTGCATCTCCTAGGGTTCCCAGAGCCTAGCCATTCGGGCAGGGCCTTTCAGAAGGTGGGTTAGGGAGAGAGAGCCGGGACCTACGTCATCAGGTCAGATAGTCGCATCTGTCCCTATATGGTCTCCAGGGCTTCCCACAGAACACAGCTGTTAGTAATTACTAATATCTACATACAAGTTGTGCCTCCGGCTTGAGATTCGAACCGGGAGATTCTTGCACCAAGTAGCCTAGGAGCTACAATGATCGGCGCTATATAACCCCAGTGACTACAGAGCTGAGGATTTTGGTTAAACTAAGACACTGTATTACTGCCACTTTACACTGTGACAAGAGCCTAATGCCTCGATGATATAGAGAGGTTTTAAATTTGGGCAGAGCTGGGGTGGGGCAGGGTCGCGCGGGCAGGGATTGCAGCTGTTGTGCCCCTGTTTTCACAATGGGGGTACTCGCTTATGAGGGCAGCTAGGTTCCACTCCAGTCCTGTTTATGTGCACACTACCCTCTCTCATAAGTGACGGTAATCTGTAGTATACACAGAGAGTTACTACTTACTTCTCCAACTGTATACCTAGTCACTGAAGTACACCTCCAACCGACATGCACAGTGCTACTACTAACTCTCTATCTCTGTACTAACTGCACAGCAACCATTAGAATACTCCTATCTCCAGTTTGCCATCCGTAGTTACTATCTCCATCTGTATCTGGGGGGGCAGCACACCCATTCAGTACTACTATCAAATCTTATACATTGAGCACAGCATCTAGTACTACCTACTCCAATCCTGTTAACATGAGCACTCCTAGTCACTACGACTACTACCTGTATACTCTGGACACAGCCCAACAGCTTACTACTACTCATCCTGCTCACCATGGAAACACGCCACCAGTACATACTTCTTATCCTGTATCATGGAGCCACAGCCAGCAGTATCTATATTCCATCTGTATACAGGACACAGCACGTACCGTACTACTCCATCTCTCGATATAGGGGCACCAGTCACAGTAACTACTAGTCTATCCGTATATTAGGGCACACAAGCAGACCTACTACTCTATCGGTATATAGGGCCCAGCAAGTACTACTAACTCCCATATTTGCCCTGTAAACATGGGGATGGCACAAGTATACGACTCATCTCCGTATTGGGGACACCACCACAGTACTTACTATCCTATCTTGTATATGGGTACAGCACAGTACACTACTATCCACTGTCTATCTATGGACACCAGAAAGTACTATACTCCTATCCGTTATATGTGGACTAAGACATAGACTATATTCTTATATACTGGGACTTCTTTCTCATCAGAATTTTTAGATTACTTCTACTATTGGTTTGTACTATAACCGCCTAAATACACAGTATTTACTGGTAACACGCTCCCCACACTATCTATGTACGTACACACGCTCTGATTATGGGCCAATCATTCTATTGTGAAGGCGCTCGTCCTCCATGAATTAGAGAATCTTTCTACACCTTACTTGGTTCTGCACACAAATACTTACAAAAATGTGGAGTTCGTGTGAGCGCCTCCACCCAAATACACAACCGCTGAACCCCTGGCAGTCCGTTGGAGGGGTAGTTATATAACCTCAGTATAACGGAACCATTCATGTTTATAGGACCAAGAAAATGTATCACTCCCCTGAGATCACCCCAGCGTTCTAGGGAGTTACTTAGCTTCCACAATGAGTGCGCCCCCTCAACCTGGGCAACAACTTCCATGGAGGTGATGGCCCCTGGTCTGAGGACCATCATTTAACAAACCACTGGGTGCGTCCATTTTACTAATGGCGGCACACCGTTGGATTGGGCGCATCGGGATCCGGCTTCACGTGACAGACTCGGGGGTGCCAGTCCGCAACCCCGACGGATTCGGAAAAAAATGCGTAATTTCACTTGTGTCGCGAGATCAGCACTTATCCACCGGGGACGAGACGGTGAACTCGGCGGCCGGCGGCAGCAGCGCCACCGGTGGATTCGGGCGCCAGGACCTTTGATCCGGCACGACCCCAATCAGCATCGAGCCACGCCTGCGGATCAGCGACTGGACCGGGTGTAATCTGCCCAATATGTCCTGTGCCCTCCGGCTTTTGCCTTGGATACAACGTATTAAACAAGAAGCAGAATGCCGGAGCCGGGAGGAGAATTGTCCTTTTTCCCCGTCCATTAAAAATATCCAAATTGCCGGTGTGGGCTGCAATGTCTAAAGCGCAGCACTCACCATTATCCTTTCCGAGTTCGTTACGGCCGTGCGTCCCTTGGTTACAGCCACCGACACTTTGTGTGTCTGCTCTCCCCACACCCTCTGTTTCCTCTTTGCTTTCCACTGGGTTGTTAAGAGCGCGGGAGGAGCCTGGGTATATCTAGGGTTTGGGGTTGAGAGGGGCGGCCCTGCCGCGTTCCTCATTCTGTGATGGGTGGTAGATGACTCCGCGAGGCGTGTACTGCGACTACTCTCTTGACCACGTGTGTTTATCCCTCTGTTGGCGAGTGTCGGTGACGTGAATCCAGAGGCCTCCGCCTGGTCACAGTTCCCGCAGATTCTTGCAATGTCACGGTGTACGGACGATGGCCATCAAGCACTTCTCTGGGCAGTGGCAAAAGGGGGCTGGGGGCGGAGGCCCAACGACCTCGTCTCCCTACAGGCATGACATGGATCCCTCCTTCGAAGCCTCCGAAAACCCGAGTAACTTCCAGGGGCCCGGCCCCCCCGACGGATCCCTTGAGAATCCACACGGCTGTCCTCTCGCCGCTGACGGCCTCTTCCAACGGGTCTTTCCCACCCCCCCAGGAACCCTCGATGGGGCACTCCAGTTACCCGGTGTTCGTGCGATACCCGTCCCATCGCACTGGACATTTCTGTTCTTCAGTTTTCCATAGATACAACCAAAAGTCCCTAGCCGGAAGTTGCGGGTTCCTTCTGGATTGATGGGGGGCATCCAGTGGTGAAAGCTCTCAGCCTTGTTTCCCCTCGTTGAGCCTCGAATCTCTGTCTCTCGTTCCCTCTTACCCTTGCGACCTTAGATTGCGTCAAACCCAATTTGCGGTGCCCTAGTCATTGGTCATGAGTTACTTGGCGGAGGTAGGTCCGCCCTGGACTCGATGCTGGGTTGACTCCAAAGTGTCCTTGTCGCACTCATGGGCCCGCGCTGGAAGTCCTGGGTCGGGTTTGCGAGAGGAGAATGCCCTCGTCCGGCCAGGTGCGCCGGGGTCTCTTCGGGTGGGATTCTCTTCTTTCTACAATTCTGGTCCTGTGCCTTGGTCCTATCGAGCGGCCTTATTTATGGGTGGTTGGGCAGTCGCATGGGGGCACCCGCTTCGGGGTCCGGGCTTCTCTCGCCCCCCCAAGCATAATGGCTGCTCCAAATTTTCACCTGAGAAGGGAACCACCCTGTACATCCTTCATTCTGCTCTCATTACCTGGGCCCACGCGCCCCTTTCACGGACTGTACCAAAGGTCCTGAACTCGCAGAGGATGGAAAAGGAGGCACCTGGGGCCACATCCTTCCATCCCCCCCGACGTGTTTGCATTAGATGTAGGCATGCTTCCAGACTTGTGGGGGCTATCAATCCTAACAGCCAGCGTCCCCATGACCATTGTACGGGAACGTCTCCCTTCTGGTCTTTGTGATGTCCTAGCAACTACGTCGCCGGGCCCAGTGTTCTCACCGGCGGGAACAGGTTTGTGTCCCCCTTATCATCAATAGTCTGCTCCGCGAACCGGAACTGATGGATTTTTATCGCGTTTTTGATCTAGAGAATAAAAAAACAGTTTCTAGCTTTTGTCCACTCATGCACTCTCTTGTATGTCCGGAGTTATCTGATTAGACTCCAGGCTGCATCCCTCTTCTGGTCTGCTGTGTGCTTTATTGGGTATTCTACTGACCTACGGAGCTGTAGGATCATGAGTACATGCCTGTATTATAACCCCGAGCGCTATCTCGGCTGCTGGTGCCGTATGTACTCGGAATACAGCCCTTCCGTATGTAGATGCTGAGTTCCATTGCTTTTCTCTCAGACGTGTCACGCTCGATTCTCGTGCCATGGTCGCCGTCTACGGGCACATACCGCCCTATAGCGACGGATCCTGGTCCCTGTATTATACCCCCCAGTTCGCTGTCCCCTCACTCTTTGGGGTGCCCGTCACGGGTATAACTTGCCTCATCTGTATGCTGCCTGAGTTCACTCACCCGGTCCTGTTATTTTATATAGCACCTGACCGAAACCATCCCACCACTACCATACATACGCATACTTGGCTAAACACCCAATACTAATTACACTTAAAACCCACCACATCAAGCCGCTTGCTACGTTGGCCCAGGCCCCCACCCACCCCCCATCAGCATCTCAAAACAAAACATTTCTGCCACTCCTATTACCCCATAGTTTTTTTTTTTCGGACCTTGTTTTTTTTTGAGATAAATTTTTTTTTTTTTCCCGTGAAACCTTAACTAAGAGGCTGCCTACCCCCACGACAACCCTGAAATCACAAATGCATCTAATATAAGCTACTCTCCCCCCGTCCCAGTCCCTCTCCCCCGCCCTGGTGTCTAACGTCCCCACCTGGTGTCGCTTAGTGTCAGTCCTTTAGGGTGTCTGGTCTTTGTGTCTCTATTTTACTTGCCAGTTCGTGTCACCCCCTTTCCCACCGCGTACCCCTCTTCCCCTCATCCCATCACCCCCAAGCATCGCCTGTTACCATCCGCTGACATCTTAGCCTCGAATCCTATTCATTACTCGTACACCCCATCATAACAATTAAACATACCATTATACACAAACACCATCACGCCGGGTTCGGAGGCCAGCCTTTTACCGTGGTGTCCCGCGAGTTAACCCACCGATACAACAATTCGATGTGGCGTTTTGAGTCCTTAGTGTACTCTTTTATATGCCCAGTGCTGGGGATTCGATGGTATAGGTGTAATACGGGGCACTAATTTAGTTGGTATCCCGCCCTTTGACAACAGGAGAGAGCGCTTTTTTTTTCCCTACTTAGGATCAGCTTGCGCATAATGTACTCAATGGAGCGGCCCGTTTACCAGGTACATAGAATTGTGTATTTTTACCCATTTCCTTATCGACGGCTTCTTGCGGGTTAGCTGCGTCGATACTTACACACGTGTGTTCCCCGTGTGGTAACCTGACATTTAGAATGGACTCGGATAACGTGCAGGCGGGTCCGAGGCACCATGGCTCTGCAAGGCTCCATAGGCACAATCGTATGGAGAGACCGCGGCCAACCGGGCCAATGGATGGAAGCGCCCACCCGGTTGTACACCCTTGTGTAAAGGGGCACTGACGCCGGAAGTGGTCGAAATGCTCTCCAGCAGACACGCATTCTCCCGGGGACAACCCCTTCCTCAGAGACTCCAAACTTCAGATTGTCCCTCACCTACGGGCTTCCATGGAAGGGACGCGCCAAGTCGAGGTCCAACAACTTCAAGGGGATTCCTGATGCGAATGCAACTAAGACTTAGAACCCCCCCCCAGATCGCCGACTTGGGCACATCCCTGAGGGCCAGAGGCTTCTGGAAATGTGTCAACAGAACCCTGTCTCAAGGAGTTCACGTCGGAATGTCCTGTTCCCACATCCCCAGAACCACCGGCGATAACTTCAGCACCCGGGGTAGAGTAAGCGGTAGGTGCCCAGGCGGGTGTAGCGGAGATCCCTTCATTTGTCCTCTGTCTCCCATTTCCTGGAAGAAAGCCGAACCATCCCCGCAGGAGTATACCACGGAGGAGCCCTCTCTTTCCCGAGGTTGTTACATTGATCTTAAGAAAGGATTCACGGAACACACGGGTTGACCAACACAAAACCATCTTGTTCCTCGTGCAGGTAAGTAACTCAATCTTGATTAAGGTTCAGCCTATCCCCCATAACCGTGGAAAGAACAGGATGTAACACCCGAGTCCAGCGGGGTTCTGGCAACATGCCCACACTGCCCAGATATTCAGCAATGGGAAGCAGGGTAAGTTTTACTAAGTTCCCTTGCCCTGAGGTCAAAAGACCAACCTTCCACTGGTCCACCCTCTGAGCGGCAATTTAAGCCTGCAATCCCAGTTTTGCATGGGGTAATCCCCCTGGCCAAATTCGATGCCGAGAACTTGCAGAGTCTTGGGCCCTGGAAGAGGGTCCGGGAGATCAAAGCTCTGGATCCCCTCTCCCAGCCACGAGACTCTCACACTTCATCACCGGTTGATCTTGGACCCGAAGCCTATGAAGTAGCGCGTCAACCTATGAAATCACCAACTTGCGCCTCCACTCCGAGGACACAAAAACGGTGACCATCGGCATAAGTACCACCCTATGATTGGCTTACGGTGCCGCCTGTCCAATCCCGATTTCCACCAACGGCACGTCACCCTCCTAAGGAATGGGTCAATCGCGAACACGACAAAAGGGGTCAGAGGACAACACTGGCGAAAACCAGACCCGACCTCAAAAGAGCGGCCTAGCCAACTATTCACAAGCGGGGACACCCCCTGGAACTATCTGCCCTGATAAAAACCTTTAGCCAATAGACAAACTCCCCGGCAGGCCAGACCTCAGAAGGCCGACCCAGAGGTATCCGTGGTCAACCCGATTCAAACGTTTTGCTGATCCACAGGGACAGCAAGTACCCTTCCAGTTAACAGCCCTGCCTGCCCACTGCCTCCGAAAACACAAAGCAGCACTAAATGTGAAGGGGGCCATGAACAGAGGCAGTGCTGGGTCCCCGAAAAGGAGCCGGGGCGCAAAACTGCACAGCCGATAAACAGAACCTTTGCCAAAACTTTTCTATCGTATTGAGAAGCGTATCGGGACGCCCATTCTCGACTACCGAGATCGGTCCTTACCCTTTACGAATGATCAGGGAGACTCATACTTGACTTCGGCAGAGCGACCGAGGGCAAGACACTCATGAGACCTCTAGTAAGAGGGGAACAAGGCGTCCAACGGTCTTATTGAACTCAGGATGGTAAGCCATTGAACCTGCGATTCTTGAGGGTGAGCCTTCCATAGCCCGGTGACGTCTTCTTCAATGATCATCTCTGTCAAAACACAAGGAGCGGGGGGTCACTCCCCTGCGTACGGAAAGGTTTCAGAAGGATAGCGATCTATCTAGATCTAGATCTTCTGCCAGAGGTGTGCGTCGAAGAGCTGACGACCTCCGATCCCTTGATCTGGACATTTAGGGTCCCGCTAGGTCAACAAGTCCTGTGACAAACTTTATACTCACTGAATCTTGCCGTTCCGGAAGGGTCGGGAGAGAGCGGGTACTCACCGTAATCCCTCTACAAAAAACCAAAGATGCGGCTTCGTAATGACACTCTTCGAGGATTTCATCTGGAGATGTACCAAGGACTATATGCCAGTCAGGACGAGATTGTCGAGTTTCCTCCTCAGGCATGATACAGGCGGTACCTGTCCAGGTTAATGAGGCTGAGAAGATGGCGGAAGCATCTCGACACCCTTTTCTGGGCATCTCCACATTCTGACTTATGCTACAGGCCCAGCATGGTCTGGCTTGATAACGCCTTAAGGATGTCGTATATTGCTTCTTCCCGGAGAGACGAATTGAGTTCAGTAGCCTTATTCATACGGGGGGTCTCGGACCTTACGAGAAAACAAAAATTGACCGTTGCTCGGAAACGCACCTCAAAACGGACACTGCTGAAGAAATGGGCTTCCTCATTAATAAAAACATGTTATTATCTCATTCGACAAAAGCCCTTCAACCCATAGACTAAAACGCGCTGAACTCCACGCCCGGCGGTATTGGCTGGCCTTTCATTTCCCATCGCTGCCCCACCGTATCCCTTGCACAGTACTACTACTCCTATCCTGTACATATGGGGATGGCACAGTACTACTACTCCTATCCTGTACATATGGGGATGGCACAGTACTACTACTCTTATATATGGGACATTTCCACTTCAGAATTTTTTAGATTAATTCTCTATTGTGTATTGTTACTATACACAGCCTAATTAACCCATTATTTACGGTACACGCTCCACACCCACCCTCTATTTACTGTACACAGCTCATGATTTAGGTGCCAATCATTCTATTATGTGAAGGCGCGTTCCTCCATGAAATTCAGAAATTCTTTTACACTTACTTTGGTTCTGCAAAATACTTACAAAAATGATGGTGAGTTTCGTGTGAGCGCCTCCACCCAAATACACAACGCTGAACCCCTGGCAGTCAGTATGAAGGGGTAGTTATATAACCTCAGTATATACAGGAACCATTCATGTTTATAGGAAAGAAATGTATCCACTCACCCTGAGATCACCCCAGAAGCTTCTAGGAAGTTACCCGCTTCCACAATGAGTGGCCCCCTCATACCTGGGAACAACTTTCCATGGAGGTGATGGCCCCTGGTCTGAAGGGACCATTCATTTAACAAAATGGGGCTCATTTACTAAGGGTCCGAATCGCGCACTTTTTCCGATTTGCGCCAAATTCCCCCAGGATTTTGGCGCACACGATCGGATTGTGGCGCATCGGCACGGGTTTTCACGTGACAGAAATCGGGGGACGTGCCCGTCAGACAACCCGACGGATTCGGAAAAAATGCATAATTAAAAAATTTGTGTCGCGAGATCAGCACTTATATCCACCGGGACGGAGAAGGTGAACTCCGGCGGACCTCGGCGCAGCAGCGACACCTGGTGGATATCGGGCGCACGGACCTTAGTGAATCCCGGCAGACCCAAATCAGCATCGGAGAACGCGCCGCGGGATCGCGACTGGACCGGGTAAGTAAATCTGCCCCAATATGTCCTGTGACCCTCCGGAATTTCTGCCTGGATACAACGTATAAAACTGGAAGCAGAATGCAGGAGCCGGAGAAGAAGAATTTGTCCTTTTTCCCCCCGTCCATAAAAAAATATCCAAAATTGCAGGAATGTGAGCGCTGAAAATGTCTAAAGCGCACACATCACAATTATCCTTTCAAGAGAAATTAGAATTAACGAGCAGTTTGCGTCTCCTTGGTTACAGACAACAAAGACACTTTGTGTAGTCTGACTCCTCCCACACACATCTGTTTCTCATCTTTGCTTTACACTGAGTTAGTTAGAAGAGCAGGGAGGAGCCTGGGTAATACTTAGGGTTTGGGATGTGAGAGGGGCGACACGTTGACAGCCGTTTGTCAATTTCTGTGATGGGTGTAATACATATAATGATGGGAGTTGTACATGCTGACCTAAGCTCTTCTTGACACGTGTGTCTATCTTTCAGTGAGAGTGAATACAGAGGACTACGCCTGGTACAACTCAAGCAAGATCCTGAAATGTCAAGCTGATACCGGAGAGGAAATCAAACAAATCACCTGGGAGTGGCAAGGGGGCGGAGCCAAAATGACCTTTCTCACCTACAGGAATGACACTGGATCCATCCTTCAGAAGTCATACGAAAACAGAGTTAAATTCAAGGGTGACGGAAACAAAGACGGATCCATTGAGATACTCAACGTCGCCCTCGCCGATGAAGGCATCTTCAAATGTGTCTTCACCACCTACCCATCCGGAACCATCGAAGGGGAAATCCAGCTACACGTTTTAGGTGAGAAACCAGGCAGAATTAGAAATGTAAATGTTCTCGTTCTTCAGTTTTTCATCAGATACAACCAAAAGTCACCAGCCGGAAGCCTGAGGGTTCCCTTCTGGTATTGATGGGGGCCATCAGTGGTGAAGCCTCAGCCTTTGTCCATCGTTGAGCCTCTATATCTTCATGTATCTTATTTTACATCTATAACATTGAGACCTTATATTGAGTAAAATCCCAAAATTTGGTCTTGTGACCATAGTCATTGGTCATAGTTACCTCTGGTGACTGTAGGTCCAGCCTGGAATAGATTTGAAGCATGTAGAGGCCATGACAGGGATTTGGGATAGGAGGCCATGCTCTATAATGGCAGTTTTATGAAAATAATTTAGCTTAGGAGGGTGATTTTGCATGACGGGTTTCTTTAAATCTGGAGCCACGCTCTGGTCCATCTGGTCCCGTTTTGGAGGCACATTATGAGTGGCTCAGTTATGGAAGAACCCAGTAGTTGGGCGTTATTTTGGCACACAGTGTTGACCCACTCTATAGGGACAAGTGCCCCACATGTAAGCCTTCAGACACCACAAAATTATGAGATCTGTCTACATTATTTTTAGAAATAACACAGCAATTTTGAACATGTACGGGAACCTTGATCTTCATCAGCTTTTTTATCTCCTCCTGACACTGACATTTGAATGGAGGACACAATGCAATAACATTACAGTTTCCAGGGCACTTCATATCTCCCTCCACAACTAAAGAATCCTTCACAAGAAGAAGGGAAGAGGGAGAACCCGCTCCTCAACATTTAAACATCAAGACCACCCCATGCAAGTCTGTCATTAATTCCATGTAAATCGGTTAGGGGTTGTGCTCACAAAACTCTACAGGACTGCATGTTTTGGTGGTTTCTTGGAGTCCAAAGAGCGGGCCTCTATAGAGAAGCCACTTACAAGCCCCCATTCTGGGAGATATTATTATCCCAGTTTATAGAAGTTTGCCACTGTTATGGACACTTAAATTGGAATTACCCTCGATATAGACAATTTTTGAGAATCGGCCTCAAGTTTGTATATTTTCTTTTAGACCTTTTAGGGAATATCAGGTGCAGCAAGTTAGCTCCTAATCCACTGGATAAGGGATAAATGCCTGATTGGGGGGGTCGGGGGGGGGGTATCAGTAATGGGTATAAAATTAGTCTCAGAATTGAGCATGGGGTCCATTGTACCCAGATGAATTGAGCAGCCAGTCCCACATGTGCCGGGTGCCTATTCAGCTTTGTGGCGTGACGAAGATACCCAAGTGCCGTACAAGCTTATGCCCATCAGCGCCAAAGAGATGAATAGAGCAGCCGGCACATGCAGGACTCGCTGCCTCTGTTAATCGGGGTACCAATGGGCCCCAGTGCTCGTGCTTAATGTAAGTCCCATTAATGTTACCCCACCGATCAGCAAGCTTTTGCCCTGATCCGGCGGTAGGGTTATAACTTGTTTTTTACATCAATGTAGAACCCCTCAACTTGAGCAGGTTCATTAATCTAACCAAAGAGTACTCCAAACTAGTCGTGGTGCAGCCGCATGGAACAGTTCTGTCGTAAAAGGGTACTTATTCGAGGATCATCATTGCAAAGTTTTGGAAGGAACCAATGAGGTGGGAAGAGGGGCCCCTGTCCAAAATAACAAGATCAATCCAAAGAGGTTAAAGTTAAGTAAAAAACATTCCATCAAAGCCTCTCCTAGTGCGAATGATAGTAACAGCACTATGCATAGGTCTTTGGGGGCTTTTACTACCTGCAGTTCTTACTGTTGGTGGATGTAGGCTCCATTAGATCTGTGTGTATGAAATATTTCCCTTCTCAGCAACATGGCACACACAAATGCAATGTGCAGAATATAACATGGAAAGCCTGACACCCCTTGTTCAGACACCTTACCATACCTACCTGTGGAGACTCCATGCTCAGGCCAACCGTGCAACACTATTCCCAGATCTAGATTGGTACCGGGATCTGTGGATCCCAAGAAAACGGAGCCTATTTATTTCATGCTGGTAATACAGTCAATGGCCACTCTCCAGCTGTGAGAACCCTACAACGGATCACAGCTGGAGAACGACCAGTTGGAGACTATTAATAGTTCGGAAACGTTTTGTATATTTTAGAAGACCACACATGTACTCCAACTCTTCACAATCCTTTAACAACATCGTCCAGGAAGAGTAACAATTCACGTATATCCTGCTCCACAGGATTCTTAACCTCTTTTACTAATATTATTGTGCCCTACCCAGTTCATGTAGAGATATTAAGATTTTACCTCCACCCCTTACATTAACCGTTGTAGTCACTTCCCAAAGCCGAAGGAGTGGGTTTGTTCTTCCGATAATTCTTAGTTTAAGTTGGTTCTGATCTACCACCTCTCACGCGATGTGGATTGGGGCGAGGCAGACATACTCAGTGAGTGGATCTAGAACTGACTGGATACCAATTACCACAAAAGGACATGGATGATGGAACATCACAGACGTTCCTCCAAATCATATTGATCTTCTGTTATCTAGGTATGGTTGGTTCATGGTCAAAAGATAACCAAAACTTTTAGACTATTACAGTCCGGTTGATGAAGAGACCTATGTATTTTGCGAAAGGTTGTTCTGGCCAGATTTTGTCCGCAATATGTGTCCAGTTTTGTACCAGGATGAGAAAGACCTGGTATCTTTTTCTCCTTCTACCTTTCTCTGTAAAACTTGGACTGAGTTTCTAACCCTTTGTTTTCTAAATAAGAAGTTATTCAAGAAGGAGATAAAGCATCAATTCTTGAACCCCTTCCTAAATCAACTTCCGAGAAGTTATGTTATTGCAGTCTTTTTGGTTGGATGTATCCCACCTCCCACAGTTCAGACACAATGGTCCCTTATTAAAGCAAAGGTCAAGCTAACAATTTAAGGTAAACGGAGCCGTTTCGCTCCTCGCTGAGAAGTAAGAGCTTGAGTTTGAGGCATTTGAGGACACGTATTAACAAGTAAGAGTTGTGCACGGATACTTAAGTTTTATAGAAATTTTCTGCTCACGCCCTTCTCTTCAACATAAACGCTCCTCATCCGCCTAGATGATCTCTTTGTTTCTACGTCTTCCTTATGATTTAAAAGCTGTAGACAAATCCTCAATTGATCTATCAAAATTCCCTAATATAATGTATAAGGGTTTTTTTGTATTCAATCAGGCAGGTTTGGACAACGGAAATCATGAACCATGAAGATGGAATTTGTAGTAAGAGTGGAAAGCTACAAGGATGCCTAACATTTATCAGGATTGTAGCTTCTCATGCACGGGGAAGAGATGTCCTCATCTTGCAATCGTAGTGACAAACTTATATTCAACCAAAAAATCTCCTTCAGTCTCTACCAGAGCAAACAGTAGAAACTGTGGACCGTAACGGTAAATACCTGGTGCCAAAGCATCCAATCCAAATGGTTCATGTTTGGATACGTGTACATGTCACTACATAAATCCAGAGTCACCAGGGCCCAAGCCAACGTAGCTATTAATGATTTCCAATGCTTTGTGTATTTATTCAATTCTGGGATGTGTAATAGTTACCCCATCCATGGGTACTAGAGGGTGAGTTTTTGTGTACTCTTGTTTTGTGGGAGGTTCTCCAGTGTCGGGCCAGTGGCAGTAAGAAACCAACTGTTCTCAGATACAGTAGATGACGTCATGTTCGTAATTGTTGTGTGTTTTGGACATTTTTGGAATTCTATTTTACAATGATTTTGTGGGAATTCTGACCAAAATTTTAAACTAGGGCTAATGAGGTTTTGTTAAGGATAATTGAGGTGGCTACAAGTCCCAGCCAGGTCATGCCTCCGACAAGTGTACTGACTCCTATTGGAATACTTTCCCTTTGGAGGGACATCACTTTCCCATTTGTGACACTGGGAAAGGGGAATGTGCCCTGATTTCGCACACTAAAGTTAAAGTTTAGAAATATGATTTTTTTTTTTACTTCTGGGCCCTATTTGCATTCTCAGGGAGTTGTTACTATAATGCAATTAGCTGGAGTCCTGGATCTCCAGGGAGGCCTCACCAGGTGGGATAGACCCAAACCTGTATATCAAGCAGCTATAATGGCCTATAATAAATAATCTGTATACTATATGGCATAAATGTGATTGAGTGAAACAAACCAGTAGTAGTTAAAGGGAATTGGCCATTTTCTTTACGTAATTTGCACACGTGATGGCAGCATGTGGTAATTTACCATTAAATCGATTAATAGTTCTGATGCTTTTTGGACTTCAAATTGTCTGTAAAGTTGATTCTTGGTTACAAGAAATGTCCTTCACACCTATCAGACGCGAGATTATGGCCATAAGTATGAAGGTCATGTAATCCTCGAAACGTCCCATGATAATGTTAACTTCCAGGACCTTCATTATTGTCATCATGAACTTACCATAAGTCCTGGAAGGTAGCGTAACCAGTCAGGATCACATGTAACCCCTCCGCTGTGCCATTTTCTGACGTTCCCTCTGGTCGTGAGTGAAGGACCTTCAGGGCTTCACTTACCCATATGAAAGAGAAGCGGGAGAGAATTTAGTAGTGTATATTGGTAGTTAATTGATATCTGCCCCACCACAGTCAAAAAACATTAAGTTAAGTGCGGTCAAACCTTCAACTCTCTTATACCCCCAGAAATTGTTTCTAGCAACCATACACTCATCGGTTGTCTTCTGATAGACTCTGGAGCCCTGTATTACTTAATGTCGGGCCAAATCTGGAGGATCCTCTGGGGTTCTGGTCACCCTATGGACTTGTTTCTAACATTGCTTGTTGAGACTAAGTACATGTTATGGTATAAAGTGAAGCTTTTTTGGGCCCTATAATGCATAAATCTGCATCTGAGCCCCCCATAAAATAAACCAGGGAGCGGCATGTAAATACAGAGCTGGGCACATAGCACTGTCTGAGTAGGGGCCACCTTCCCTCCGTAAATAATATTCATTTACCTCACACATGGGAGTAGAAATCCCACATATTTATAAATATTTCTATACATACAAACATACACCCCTATATACAGAATAAAAATACGTACATATAGTCCCTATACACACATGCAATATACACAAATATGAGCAATACACATCTCCATATACAAGAATACAGTAATACACACAAAATCCATCAATAAACACACCTAACATGAAAACTTTTGGGCCCCCTGACAATGTGGGCCCCAAAAGCAGCTGCTGTTGGCTGCTACCCCTGCAGTTATGCCCATGCCAGGGAGACATTTAGGACCCCTCTGGAATATGGGTTACCACTGTGGTTCTCCCAAAGAGTCCTTTGTCTCTATCACCATGTTATTAGCTTCTCCAACAGTTTCTCTGGTGGATGAAGAATGACATCTCCCTCTTCATGTGGTTTTTGGGTTACACGCATGTAATGGAGAATCGGACTGAGAGGAAAGCAGGCAGAAGTCAGGAAGGGGTGCAATGCTCGGACCACCACAGTTCTAAGACTTCTCCGGAAACCGGCAGAGACATAGTAAAAAAAAGACTCGGCCACCTCAGACCTGGCTATAGTTTGAAAGGAAGAGGTTCACCGAAACTGTGGCCTCTTAGTGGATACGAGCACGGGACCACCACAGGGGAATTTACGAGGCCGCCCAAAAACCAGTCTTAATATTATTGGTCTGAATGTACTAAGCCGTCTTTTGGGATTAAAAACATTACAGATTAATCATTTTGTCCTCATTATACTCTACCTCTTCCCGTTTACTTTGGGTCTTGGGTTGCCATCAGTATTTGCATAAAAGCTGCAGCGCCTCTTTGTCGTTTTGAGGACCTTCGATCTCCACCATCGAGGAGGAACGAATTCAAAAAAATAAAGGAAAGACATTTGCTGTATTTTTATTACTATACCCCCTCCTGTTCATACATCACACCTGGTGACATGGTAACTGATCACATTCCTTATCAGGTAAGTTACATTAGATGCCTATATCTCAATGTTCCCCACATGTCCAGACCTGGACTTAAAATATGCAGATACAAACCAGAATAACCCAAAACCTTCGCATAAAATAACGCCCTGGCTCCAACCTCTAGATAAAACCCGCTACCCCCGACAATAGAGACAGAATCCTAAAGAACCAAACTGCACAGATCCTTTCACTGAAGCTTATCACCAAAAAGGTTGTAAGATTTATCTTGGACGTAATCTTTCAGGCATTGGTCGCTACAATATCCAGGACGGTTGATTGTGGCCAGCGAGAATTCCTGGCACATCATAGCCATGGCTAGTAGCTAGCGGTGTCAATTTGTCGGATATGGACTGTTTCAGTTGAAATCGGCAATTTGTCTGGGTCGGCGGCAAACCCTGAACAAGAAACATCGTGCCGATCATCTCCACCTCGCGACCATAAACAGATAGAGTTACCTGCCAAGGGGAGAGTCCCACATGGCAACCCAGCAGGACTTACTGACACCACCGCCTCCTGGACTGGTTTGCCAATTGCCTAGTGGGCCCTGCTCGCCACATATTCAGCTAATTTATATCCACAGCCAAAGAACTACTGGACTGTAATAATATCTAAGTGTCATGATCGGCTGTAATATATGGAGTTACTTGTAATTTTCCCCAGACTCGGACACTCTGTGGGGACCTGATCCTCCCAGCCAGCACAGTCATCATATAACCTCCTATCTGCTGTGGAGCTCCTGTCCGAATGTAATCACGGCCTCAGGTTGTTAGACACACACGAAAACATGATGACTAAGTGCTGGAGTCCGGGGGGGGAGACAGTTCTAGATTCTCATCCGCGTAAAGGAAATCTACCAGCAGGATAAAGGATGTTAACTAAGCTACACAGACATACCTGGTGTGTTGCCCTCCTTAGTCAGGATCGACTCTCTTTTAGCCTGAGGGGCTCCATAGATGTCAACGAGCCTGGAGCACCTCTGACATTTGCATAATTTGTAAGGTCATTGGAGGCACTGTTTGTGGTGACTTGTTTACAAGCCTTAATCCTGGTGGAGATGTCCTTTGAGACCTGTGTGAGGAGGGTGGTAACACATCACGGATCAGTTACTGGTAATGGACCACTCAATGGTTCTATGAAGTCGGTCTACCGGGCTTCCCAAAATTTTCAATCTAGAATTACCAACTTCACTAACACCAATCCCCCCTCTTTTTTTGGGGTTTTGCCAGGGAGTTTTCCTGTCTTATGAATCTTGTGTCCCTTTTAGCGTACCATTGATTCCAATACAGGAAAAAACTTTATGCAGGCCAATATAAGGAAATGTGGGAAACATGCAAATTTTTCTGAATAACCAAGGCTTGTTCCTCATCGACTGGGGGAGGCGACTGCATACCTGGCTCCGAAATTCACCCAAAATAGGAATCACATTAAACATTAAGGTTTACTCCACAGGCTCAAAGGGCTTACATAATCGTTCCGTTCTTTTAAACCCTAATAAATCTCATGTGTACTTCACACTGATGACAAGTTCACATGAAGTTCCACCCCCCCAAAAAATAGTGCAAGTCACCACAGACTACAGTATCTATTCGACGGAACACATTGACACAATGGGATGTTTGTTGCAGCCAGAGTTACTTCCGGCCTCTGGGACGCACTTTCATATAACTTATCTTGAAGACCAGAGTACACCAATCACGACATCAGGATCTCCCTCTATGCCGGACTGTACCCACGCAGGCTCTCCACAGGGGGGGGGGCAGAACCCTATCACAGTTATTAATAATGAGTTACACGTTCCTGTCACAAGGTTAAGATAGGAGTATCACAGTTGGTCTCCCTCCTTTATGTCTGGTATAAGGGGCAGTTATACAGATAGTGTAACGGTTCTGTCCTCTAGTTAGTTCTGTTATGCTGTGATAGAGACACTCATGGGATTGGTAGTAAAGCAAAGAGCAACAGTCGAATATGGACGACGATTTTGGGAAGTTCGGACTCGTGTTGTGCATCTATAATCTTCAAACTGGATAGATACATTGTACATACAAATTTGCAAATTTATTGGCGCACAGACCTGTACACAAAAAGTGTTCTGAGACGACCCCTAATGTACCCATTTACTGCTTCTCTAACGCACCCAACGTGAACTTTTACACAATGACAGAGTTATCCCTGTGTTAAAAATAAGTGTATAGAAAGAAGGCAACAGGGCACCAGCAGCGGAGGCCCCGCCCCCGCGCCACTAGAAGCCAAATTATCCCTTAAAGGGAAAAATTACGGCCTATCCACTCAGCTCCCCACGCGATGACGATAACAGATTCCGCGTGAGCTCATAGGGGTCCTAGCATATTATGACACCAACATCCCTCCTCATAGGGCCTACCGCTTTGTGGGAAACAGCCCTTTAATGGGGGGTTTATTGAGTGCTGTGTGGCGCAGTCGTCATGTCCAATGTGTATATTTAGTATGTACATAAATAAATATATAGGTTTCGCTCATTCGTTTCGGTCATGATATACAAATCGACCTCATTACACACAATCCACCGGTCAGGTTTCCTCCTTCCTTCCGGGAAAAGTCTAGGACGAGTTTCTTTTTTTACTATTGTAGATTAGTGATTTTTGTTGCTTTTGCTTCTTTTTATACTGTAAATATTGATATTCTACAGATTTTAATTGTGACTAAAAAAATTGCGCAAACTTGAGATTTCCAAATTTAGGTGGAATGGTCATAGGGAACCGGTAGTGAAGAAATAGGATAGGGTGTAAGGGACCGGACAATGGGAAAGTATTTATAAACTCAGACGCCGGGTTGTTTAGACAATTTGGATCTCTTTTATTATGTTTTTGCCGGCTCATTCCAAATGATTAAATGGCTGGAACCGTCTTGGATTTCTTCTTAAAATTAGATAAATAAAAGGAATATTATATTTCAGCATTTGTGGATACAACGATGGGGGAGATTGATCAGAAGGGTTCTGAGAAAAATGTCATCAAAGTGTGCAACACATCAGAGTTCAGCTTTCATTTCCCACGAGTGATTAAATGAAAGTGAGCTCTGATGGTTCCACAACGGTACAGAAGAGTTTCTCAGGACCTTCTGATTAAAACTCCCCCTATAATCCCTTGACTGTCTGGCTAATGGCAGCTAGTGGCGGTATAATAGACATAATCTGCTATAAAGGGATTTGTTTTTATTTATATATTTTTTTTTTATTTCACCATAGCGGTCCTAGCAGAAGTAGGTAGATTTGAGGTAGTGATGGGGAATGTTGCAATACAAGTACATCCACTATATATCGTATTGGGGCAGTGGGTTTTTTTTGTTAGTGGATGGACAGTGACAGACGTACGGTCCACTTTCCAATAGGGGGTATCGTAGCTCAGGGGTTTCGACCTGGCCAAACAGACAAAGTACCAACCAAAGTAGGTGTGGGGTTGGGGTCGGTTGATGAATTCTGCCTTTTATAGGGCCGTGGGCTGTTGATTCACACACACTTCTGGTTCCGAACCCTACCACCACGGACCTTGGTTCTGACAAATGTTGTGTATTTTGGAAGCAGGAGGCGTAGGCTTATAACAATAATATTTTGTAGGACTCAATTGGCACTCTTGATGATCTCAACATTGGGCCGTCTATGGGTCGACGTAAGGAGGTTCTTTCACTTTGATGTCAGAGAGGCGCCTCCCACAACCATACTAGTTATAGATGCGGGTTGAGGTAAAGTAAGTGCCTCAGTATGAGGCCTTCTTGGCTAGAGTCTTACAAGTCCCCAAAGATCACAAGTTCTCCTTATGGGTTGGGGCTAGCACGACAGCAAGAAGAAACCAGTATGGACAACCTGTCGTGTGACTGCTGCGGGAACGTCCCTTGGCGATCGGAAGGGAGAAAAATGTCAACCTTGTTGAGGTCCATTGGTTTGTTAACCCTGATTACAGCGGGCTGAAATGTGGTAAGTCAGTCTCCAGGTGGGGGAAATGTAATGGTAGTCACTATATGGTAAGTGTGTGAGATGGTATATGGTCTACCGAGAGAGGACCCACCAGATAAATCCCTAGGCCAGGAAGGGGGGGGGGGGGGGCTTAAATCTGGAGATAGAAAGTTTACCCTGTCCTGAAAGTGTTAACATTGTCAGCCCTCTAGATTATAGCAGGCCAGCTTGTAGCACATAGCTGCAGCTACAACAAAACGATACGAGACGCCGTAATGGATATCCCTATCGGGGATCCGATATAGTAAAAACGGATCGGTTTGGAAATCCAAGATCTGGGCTACTCTCCAGTAGGACTTATGTGAGGCTAGGGAGGAGGTAGATGAGAGTATTGTGCACTGGAGGGATCAAATAGATATTGGATATGTTCTAGAGGACAGGAGACATCCATAGATCGCAGGCAGGGCGGTGCACATGTGGTGTAGTTATTCCTAGGAGGCCGGTTGTTTCCAGGCACCATCTCTCGGTTTAGGATTGTCTTGTTGTAGTATCATTATATACAGCGTCAGGAGGCCATGATATCTGTGAATCATATCTTTTTGTTTTTTTACATTGGTTGGGGAAATTAAAGTACAGGACTCGTGAGGTAGTTTGGAGGTCGTGGATTGATTCTAAGGACCGAGTTGGTGTGGAGAACATATGATGTTCTGATCGGTGGTGGATGGTCTGTCCCGGGGGTCATTTTCGTTGTGTCAGTTCAACGACTGGCAAAATTTTCTATACCGCTTGGTTTTGGTAACAGCTGATGGGTATATTCTGGTCTATATTGTGCAGACAGAGGTGAGTGTGAGAGGGCCACTTTTTGTAGGATGTTAGTTGGCTTGAGGGCCAATCAGGTTCCCTACCCTCTTATGAGGGGGATGGCACTTGACACTACATTTTGCTGTCGGGGCAAAGTCAAGGATTATGTATATTTTCTCTTTGATTGTAGAGTAGGAAGGGGGGTAGGATTGTTCGAGATGTCAGACATTATTTCGAGGGGTTTTTTAGTAAGAGAGACTTATGTGTCTCCCACACAATGGGAGTTATAGGTGCTGACCAGGGTATCAGCAATTAGGACACAATAGAGGTCCCATATTGAATGGATGGCTCTGGGGGTTCCCAGTGGTAGCATAACATCTTCAGGACTTTTCCTGTCAGATGTGACCCATACACATGAAGGAAAACCGACCCAACTTATGTCTTCTAAAGAGGAAGGTTTCTCCACTCCCATATTCCGGAATAAGAAAATCTACTATGCATATGTCGTAGACGACTTGATTTCTATCTACTAATGTTCTCTGTATAATGTCAAATTTGGTTGGTAAAATGAACTCAAGAATACATTACGTTTTAATTAACCCAACACCGTAGTAATCCAAGTACACAAAACTTGAATCTCAAACCTCGCACGACAAACTCCACACCTGTGTACTCCGTCCGCTCATACTTACACGCTCAACACCCATCCGCAACCAATGGATAGTGTGTGGGAAGTTTTTGGTAACAGATGTAGGCCATGTGTCCAACATGGACAACCCTACCTTTAAGTAGAATATTCCTATCTAGCCAAGTTTTATTTAGCTTACAAAACACAGAACGATCGAGGGAACTCATCAAGACCTTCACATAGAGAGGTTTATGTTTTTAGGTTCTGTGGAGCTGGATTTCTCATTATTGGGAACAGACTTGAAGATCAGGAAAAATTCTGTCTGTTATTGTGGCAATGTCCGCCACGTAGGTTAAAAAAGGAAAAAAGAGTCAAAGCTAGTTCTATCAGATTGTTATGGATAATTGGCCTCCGCTACTTGTGTTCCCCTATGAAGTGGTGAGCGAACTATGGCCACGGGTGACCATAGGGGCACTCGGAGCCCTCTCTTTGGCACCCCAGGCCTCACCAGCACAAGGTCACCATCAGAACTCAGACCGTGAATCACAAGGAGGTGTGGACAGAGGTGATTATCATTGTAGCCCCCTCTCGACCCATGATTCATCCTGTTAAGGGGACTTTATAGGGAAAAACTACAATAATATCCAAATTTCTCACTTTTTCTCTCCTGGATTGGTGTCCTGAGGGCCCAATAACGTTTGAAAACTTGGAATCACCTTTAAATTGCATTTGGACTTTGGGCGAAAACATATATACGGATTTGTGCTTGTGTTTCGGCACTCAGTTTCCTAAAAGGTTTCGCAATCAGCCCTATGGATAATGACTATGTTACCTATGTACTGTTAAAGGTGACGTTTGACTTTTATAAAGTATAAGTCCTTACCTCTTTTCACTCCGTTAAACTTCAACTTACACTGAATGTTGGTTAAGGTATTGGTAACATTGTGAGTTCTTTTGATTATTCCACCTGGAATACTTGGCTGAAAAGACCAAACATTGTATCAAAAGACGTACAAAGCCCCGGGGGGGAGACTTCATAGTAAGCTGATCTCTGTGTATTCAATGCCATTAAGTTTGGAAAGGTTTGTCTTCCTGATGTATAATTTATCCCATATATAATACCAAGGATTTCCGCAAGAAGTTTGCTGAGGACGCCAAACATTCGAGCCACCAAATATAAACAGGAGTCGTGAGCGTTCTTGCTTAACTCTTGTGTGACGATTGGTAAACTGCAAATACCAATCATAATTGAAGTGTTAGCAAGATAGTTTGAGTGCAGCTCTGGGGTTATAATACAGGATTGTAACTGGCAGGATAGTAACAGGAAGTAATAGTAATGTCCTGTATTACAACAGTGAGCTCACCAGCAGCAGAAAGTGAGGCAGCTCTGAGAGTATAATACAGTGATGTGAACTCAGGATCAGTACAGGGGAGAAGTAATGTCATGTTGTAACAGTGACTGCACCAGCCAGCAGAATAGTGAGTTGCACGCTCTGGGGTAATACACAGGATGTAACTCAGGATCTTACAGGATAGTAATGTCTTATGTACAAGCGACTGCACCAGCAAGAAGAATAGTGAGGTGCACCATCTGGAGTATATACAGGAGTAACTAGCGGGTCAGTACAGGATAAGTAATGTACTGTATGGTATCACAGTGACTGCCCCCAGCAGCAGAAAATAGGAGTCAGCCTGGGGTACAATACAGGATTTAATCAGATCATACAGGATAAGTACTGTCTTTATGTACACAACGTGCCACCAGCAGCGAATAGTTGAGTGCACTCCTGGGGTATAATACAGGATGTAATCAGGATCAGTACGGATAAGTATGTCTGTTAGGACACAGGACTGCCCCAGCAGCGAAATAGTGAGTGCAGCGTCTGATATAATACGGATGTACTCAGGACTCAGTAGAGAAAGTAATTGTCAGTATGTGCACGTGACTGCACCACACATCGAAGAATAGTGAGGGCAGCTCTGGATATAAACAGATGTACTCAGGGATCAGTACAGATAAGTAATGTCAATGTGCCAGTGGAACTGCACACCAGGAGAATAGTGAGTGCAGTCTGAGTATACTACAGGATGTTAACAGGCAGTCCGGATAGTAAGTCATGTATTGTACAAGTGACTGCACCAGCAGCCAGATAGTGAGTGCAGCTCTGGAGTATTAATGACAAGGAATTGTAATCAACTAACTCGGATCAGTACATGAGAAGTAATGTCAGTATGTACACAGTGACGCACCATCAGCAGATAAGTGAGTGCAGCTTGGGTATAATACGGGAGTAAACCCGGATCTCAACAGGATAAGTAATGTCATGTATGGTACACAGTGATCCCAGCAGCAAATAAAATCAGTGAGTGCAGTCTGGGTTTAATTACAGATGTGGTAACTCAGGATCATACAGGATAAGTATTCATGTATGTACACAGTGACTGCACCCAGCAGCAGAATCGTGATTGCACTCTGGGGTATAATCAGGATGGTAATCGGATCAGTACAGATCAGTTAATGTCATGTATGTACAACATTGACTGCACCAGCAGGGAATGTGACTTGCAGCTCTGGGGTATAATACAGGATTTAACCGGATCAGTACAGTGATAGTAATGGCAGTATCTGTACAACAGTGACGCCACCACAGCAGAATAGTGAGTGCAGCTCTGGATGTGGGGATTATAATACAGATGTAACGATCAGGATCATTACAGGATAAGTAATGTCTTGTATGTACACAGTGACTGCCGCACGATCAGAATAGTGAGTGCAGCTCTGGTGAAGATACAGGATGTAACTCAGGGATCGGACGATAAGTATGTCATTGTAGTACAGTGACTGCACCAGAAGCACGATCAGAATAGTGAGTGCAGTGCGTCTATGGGGTCTATAATACAGAGTATACTCAGGGATCAGAAAGGATAAGTAATGTTCATGTAATGTACACCAAGTGTACTCACCAGCAGCAGAACGTAGTGAGTGCATCTCTGGGGTAATAATACAGGATGTAACTCAGGATCAGTACAGGATAAGTAATGGTCATGTTGTACACAGTGACCTGCAACCCAGCAGCATAATCTGAGTGCAGCTCGGGGTTATAATACAGGAGTGTAACTCAGGATAAGTACAGGATATAATGTAATGTATGTACACAGTGACTGCACCCAGCAGCAAATAGTGAGTGGCCAGCTGGGTATAATACATGATTAATCAGGATCAGTAGCAGGAAAATAAGTCATGTATGTACCACAGTGACTGCCCACCAACAGATAGTGAGTGCAGTTGGGGTATAATACAGGATGTAACTCATGTAGTACGGATACAGAGAATGTCATGTCATGTACACAGTGACGTGCACCAGCAACAGAATGGAGTGGCAGCTCGGGGTGGTATACATACAGGAATGTAACTCAGGATCAGTACAGCGTAAGTAATGTCATGTATTTAGACAGTGACTGCACCAGCAGCAGAATAGTGAGTGCAGCTCTGGGGTAATACAGGATGTAACCAGTATCCAGTAACAGATAAGTAATGTCATGTATGTCACAGTGACTGCACAGCAGCAGAAAGTGAGTGCAGCTCTGGGAGTATAATACAGGATGTCAATCAGTGATAAGTACAGGATCTAGTAATGTCATGTATTACACAGTGAACTGCACCCAGCAGCAGAATAGTGAGGGTTCAGCTTCTGGGTATAATACAGGATGTAACCGGATCAGTAACAGGATAGTAATGTCTGTATGTAAACAGTGACTGCACCAGCAGCAGAAATGTGAGTGCAGTCTGGAGTATATACAGGATTGTACTCAGGATCAGTACAAGGAAAGTATGTCATGATTTTGGAACCACAAAATCCAAGAAAATTTTTTTTTTATTCTCTTAGTATACATAAGAATCGAAATAAAAAATAAAAATCAAGCAGGGGTCCTGGCATTGCTCGGTGCTAGTATATAATGGTTGCCATGTAAAGCTATGTTCCCTTCTGTAGAACCTGTCCGGCAGATCGGTGCTTTGAACCGGACGATCACAAGGACACAGAAGGAGGACAGTTCATCCGTACAATTGTCCAGGGGGGCTTGGCTGTAGGGATATTATAGCCCCCCACAAGTCTGGAATACTTCTTACATCTGGTGCTTGAAATCAGCTACTGGGGGAATGGAGGTGTGTCCCTTGTGGCACTGTGTTCATCTGCGATTTCAGGGACCTTTAAAGGTCCTGAAAGGCTTCTTGTGCACATGTGAAATGAGAGCAGAAGTATAAGGATTTCAGGGTTGGTCCTATCTCAGTTTAAAATTTGGTTTGATCATTTGTTTGGCATGGCCCCTAGAGGGCTTGTACACATGGCTACTGCCAGAAACCACCTATAATAATAATCGCAGCTATTCATAGGACACAGTCACAAGACAAAGAAGTTTGTAGAGGGAGATCACCACCTAATAAGACCCCACTGCATCTTGTAGTGACTAAGTTCAGTATAACTCCACCTCTCCGGCGACTCTGACGTCCAGACGTTGTCCCATGTTCTGGGACACTTTGGCAAGTCAACTTTTGGTCATAGTTACCTCTGGTGACTGTAGGTCCAGCCTGGAATAGATAAGGTGACTCCAAAGTGTCCAGAACATGGACAGCGCTGGACAGTCAGAGTCCGCGGGAGAGGTGGAGTTATACTGAACTTAGTCACTACAGAGTGAGCAGGGGGTCTCTTAGGGTGGTGATCTCCCCTCTACAAACTTCGTTTGTCCTTGTGACGTGTCTATGAATAGCTGATTATTATTATAGGTGGTTTCTGGCAGTAGCACATGGGTACAAGCCCCTCTAGGGGCCATGCCAAACAAATGATCAAACCAAATTTTAAACTGGATAGGACCACACCCTGAAATCCTTATACATTTCTGCTCTCATTTTCACATGTGCACAAGAGCCTTTTCAGGACCTTTAAAGGTCCCTGAAATCGCAGATGAACGAAGGCACGACAAGGGACAACCTCCATTCCCCACAGTAGCTGATTCTAAGACCAGATGTAAGAAGTGATTCCAGACTTGTGGGGGGGGCTATAATATCCCTACAGCCCATAGCCCCCCCTGACAATTGTACGATGAACTGTCTCCTTCGTGTCCTTGTGACTCGTCCTAGAGCAAAAGCAAACCGCTCTGCCGGACAGGGTTCTACAGAAGGAACATAGCTTACATGGCAACCATTATATAACTAGCACCGAGCAATGCGCAGGACCCTGCTTGATTTATTTTTTTTATTTTTCGATTCTTTGTATACTAAGAGAATAAAAAAAAAGTTCTTCTTGGATTTTGTGGTTCAAAATCATGAACATACTTTCCTGTACTGATCCTGAGTACATCCTGTATTATTACTCCGAGACTTGCACTCACTAATTTCTGCTGCTGGTAGTCACTGTTACATACAGACATTACTTATCCTGTTACTGATCCTGAGCTTACATCCTGTATATACCCCAGAGTCTGCCTCACTATTCTGGCTGCTGGTGTCAGTTCACTGTTGTACATACATGACATTAAGATCCTGTACTTATCACTGAGTTGACATCCTGTATTATTACTCCCAGAGCTGCACTCACTTTACTGCTGCTTGGTGCAGTCACTGTGACATACATGACATTACTTATCCTTCTGATACCTGGTTTACATCCTGTTATTACCCCAGAGCTGCACTCACTATTCTGCTGCTGGTGCAGTCACTGTCTCATACATGACATTACTTACTGTACTGATCCTGATTACATTCCTGTATATACCCCACCGAGCTGCCACTATTCTTTGCTGGTGCGTCACTGTGTACATGACATGACATTACCTGTACTCTCGTACGTACTGAGTTACATCCTGTATTATACCCCAAGCTGCATCACTATCTGTGCTCGGTGCAGTCCTGGTACATACATGACATTATCTCTCCTGTACTGATCCTGAGTTACATCATGTATTATACCCAGCTGCCACTCACTATTTGCTGCTGGGTTGCAGTCACTGTGTACATACATGTACATTATCTATCCTGTAACTTATCCTGAGTTACATCCTGTATATAAACCCCGAGCTTGCACTCAGTATTCTGCTGCTGGTTGCAGGTCACTGTGTCCATACATGCATTACTTATCCTGTACTGATCCTGAGTTACATCCTGTATTATTAACCCCAGGACTGCACTCACTACATTTCTGCTCTGCTGGTGAGTACACTTGTGTACATATACATGACATTACTTATCCTTATCTGATCCTGAGTAACCTCTGTATTAATGACCCCAGACTGCACTGCACCACTATTCTGATTCGGTTCTGGTGCAGTTCACGTGTACTACAGACATACTTATCTCGACTCGACCCTGAGTTCATCCTGTACTTCACCCAGAGCTGCACTCACTATTCTGTGCTGCTGGTCAGCTGTGCTACATACAAGACATTACTTATCCTGTAACTGATCCTGTCAGTTACTAACTGTTTATCCCATACCCCAGAGCTGCACTCACTTATTCTGCTGCTGTGGCAGTCCTGTTGTACAGACTATGCCATTACTGATCACTGTACTGATCCGAGTTCAATCCTGTATTATCACCAGAGCTGCAATCACGATTGCTCTGCTGGTGCAGCACTGTGTGTACATACATGACATTACTATCTGTACTGATCCGTATTACCATCCTGATTATAACCCCAGAGTGACACTCACTATTCTGTGCTGCTGGGTGCAGTCACTGTGTACATAATGAATTACTTATCCTGTACTGATCCTGTAGTTTACATCTGTAATTATAACCCAGAGCTGCACTCACTATTTTTATTGCTGTCTGGGATCCACTGTGTACCATACATGACATTACTTATCCTGTCTGAGATTGGGTTACATCCGTATTATACCCAAGCTGCACTCACTTATCTGCTGCTGGTGCAGTCACTGTGTACATACCTGCAATTACTTCTCTGTACTTGATCCGGTTGTTGAGTTACAAATCCTTATTATACTCCAGAGCTGCACTCACTATTCTGCGCGCTGTGCAGTCACTTGGTACATACATGACTTACTTATCCTGGACTGATCCTGTTCCAACATCCGGTAGTATACTCCGAGCTGACTCACTCACTATTCTCATGGTGGTGCAGTTCCCACTGGGCACATACTGACATTACTTATCCTGTACTGATCCTGAGTACATCTGTTTATATCCAGAGCTGCACACTCACTATTCTTCATGGTGGTGCATCACTGTGCACATACTGACTTACATTCTCTACTGATCCTGAGTAACATCCAGTATTATACTCCAGACGCTGCACTCACTATTTCGCTGCTGGGCATATCCTGGTCATAAGTGACATTACTTATCCGACTGATTCCTGATTTTTACATCTGTATTATTACCCCAGAGTGCACTCACTATTCTGATGCTGGTGAGCCGTCTGTGTACAATACAATGACATACTTATCCTGTAACTGACCCTGATATAATCCTGTATTAGTACCCCAGAGCTGACTCCTTTATTCTGCTGCTGGGCAGTCACTGTGATACATACAGTACATTACTTATCCTGTACTGACCGAGCGCAGTTACTCCTGTAGTTCTACTCCGAGGACTGCCCTCACTATTCTCTTGCTGGTGCAGTCGCTGTGTACATAAGACATTACTTATCCTGTAACTGTCCTGGTTACATCCTGTGTATTCACCCCAGAGCTTGCACTCACTATCTGCTGGGTGCAGTCACTGTTTACAACAGACATTACTTATCCTGTACTGATCCTGAGTTTTCAACATCACTTTATTATACTCTCAGAGCTGCCCACTCTTCTGCTGCTGGTGCAGCCTCACTGTTGATAATACAGGAATTACAATTACTTATCCTTTACTATCCTCAGTACATCCTGTATTATTAAACCCCAGAGCTACACTCAAACTATTTGCTAACACTTCATTATGATTGGTATTTGCAGTTTTACATCGCACACAAGAGTTAAGCAAGAACGCTCACCGACTCCCTGTTAATTTGGTGGACTCTGAATGTTTGGCGTCCTCAGCAAACTTCTGCGGAAATCCTTGGATTTATATATGGGATAAATTGATACATCAGGAAGAACAAAACCTTTCCAAACTCTAATGGCATTGAATACACAGAGTCAGCTTCATGAACGTCTCCCCGGGGCTCTGTACGGTCTTTTGATACAATGTTTGGTCTTTTCAGCCAATATTCCAGTGGAATAATCAAAAGAACTCCACAGTTACCAAGTACCTTAACCAACCATTCAGTGTAAGTTGAAGTTGTTACGAAAAGTGAAAAGAGTGTAAGATCATGAAAAGTCAAACGTCACCTTTAACGAATAGGTACACTCAGCACCTTATCTGCATAGGGCTGATGCGAACCTTTAGGAAACTGAGTGCCGAACTACAAGGACAAACCGTATATATTTTTCTCCCAAAGTGTCCAAATGCAATTTAAAGTGATTCTCAAAGTTTTCAAACTATTGGCGCCCTCAGGACACCAATCCAGAGGAAAAAGTGAGAAATTGGATATTATTGTAGTTTTTCCCCTTAAAGTCCCTTAACAGGATGAATCATGGGTACGGAGAGGGGGCTACAATGATATCACCTCGGTCCCACACCTCCTTTAATCACGGTCCTGAGTTCTGATGGTGACCTTGTGCTGGGTTGAGGCTGGGTGCCCAAAGAGAAAGGCTCCGAGTGTCCACCTATGTCACCCGTGGCCATAGTTCGCTCCCCTTTCATAGGGAACCCAATAGCGAGGCCCAATTATCATAACTATCTGATGAACTAGCTTTGCTCTTTTTTCCGTTTTTTACACCTCGTGGGGACTTGTCCACAATACAGACAGAATTTTTCCTGATCTTCAAGTCTTGTTCCCAATAATGAGAAATCCAGCCTCCAAGAAACCTCAAAAACATCCTCTCTATTGTGAAGGTCCTTGATGAGTTTCCCTACGATCTGCTGTGTTTTGTAGGAGCTTAATAATACTGGCTAGAATAGGAATATTCTACTTAGGTAAAGGGGGTTGTCATGTTGGACACTGGCTACCTTTACCAAAACCTTCCCCACATATCCATTGGTTGCGGATGGTGTTGAGGTGATGGATGAGCTGATGGAGTACACAGGTGTGGAGTTGTCGTGCGATGTTTGAGGATTCAAGTTTTTTGTACTTGGATTACTACGGTGTTGGGTAATAAAACGTATGATTCTGAGTTCAATTTTACCAACCAAATTTGCATTTTACAGAGAAACATCTTAGAAGAAATCCAAGTCGTCTACGACATGCATAGTGATTTCTTATCCGGAAGATATGGGAGTTGAGAACCTTCCATTTAGAAGACATAAGTTGGGTTCGGTTTCCTTCATTGTGTATGGTCACATGACAGGAAGTCCATGAAGATGTCATGCTACCATGGCAACCCCAGAGCAATCCATTCAATATGGGACACTTATTGTGTCCTAATTGCTGATCACCCTGGTCAGACACCTATAACCTATTGTGGGGATGACACATAAGTCTTACCTAAAACCCCTCTAAATAATGTTCTGACTCCTCGAACATCCTAAACACCCCTTCCTACTCTACATCAAAGAGAAAATATTACATAATCTTGACTTGCCCCGACAGCAAAATGTAGTGAGTCAAGTGCCCCCCTCATAGAGAGGGTAGGAACCTGATTGGCCCTCAAGCCAACTACATCCTACAAAAATGTGCGCCCCTCTCCACTCACTGCTTGTCTGACACAATATGAACCAAGAGAATACCATAGCTGTACCCCAAAAACCAAGCGGTATAGAAATTTTGCCAAGTCGTGAACCTGCACAACGATAAGAACCACCGCAGTGACAACCATCCCCACCGGATAGAACATCATCATGTTCTCACCATCCAACTCGGTCCCTTAGAATCCAATCCACTACTCCTAAACTCTCCCGAGAGTCCTGCTACTGTTTATATTCCCCACAACCAATGTTAAAAAAACAACAAGATATGATGTCACAGATATCATGGCCTTCCTGACGCTGTATATAATGATACTACAAAGACAATCCAAACCGAGAGATGGTGCCCTGGAAAACAACCGGCCTCCTAGGAATAACCGACACACATGGCATCCCCCTGACCTGCATCTATGATGTCTCCTTGTCCTCTAGAACTATATCCAATATCTCTTTGATCCCTCCAGTGCAACGAATACTTCTCATCTACCTCCTACCCCTAGCCTCACATAGTCACTACTGGAGAGTAAGCCCCAGATCTTGGATTTCCAAACGCGATCCGTTTTACATATATCGGATCCCCCGATAGGGATATCCATTACCGGCGTCTCGTATCGTTTTGTTTAGCTGCAGCATCTGTGCTTACAAGCTGGCCTGCTATAATCCTAGAGGGCTGACAATGTTAACACTTTCAGGACAGGGTAAACTTCTATCTCCAGATTTTAAGCCCCCCCCCCCCCTTCCCCTTGGCCTAGGATTATCGGTGTGGTCCCTACCTCTGGTAGACCATATACCATCTCCACACTTCCTATTAGTGTAACCCATTACATTCCCACCACCTGGAGCTGTACTTTACCACACTTTCCGCCCACGTAATCAGGTTAACAAACCAATGGACCTCACAAGGTTGACATTTTCTGCCTTCTCGACCAAAGGGACGTTCCCGCAGCAGTCACACGACAAGGTTGTCCATACTGGTTTCTTCTGGCGTCTGCCCCAACCATAAGGAGAATTGTGATCTTTGGGGACTTTGTAAGACTCTAGCCAAGGCCCATACTGAGGCACTTACTATACCTCAACCGCCATCTACATAAACTAGTATGGTCTGTGGGAGGGCGCCTTCTCTGAATCAAAGTGAAGAACCCCTTCGTCGACCCATAGACGGCCCATGTGAGATCATCAAGAGGCCAATGAGTCCTACAAAATATTATTTGTTTAACGCCTACGCTCCTGCTTCCAAAAATACCAACATTTGTCAAACCAAGGTCGTGGACTGGTAGGGTTGCGAACCAGAAGTTGTGTGAATCACAGCCCCACGGCCCCTATAGAAAGGCAGAATTCATCAACCACCCCAACCACCACAACCGTACTTTCGGATTGGTAATTGATGTCTTGTTTGGCCCGGTCCGAAACCCCTGAGCTACGATACCCCCTATTGGAGAATGGACCGTCTCTTGCTACTGCTTTGCTCTCCATAAAAAAACACTCACATGCCCCAATACGATATATAGTGGATGTACTTGTATGCATCTCCATTAACTATTGCAAATCTTAACTCTCCACTCCATGCTTAGGAACCCTGCTATGTGAAATAAAAAAAAAAATATATAAATAAAAACAATCCCTTTCATACAGATTATCTATTATGACCCGCCACTAGCTGCCATGTAGCACAAGACAGTCAAGGATTATAGGGGGAGTTTTAATCAGAAGGTTCCTGAGAACTCTTCTGGTACCCTGTGGACGACACCATCAGAGCTCATCTTTCATTTTAATCAGTGGTGGGAAATGAAAGCTGAACTCTGATGGTTGACACTTGACGGATTTTTCTCAGAACCCGCTTCTGATCATCTCCCCCATCGTTGTAGTCCACAAAGCTGAAAATAAGATTCCTTATTTATCTAAGTTTAAGAATCAAAATCCAAGCGTCAGATTTTACACAGTTTCAGATGAGCCGGCCAAAAAACATAATAAAAGAGACCCAAATGTCTAACAAACACGGCGTCTGAGTTTATCAAATACTTCCCTGTCCTGTCCCTTACACCTCAGTCTATTTCTTTCGACCTCTTACAGTCGTATGATACCATTCCCCACACTAAATTTGGAAATCGTTCAGTTTGCGCAATTTTTTAGTTCACAATTAAAATCTGTAGAATATCAAATATTTACAGTATAAAGAAGCAAAACAGCAACAAAAATCACTAAGCGTAAATAGTAAAAAAAACTCGTCCTAGTACTTTCCCGCAAAGGAAGGAGGAAACCTGACCGGTGGATTGTGTGTATGAGGTCGATTTGTATATCTCGTACCGAAACGAATGAGCGAACACCTATATATTTATTTATGTACATACTAAATATACACATATGACATGGATGACTGCGCTCACACAGCACTCAATAACCCCCCATTAAAGGCTTTCCCAACAAAGCAGGTAGGCCCTATTGAGATGTGGATGTGTGGTTGTTCTGAATATGCTAGGACCCCTATGAACTCACGCGGAATCTGTTATCCTGTCATGCGGGGGAGCGTGTGGATAGGCCGTAAACTTTTTCCCCTTTAAGGGATAATATTGGCCTTCTAGTGCGCAGTCGGGGGCGGGGCCTCCCTGCTGGTGCACCTGTTCCTTCTTTCATACCTTATTTTTAACCAGGGATACTCTGTCATTGTGTAAAAGTTCACTTGTGCGTTAGAAAGCAGTAAATGTGGTACATTAGGGTCGTCTCAGAACACGTTTTGTGTACAGTCATGGCGCCAAATAAATTTGCAAATTTTTATGTACCATGTATCTATCCAGTGTGAAGATTAGTAGATGCACAACAGAGTCCGAACTTCCCAAAATCTACCTCCATATTCGACTTGCGTTGCTCTTTGCTTTCTACCAATCCCATGATGTCTCTAGTCACAGCATAACAGAACTACGTAGAGACGAACCGTTAACTATCTGTATCTAGCCTTTATACCAGACATAAAGGAGAGGAGACCAACTGTGATACTCCTTATCTTAACATTGTGACAGAACCTGTGTAATCCATTATTAATAACTGTGATAGGGGTTCTGCCCCCCCCCCTGTGGAGAGCCTGCGTGGTACAGTCCGGCAATAGAGGGAGATCTGATGTCGTGGATGGTTACTCTGGTCTTCATAGATAAGTATATATGAAGTGCGTCACCAGAGGCGCGGAGTACTCTGCTGCTAACAAACATCCCATTGTGTCAATGTGTTCCGTCGGAAAGATATCTGTAGTCTGTGGTGACTTGCACCTATTTTTTGGGGGGGTGGAACTTTCATGGAACTTGTTCATCAGTGTGAAGTACACATGAGGATTTATTAGGGTTTAAAAGAACTGGAACGATTATGTAAAACCTCCCCTTTGAGCTGTGGAGATAAAACCTTAATGTTTATGTGATCCTATTTTGTGGGTGAATTTCGGAGCCAGGTCTGCAGTCGCCTCCCCCACATGAGGAACAAGCCCTTGGTTATATCAGAAAAATTTGCATGTTTCCCACATTTCCTTTTTGGCTGCATAAAGTTTTTTCCTGTATTGAATCGAATGTGACGCTAAAAGGGACCAAAGATTACATAAACAGGAAACTCCCTGGCAAAACCCCAAACAAAAGAGGGGGGATGGGTTAGTGAAGTTGGTAATTTTGAGATATGAAAATTTGGGAGGCGTAGACCGATCATAGAACCATTGCAGTGGTCCATTACCAGTATGATCCGTGATGTGTTACCCCCTTCCACACAGGTCATCAACAGGACATCTACCACCAGGATTAAGGCTTGTAAACAACACCACAAACAGTGCCTCCAATGACCTTACAAATTATGCAAATGTCAGAGGGGCTCCAGGCTACCTTTGCATCTATGGAGCCCCTCAGGCTAAAAGAAGTCGATCCTGACTAGAGGGCAACACACCAGGTAGTCTGTGTGGCTTAGTTACACAACTTTATCCTTGCTGGTAGATTTTCGCTTTTACGGGGATAGAATCTAGAACTGTGCTCCCCCCCCGGACTCACAGCACTTAGTCATCATGTTTCGTGGTGTCTAACACTGATGCCGTGATTAATTACGGACAGAGCTCCACAGCAGCATAGGAGGTTATATGTACTGTGCTGGCTGGGAGGATCAGGTCCCCACAGTAGTGTCCGAGTCGGGGAAATACAAGTAAACGTCCATATATTACAGACGATCATTACACTTAGATAGTTATTACAGTTCCAGTAGTTCTTTGCTGTGGATATAATTAGCTGAATTGTGGCGACGGGCCCATAGGAATTGGCAAACAGTCCAGGAGGCGGTGGTGTCAGTAATCCTTGCTGGTTGCCATGGTGACTGCTCCCCCTTGGCAAGGTACACTCTATCTGTTTATGGTCGCGGTGGAGATGATCGGACATCGAGTGTTCTTGTTCAGGGTTGTGCCGCCGACCCAGACAAATTGCCGATTTCAAGTGAAACAGTCAATCCGACAAATTGACACCGCTAGCTACTAGCCATGGCTATGATGGCCAGGAGATTCTCGCTGGCCACAATCACGTCCTGGATATTGTAGCGACCAATCCTGAAAGATTTACGTCCCAAGATAAATCTTACAACCTTTTGGTGATGAAGCCTTCAGTGAAAGGGAATCTTGCAGTTTGGGTTCGTTAGGATTCGGTTCCTATTATGTGCGTCGGGGGTGGGGTTTATCTAGAGTTGGAGCCAGGGCTATATTTTATGCAAGGTTTTTGGGTTATTCTGGTTGTATCTGCATATTTTAAGTCCAGGGTCTGACATGGTGGGGACAGTTGAGATTATAGAGCATCTAATGTAACTTACCTGTAAGAAGTGTGATCAGGTACCAGTCAACCAGGTGTGTATGAACAGGAGGGGTATATAATAAAAATAAGCAATGTTTTCTTATGTGTTTTTGACAGTTTAGTTCCTCCTCGATGGTGGAGATCGAAGGTCCTCAAAACGACCAAAAGGCGTGGCAGCTTTTATGAAATATGATGCAACCCAAGACCCAAAGTACAACTGGAAGAGGTAGAGAAAGAGGACAAAATGATTAATCTGTAATGTTTTAATCCCAAAAGACGGCCTTAGTACCATTCAGATCCAATAATTATTAAGACTGGTTTTTGGGCGGCCTCGTAAAGTTCCCTGCTGGTGGTCCCGTGCTCGTATCCACTAAAGAGGCAACAGTTTCGGTGAACCTCTCCCTTTCAAACTAATAGACCCAGGTCTGAGGTGGCGAGTCTTTTTTTTACTATCGTCTCTGCCGGTTTTCCGGAGAAGTCTTAGAACTGTGGTGGTCCGAGCATTGGCACCCCTTCCTGACTTCTGCCTGCTTCACTTCAGCCGATTCTCCATTACATGCTGTGAACCAAAAAACCCACATAAGAGGAGAGTGATTCATTCTTCATCCACCAGAAACTGTTGGAGAAGAAGTAATAAACATGGGTATAGAGACAAAGGACTCGTTTTGGGAGAACCACACAGTGTACCCTATTCCAGGTAGGGTCCTAAATGTCTCCACTGGCATGGGCATAACTGCAGGGGTAGCAGCCAAGCAGCTGCTTTTGGGGCCCACATTGTCAGGGGCCCCAAATCGTTTTCATGTTAGGTGTGTTTACTGATGATTTGTGTGTATATATGTATTCTTGTATTGGAGATGTGTATTGCCTATATGTGTGTATATACTGCATGTGTGTATAGGGTACTATATGTCGTATTGTTTATTCTTATTAGTGGGTGTATGTTTTGTAGTATAGAAATTTATAAATATGTGGGATTCTACTCCCATGGTGAGGTAAATGATTATTATTTGGAGGGAAGGGCCCCTACTCCAGACAGTGTCTATGTTGCCCAGCTCTGCTATTTACCATGCCTGCTCCCTGGTTTATTTTAGGGGGGGCTGCTGCAGATTGTTGCTTATTAGGGCCCAAAAAGCTTCAACTTTATACCATAAATGTACTTAGGTCTCACAAAGCATGTTGAGGAAACAAGTCCATAGGGACCAGAACCCCAGAGGATTCCTCCAGATTTGGAGCCCGACATTAAGTAATACAGGGCTCCAGAGTCTTCAGAAGACAACCATGAGTTTATGGTTGCTAGAAACATTTCTGGGGTTATAAGAGTTGAGAGGTTTTTGACCGCACTTAACTTAATGTTTTTTGTACGTGTGAGGGGCAGATATCATTAACTTACCAATATACAGCTACTAAATTCTGTCTCCCGCGTTTCTCTTCATATGGTAATGAAGCCCTGAAGGTCCCTTCAGCCTCACGGACCAGAGGGAACCGTCAAAAATGCACAGACGGAAGGGGTTCATGTGATCTGACTGGTTCGCTACCTTCCAGGACCTTATGTGTAAGTTCATGATGACAATATGAAGGTCCTTGAAGGTTACATTATCATGGGACAGTTCGAGGATACACATGGACCTTCCATATTATGTGCCAGTAATCTCACGTCTGATAGTTGAAAGGACATTTCTGAACCAAGAATCAACTTTACAGAATTTGAAGCCAAAAAGCAGAAACTATTAATGATGTATAATGGTAATTACCAACATGCTGCCACTCACGGTGTGCAAATGACGTAAAGAAAAGTTGGCCAATTCCCTTTAACTACTACTGGTTTGTTTATCTCAATCACATTTATGCCATATAGTATACAGATGTATTTATTATATGGCCATTATAGCTGCTGATTAAGTTTGGGTCTATCCCCCATGGTGAGGCCTCCACTGGAGATCCAGGAACTCCAGCTATGCATTATAGGTCACAACTCCTGAGAATGCAAATAGGGCCCAGAAGTAAAAAAAAAAAATCATATTTCTAAACTTTAACTTTAGTGTGCGAAATCAGGGCCATTCCCCTTTCCCAGTAGTCCACAAATGGGAAGTGATGTCCCATCCCAAAGGGAAGTATTCCAGATAGGAGTCAGTACACTTGTCCGAGGCATGACTGGCATGGGACTTGTAGCCCTCAAACTATCCTTAACAAAACCTCATTAGGCCCTAGTTTAAAATTTTGGTCAGAATTTCCCAAAAATCCATTGTGAAAAAAATTCCAAAAATAGTCCAAAAACAACAACAACTTACGAACATGACGTCATCTGACTGTATCTGAGAACAGTTGTTTCTTCTGCCATTGCCCGACACTGGAGAAACCTCCCGCAAAAGTACAAGATGTACAACAAAAACTCCACCCCTCTAGTACCCATGGATGGCGGTAACTATTACACATCCCAGAAATTGAAATAAATACACAAAGCATTGGGAAATCCTATATAGAGCGTTGGCTTGGGCCCTGGTGACTCTGGATTTATGTATGACATGTACACGTATCCAGAACATGAACACAACTTTGGATTGAGCTTTGGCACCAGGTAATTTACCGTTACGGTCCACAGTTTCTACTGTTTGCGCTGGTAAGAGATGAAGGAGATTTTGGTTGAATATAAGTTGTCACTACATTGCAAGGATGAGGTACATCTCTTCCCCGTGCAATGGAAGCTACATCCTGATAAACTGTTTAGCCATCCTTGTAGACTTTCCCTCTCTACTACAAATTCCATCTTCATGGTTCATGATTTCCGTTGTTCAAACCTGCCTATATGAATACAAAAAAACCCTTATACATTATATTAGGGAATTTTAGTAGATCAATTGAGGATTCGTTACAGCTTTTAATCATAAGGAAGACAGTAGAAACAATGAGAGATTCTATGGCGATTGAGGAGCGTTTTGTTGAAGAGAAGGGCGTGAGCAGAAAATTTCTATAAAACTAAGTATTCCGCACAACTCTTACTTGTTAGGATACGTGTCCTTCAATGCCTCAAACTCAAGCTCTTATCTTCTAGCAGGAGCGAAACGCTCCGTTTACCTTCAAATGTTAGCTTGACCTTTGCTTAATAAGGGACCATTGTTCTGAACTGTGGGAGGTGGGATACCATACCAAACACAAGACTGCAATAACATAACTTCTCGGAAGTTGATTCTAGGAAGGTGGTTACAAGTGAGCTTTTTTCCTTCTTGAATAACTTCTTAGTTAGAAAACAAGGTTAGAAATCAGTCCAAGTTCTTAACGAGAGAAAGGTTAGAAGGAGAAAAGATACCAGGTCTTTCTCATCTGGTAAAACTGGACAATATTGTTCGACAAAATCTGGCCAGAACAACCTCTTCGCAAACTACAGGTCTCCCCCTTATCAGACCGACTGTAAAGTAGTCTAGTAAAGTTTTGGTTATCTTTTGACCATGAACCACACCAACCTAGATACAGAAGATCAATTAGTGATTTGGAGAGACGTTTGTGATGTTCCATCATCCATGTCCTTTGGTGGTAATTGTATCCAGTAGTTCTAGATCCACTCACTGAGATTCTGCCTCGCCCCAAACATGCGCTGAGAGGTGTAGATCCAGAACCAACTTCAACTAAGAATTATCGAGAAGAACAAACGCCACTCCTTCGGTTTGGGAAGACTCAAAGGTTAATGAAGGTGGTGGAGGTAAAATCTTATATCTCTATGAACTGGGTAGGGCACAAAATATTATAAAAGAGGTTAAGAATCCTTGGAGGCAGGATAATACGTGATTGTTATCTCTTCCTGGACGATGTTGTTAAAGGATTGTGAAGAGTTGGAGTACATGTGTGGTTCTTCTATAAATATACAAAAAGTTTCCGAACTATTATAGTCTCCAACTGGTCGTTCTCCAGACTGTGAGCTTGTAGGGTTCTCACAGCTGGAGAGTGGCCCGATTGACTGTATTACCAGCATGAAAAAATAGGCTCCGTTTTCTTGGATCCACAGACTTTCCCCCCTGGTACCATACTCTCAGCCCATTCTCGGCTACAATAGTCTCTGTTTCGGCATAGGAATGGCCGCTTCCCCCCCTTTGAGCATGCCGACGTCTCCCAACTCAGGTCGGTCATGTATGCCTAGTTTGTTCTCTGAACACCTTTCCATAGGTCCAGGCTTCCATTTGTCGTTTCATAATCTCGCACTACTTGTCCCATCGTCTGTTCGAGTGCCTGTGAGCGGACTAAGATTAGCGGATCCAAATTTATCTTACATTACACACACAGCCTCATGTGTAAGGCGCCACGCCTAAACAACCGGACAGTCAGAGTCCGCGGGAGAGGTGGAGTTATACTGAACTTAGTCACTACAGAGTGAGCAGGGGGTCTCTTAGGGTGGTGATCTCCTCTTACAAACTTCTGTGTCCTTGTGACTTGTCCTATGCAGAGCTGGATTATTATATGGGTGGTTTGGGCAGTAGCCATGGGGTACAAGCCCTCTAGGGGCCCGTGGCCAAACAAATGATCAACCAAATTTTAAACTGAGAAGGACCACCCTTGAAGCATGTAGAGGCCATGACAGGGATTTGGGATAGGAGGCCATGCTCTATAATGGCAGTTTTATGAAAATAATTTAGCTTAGGAGGGTGATTTTGCATGACGGGTTTCTTTAAATCTGGAGCCACGCTCTGGTCCATCTGGTCCCGTTTTGGAGGCACATTATGAGTGGCTCAGTTATGGAAGAACCCAGTAGTTGGGCGTTATTTTGGCACACAGTGTTGACCCACTCTATAGGGACAAGTGCCCCACATGTAAGCCTTCAGACACCACAAAATTATGAGATCTGTCTACATTATTTTTAGAAATAACACAGCAATTTTGAACATGTACGGGAACCTTGATCTTCATCAGCTTTTTTATCTCCTCCTGACACTGACATTTGAATGGAGGACACAATGCAATAACATTACAGTTTCCAGGGCACTTCATATCTCCCTCCACAACTAAAGAATCCTTCACAAGAAGAAGGGAAGAGGGAGAACCCGCTCCTCAACATTTAAACATCAAGACCACCCCATGCAAGTCTGTCATTAATTCCATGTAAATCGGTTAGGGGTTGTGCTCACAAAACTCTACAGGACTGCATGTTTTGGTGGTTTCTTGGAGTCCAAAGAGCGGGCCTCTATAGAGAAGCCACTTACAAGCCCCCATTCTGGGAGATATTATTATCCCAGTTTATAGAAGTTTGCCACTGTTATGGACACTTAAATTGGAATTACCCTCGATATAGACAATTTTTGAGAATCGGCCTCAAGTTTGTATATTTTCTTTTAGACCTTTTAGGGAATATCAGGTGCAGCAAGTTAGCTCCTAATCCACTGGATAAGGGATAAATGCCTGATTGGGGGGGTCGGGGGGGGGGTATCAGTAATGGGTATAAAATTAGTCTCAGAATTGAGCATGGGGTCCATTGTACCCAGATGAATTGAGCAGCCAGTCCCACATGTGCCGGGTGCCTATTCAGCTTTGTGGCGTGACGAAGATACCCAAGTGCCGTACAAGCTTATGCCCATCAGCGCCAAAGAGATGAATAGAGCAGCCGGCACATGCAGGACTCGCTGCCTCTGTTAATCGGGGTACCAATGGGCCCCAGTGCTCGTGCTTAATGTAAGTCCCATTAATGTTACCCCACCGATCAGCAAGCTTTTGCCCTGATCCGGCGGTAGGGTTATAACTTGTTTTTTACATCAATGTAGAACCCCTCAACTTGAGCAGGTTCATTAATCTAACCAAAGAGTACTCCAAACTAGTCGTGGTGCAGCCGCATGGAACAGTTCTGTCGTAAAAGGGTACTTATTCGAGGATCATCATTGCAAAGTTTTGGAAGGAACCAATGAGGTGGGAAGAGGGGCCCCTGTCCAAAATAACAAGATCAATCCAAAGAGGTTAAAGTTAAGTAAAAAACATTCCATCAAAGCCTCTCCTAGTGCGAATGATAGTAACAGCACTATGCATAGGTCTTTGGGGGCTTTTACTACCTGCAGTTCTTACTGTTGGTGGATGTAGGCTCCATTAGATCTGTGTGTATGAAATATTTCCCTTCTCAGCAACATGGCACACACAAATGCAATGTGCAGAATATAACATGGAAAGCCTGACACCCCTTGTTCAGACACCTTACCATACCTACCTGTGGAGACTCCATGCTCAGGCCAACCGTGCAACACTATTCCCAGATCTAGATTGGTACCAGGGGAGTCTGTGGTCCAAGAAAAGGAGCCTATTTTTTCATGCTGGTAATACAGTCAATCGGGCCACTCTCCAGCTGTGAGAAACCCTACAACGACTCACAGTCTGGAGAACGACCAGTTGAGAGACTATAATAGTTCGGAAACGTTTTGTATATTATATAGAAGAACCACACATGTACTCCAAACTCTTCACAACATTTACAACATCGTCCAGGAAGAGGCATAACATCACGTATTATCCTGCTCCACAGGATTCTTAACCTCTTTTAATAATATTATTGTGCCCTACCCAGTTCATGTAGAAGATATAAGATTCTTAGCCTCCACCCCTTATTAACCTTGTAGTCTTCCCAAACGCCGAAGGAGTGGCGTTTGTTCTTCCGATAATTCTTAGTTGAAGTGGTTCTGAATCTAACACCTCTCCGCGATGTGGATATGGGGCGAGCAGAATATCAGTGAGTGGATCTAGAATGTACGGATACCAATTACCAACAAAAGGACATGGATGATGGAACATCTACAAGACGTCCTCTCCAAATCACTCATTGATCTTCTTTTATCTAGGTTGAGTGGTTCATGGTCAAAAGATACCAAACTTTACTAGACTACTTACAGTCGGTTGATGAAGGAGACCTTGTATTTGCGAAAGGTTGTTCTGGGCCATATTTTGTCCGTCAATTATGGTCCAGTTTTTACCAAGGATGAGAAAGACCTGGTATCTTTTTCTCCTTCTACCTTTTCCTCTGTAAGAACTTGGACTGATTTCAACCTTGTTTTCTAAATAAGAAGTTATTCAAGAAGGGATAAAGCATCACAATCTTGTAACCATCCTTCCTAAATCAACTCCGAGAAGTTATGTTATTGCAGTCGTGTTTGGTTGGATGGTATTCCCACTCCCACAGTTCAGACACAATGGTCCCTTATTAAGCAAAGGTCAAGCTAACATTTGAAGGTAAAGGAGCCGTTTCGCTCCTGCTAGAAGTAAGAGCTTGAGTTTGAGGCATTTGAAGGACACGTACTAACAGTAAGAGTTGTGCAGGATACTTAAGTTTTAACGAGATATTTCTGCTCCGCCCTTCTCTTCAACATAAACGCTCCTCAATCCGCCTAGAATGATCTCATTTTGTTTCTACGTCTTCCTTATGATTAAAAGCTGAGACATGATCCTCAATTGTTACAAAATTCCCTAATATAATGTGATAAGGGTTTTTTTGATCATCAGGCAGGTTTGGAACAACGGAAATCATGAACCATGAAGATGAATTATGTAGTAAGAGGGAAAGCTACAAGGATGGCTAAACATTTAGCAGGATTGTAGCTTCCCATTGCACGGGGAAGAGATGATCCCATCTTGCAATGTAGTGACAACTTAATATTCAACCAAAACTCCTTCAGTCTCTACCAGAGCAAACAGTAGAAACTGTGGACCGTAACGGTAAATTACCTGGTGCCAAAGCTCAATCCAAATTGTGTTCATGTTTGGATACTGTACATGTCTACATAAATCCAGAGTCACCAGGGCCCAAGCCAACGTCTATTAGTGATTTCCAATGCTTTTGTGTATTTATTCAATTTCTGGGATGTGTAAAGTTACGCGCCATCCATGGGTATAGAGGGTGGAGTTTATTGTGTAATCTTGTATTATGTGGGAGGTTCTCCAGGTCGGGCAGTGGCAAAGAAAAACTGTTCTCAGATAACAGCAATGAGTCATGTTCTAATTGTTGTGTGTTTTTGGACTATTTTTGGAATTTTTTTCACAATGGATTTTTGTGGAATTCTGACCAAAATTTTAAATAGGGCTAAGGAGGTTTTGTTAAGGATATTGAGTGGCTACAAGTCCCAGTGCCAGTCATGCCTCGGACAAGTGTACTGACTCCTATATGGAATACTTCCCTTTGGATGGACATCACTTTTCCATTTGTGGACTACTGGGAAAGGGGAATCGCCTGATGTTCGCACACTAAAGTTAAAGTTTAGAAATTGATTTTTTTTTTTTACTTCTGGGCCCTATTTGCATTCTCCAGGAGTTGTTTACCTATAATGCTTAGCTGGAGCCTGGATTCCAGTGGAGGCCTACACCAGGTGGGATAGACCCAAACCTTGTAATCAAGCAGCTATATGGCCTATAATAAAATATCTGTATACTATATGGCATAAATGTGATTGAGATGAACAAACCAGTAGTAGTTAAAGGGATTGGGCCACTTTTCTTTACGTCATTTTGCACACCGTGATGGCAGCATTTGGTAATTTACCACTAAATCATTAATAGTTTCTGCTCTTTTGGACTTCAAAGTTGCTCTGTAAAGTATGATTCTTGGTTACAAGAAATGTCCTTCAACCTCATCAGCGGAGATTTGGCAATAAGTATGAAGGTCACATGTGTATCTCGAACTGTCCATGATAATGTTAACCTTCCAGGACTTCATTATTGTTCATCATGAACTTACCATAAGGTCCTGGAAGGTAGCGAACCAGTCAGGATCACATGTACCCCTCCGTTGTGCACATTTTCTGGACGGTGTCCTCTGGTCCGATGAGCTGAAGGACCTTTCAGGGCCTTCACTTCCATATGAAAGAGAAGCGGGAGCAAGGAATTTAGTAGACTGTATATTGGTAAGTTAAATGATATCTTGCCCCACACAGTACAAAAAACATTAAAGTTAAGTGCGTACAAACCTCTCAACTCTCTACTATACCCCCAGAAATTGTTTCTAGCAACCATAAACTCATGGTCTTCTGAAGACCTCTGGAGCCCTGTATTACTTAATGTCGGGCTCCAATCTGGAGGATCCTCTGGGGTTCTGGTCACCTATGGACCTTGTTTCTAACATGCTTTGAGATAAGTACATTTATGGTATAAAGTTGAAGCTTTTTTGGGCCCTATAATGCAACAATCTGCAGTCATGAGCCCCCCACTAAAATACACCAGGGAGCAGGCATGTAAATACAGAGCTGGGCACATAGACGACGTTCTGATAGGGGCCATTCCCTCCTAAATAATATTCATTTACTCACCATGGGAGTAGAATCCCCATATTTATAAAATTTCTATACATACAAACATACACCCATAATACAGAATAAAAATACGGACATATAGTCCCTATACACACATGCACATATACACACATATGAGCATATACACATCTCCAATACAAAGACATACATATATACACACAAAATCATCATAAACACACCTAACATGAAAAGTTTGGGCCCCCTGACAATGTGGGCCCCAAAGCCGCTGTGTGGCTGCTACCCCTGCAGTTATGCCCATGCCAGGAGACATTTAGGACCCCTCCTGGTAAATATGGTACCACTTGTGGTTTCTCCCAAAGAGTCCTTTGTCCTCTATCCCATGTTTATTAGCCTTCTCCAACAGTTTCCTGGTGGATGAAGAAGACATCTCCCTCTTATGTGGGTTTTTTGGTTACACGCATGTAATGGAGATCGGATCTGAGAGGGAAAGCAGGCAGAAGCAGGAAGGGGTGCAATGCTCGGGACCACCACATGTTCTAAGGACTTCTCCGGAAACCGGCAGAGACGTATAGTAAAAAAAAGACTCGCCACCTCAGACCTGGCTATAGTTGAAAGGAGCAGAGGTTGCACCGAAACTGTTGGCCTCTTTAGTGGTACGAGCACGGGACCACCAGCAGGGAAACTTTACGACGGCCGCCCAAAAACCAGTCTTATAATATTATTTGGTCTGATGGACTAGAGGCGTCTTTTGGGATTAAAACATTACAGATACATCATTTTGTCCTCATATACTTACCTCTTCCAGTTGTACTTTGGTCTTGGGTTGCATCAGATTTGCATAAAGCTGCCAGCGCCTCTTTGTCGTTTTGAGGACCTCGATCTCCACCATCGAGGAGGAACTAAATGTCAAAACAACATAAAGAAAGACATTGCTGATTTTTTATTTATATACCCCCTCCTGTTCATACATCACACTGGTTGACATTGGTACTGATCACACTTCTTCCAGGTAAGTTACATTAGATGCCTATATCTCAAGTTCCCACACATGTCAGACCTGGCCTTAAAATATGCAGAGTACAACCAGAATAACCCAAAAACCTTGCATAAATATAGCCCTCGGCCCAAACCTCTAGATAAAACCCGCACCCCCTGACAGACATAAGACAGAATCCTAAGAACCAAACTGCAAGATCCCTTCACTGAAGCTCTCACCAAAATGTTGTAGATTTATCTTGGACGTAAATCTTTCAGCATTGTCGCTACAATATCCAGGACGTTTGATTGTGGCCAGCGAGATCCTGGCACAATCATAGCCATGGCTAGTAGCTAGCGGTGTCAATTTGTCGGATATGACTGTTTCACTGAAATCCGGCAATTTGTCTGGGTCGTGCGGCAAACCCTGAACAAGAACACGATGTCCGATCATCTCCACCGCGACCATAAACAGATAGAGTACCTTGCCAAGGGAGCGTCACCCATGGCAACCCAGCAGGACTTACTGACACCACTCGCCCCTGGACTGTTTGCCAATTGCCTATTGGGCCCGTCGCCACATATTCAGCTAATTATATCCACAGCCAAAGAACTACTGGAAGTGTAATAATATCTAAGTGTAATGATCGCTTGTAATATATGGACGTTACTTGTAATTTCCCCAGACTGCGACACTCCTGTGGGTGACCTGATCTCCCAGCAGCACAGTCACATATAACCTCCTATCTGCTGTGAGCTCTGTCCGAATTAATCACGGCTCATGTTAGACACACACGAAACATGATGACTAAGTGCTGGGAGTCCGGGGGGGGAGCACAGTCTAGATTCTCATCCGCGATAAAGGAATCTACCAGCAAGGATAAAGATTAGTGTAACTAAGCCTACACAGACTCTGGTGTGTGCCCCCTTAGTCAGGATCGACTTCTTTTAGCCTGAGGGGCTCCATAGATGCAAGGAGCCTGGAGCACCCTCTGACGCATTTGCATAATTTGTAAAGGTCTTGGAGGCACTGTTTGTGGTGATTGGTTTACAAGCCTTAATCCTGGTGGGAGATGTCCTTTGAGACCTGTGTAAGAGGGGGTAACACATCACGGATCAGTACTGAGTAATGGCACTCACATGGTTCTATGACGGTCTACGGCTCCCAAAATTTTCATATCTAGAATTACCAACTTCACTACCATCCCCCCTCTTTTGTTTGGGGTTTTGCCAGGAAGTTTCCTGTTTATGGAATCTTTGTGCCCTTTAGCGTCACCATTCGATTCCAATACAGGAAAAAACTTTATGGCAGGCCAAATAAGGAAATGTGGAAACAATGCAAATTTTCTGATATAACCAAGGGGCTTGTTCCTCATCGCTGGGGGAGGCGACTGCAACCTGGTCTCCGAAATTCACCCCAAAATAGGATCCAAATAAACATTAAGTTTACTCCACAGGCTCAAAGGAGGTTTACATAATCGTCCAGTTCTTTAAAACCCTAATAAAATCTCATTGTGTCTTCACATGATGAACAAGTTCAATGAAAGTCCACCCCCCCAAAAAATAGTGCAAGTCACCCACCAGACATACAATATCTATTCGCGGATACACATTGACACAATGGGATGTTTGCTTGCAGCAGAGTACTCCCGCCTCTGGGACGCACTTTCATATAACTTTATCTATGAAGAACCAGATGTACCATCACGACATCAGGATCTCCCTCTATTGCCGGACTGTGACCCAACGCAGGCTCTCCACAGGGGGGGAGGGCAGAAACCCCTATCACAGTTATTAATAATGGATATACACAGTTCCTGTCACAGTTATAGATAGGAATCACAGTTGGTCTCCCTCCTTATGTCTGGTATAAGGGAGATAACAGATAGTGTAACGGTTCTGTCTCTACGTAGTTCTGTTATGCTGTGACTAGACATCATGGGATTGGTAGTAAAGCAAAGAGCAACAAGTCGAATATGGACGACGATTTGGGAAGTTCGGTCGGTTGTGCATCTCTAATCTTCAACACTGGATATAGCATGTATAAAAATTTGCAAATTGTATTGGCGCACATGACCTGTACACAAAAACGTGTTCTGAGACGACCCCTAATGTACCCATTTACTGCTTTCTCTAAGCACACAAGTGACTTTTACACAATGACAGATTTATCCCTGGTTAAAAATATGTATGAAAGAAGGAACAGGTGCACCAGCAGGGAGGCCCGCCCCCGCGGCACTAGAAGCCAATAATTATCCCTTAAAGGTAAAAATTACGGCCTATCCACTCAGCTCCCCAGATGACGGGATAACAGATTCGCGTGAGCATAGGGTGTCCTACAATGTAGACATCCAACATCCCACTCCTCAATAGGGCCTACGCTTTTGGGAAAGCCTTAATGGGGGGTTTTATGAGTGCTGTGTGAGCGCAGTCAGTCATGTACAATGTGTATATTTAGTATGTACATAAATAAGATATATAGGTTCGCTCATCGTTTCGGTACATGATATACAAATCGACCTCACTTACACACAATCCACCGGTCAGGTTTCCTCCTTCCTTTCGGGAAAAGTCTCAGGACGAGTTTTTTTTTACTATTTAGCTTAGTGATTTTTGTTGCTGTTTGCTTCTTTATACTGTAAATATTTGATATTCTAAGTTTTAATTGTGACTAAAAAAATTGCGCAAACTTGAGATTTCCAAATTTAGTGGATGTTAATACGGAGAGCTCTAAAGTGAAATAGGACTAGTGTAAGGGACAGGACAATGGGAAAGTTGTTGTATAAATCTCAGCGCCGGTTGTTTTAGACAATTTGGACTCTTTTATTATGTTTTTGCCGGCTCATCCGATGTTATAAATTGCGCTGAAACGTTTGGATTTTTCTCTATAAATTAGATAAATAAGGAATCTCTATTTTCAGCATTTGTGGATACAACGATGGGGGAGATTGATCAGAGGGGTTCTGAGAAAACGTTTATCAAGTGCAACCATCAGGTTCAGCTTTCATTTCTCCACCGATGATTAAATGAAAGTGAGCTCTGATGGTCTCGCCAGGGGTACTAGAAGAGTTCTCAGGACCTTCTGATTTAAAACTCCCCCTATAATCCCATTGACTGTCTGTTGCTAATGGCAGCTAGTGGCGGGTATAATAGCATAATCTGCTATAAAGGGATTTGTTTTCTATTTATATATTTTTTTTTTTATTTCACATAGCAGGGTTCCTAACAGGGAGTGGAGTAAGAGTTTTCAGAGTAGTGAATGGATAGTTGCAATACAAGTACATCCAATATATATCGTATTGGGGCGTTATTTTTTGTAGTGGATGAGCAAGCAGTACAGAAGCTACGGTCCATATTTCCAATAGGGGGTATCGTAGCTCAGGGGTTTCGACCGGGCCAAACAGACAAAGTACCAATCCAAAGTAAGGGGGTGGTGGTTGGGGGGTTGATAATTCTGCCTTGTCTATAGGGCCGTGGGGCTGGTGATTCACACACACTTCTGGTTCGCGAACCCTACCATCCACTGACCTTGGTTTGACAAATGTTTGTATTTTTGGAAGCAGGAGGGTAGGCGTTATAACAATAATAGTTTTGTAGGACTCATTGGCACCTTGATGATCTCACATTGGCGTCTATGGGTCGACGTAAGGCAGGTCTTCACTTTGATGTTCAGAGAAGGCGCCCTCCCACAGGACCATACTAGTTATGTAGATGGCGGTTGGTTAGTAAGTGCCTCAGTATGGGCCTCTTGGCTAGAGTCTTACAAGTCCCAAAGATCACAAGTTCTCCTTATGGTTGGGGCAGAAGAACCAGTATGGACAACCTGCGTGTGACTGCTGCGGGAACGTCCCTTGGGTCGGAAGGGCAGGACAAATGTCAACCTTGGTTGAGGTCCCTTGGTTGTTAACCTGATTACGGGGCTGAAAGATGGTAAAGTCATCTCCGCAGTGGGGGGAATGTAATGGGTTAGTCACTAAATGGAAGTTGTGAGATGGTATATGGTCTACCAGAGTAGAGGACCCACCCAGATAAATCCCTAGCCAAGAAGGGGGGGGGGGGGGCTAAAATCTGGAGATAGAAGTTTACCCTGTCCTGAAAGTTGTTAACATTGTCAGCACTCTAGTGATTATAGCAGGCCAGCTTGTAGCACGATAAGCTGCAGCTACAAAAAACGATACGAGACGCCGGTTAATGGATATCCCTATCGGGGGATCCGGATATATGTAAAACGGATCGGTTTGGAAATCCCAAGATCTGGGCTACTCTCCAGTAGTGACTTATGTGAGGGCTACGGGTAGGAGGGTAGATGAGAGTATTCGTGCACTGGAGGGATCAAAAGATATTGGATATAGTTCTAGAGGACAGGAGACATCCATAATGAGCAGGTCAGGGGGTGCAATGTGGTGTACGTTATTCCTAGGAGGCCGGTTGTTTCCAGGCACCATCTCTAGGTTTAGGATTGTCTTGTGTAGTATCATTATATACAGCGTCAGGAAGGCCATGATATCTGTGACATATATCTTGTTGTTTTTTTAACATTGGTTGGGGAATAATTAAACAGTAGCAGGACTCGTGAGGAGTTTAGAGGTACGTGGATTGTGATTCTAAGGACCTGAGTTGGATGGTTGAGAACATGATATGTCTGACCGGTGGGGATGGTTGTCCTCGTGGTCATCTTTCGTTGTGAGTTCACGACGGCAAAATTTCTATACCTGCTTGGTTTTTGGGTACGTGATGGGTTATTTGTAATATATGTGCAGACAGAGGTGATGTGAGAGGGGCCACTTTTTGTAGGATGTTAGTTGGCTGAGGGCCATCAGGTTCCTACCCTCTTATGAGGGGGATGGCACTTGACTACTACATTTTGCTGTCGGGGCAAAGTCAAGGATTATGTATAATTTTCTCTTTGATGTAGATTAGGAAGGGGGTTAGGATGTCGAGATGTCAGAATTATTTACGAGGGGGTTTTTTAGGTAGAGGAGACCTTATTTGTATCCCAACAATAGGGTTATAGGGTGCTGACCAGGTGATCAGGCAATTAGGACACAATAAGGTCCCATATTGAATGGATGCTCTGGGGGTTGCACAGTGGTAGCATAACATCTTCAGGACTTCCTGTCGGAGTGACCAACACAGAAGGACCGAACCCGAACTTATGTCTTCTACAAGGAAGGTTTCTCCACTCCCATACTTCCGGAATAAGAAATCTACCTATGCATTGTCGTAGACGACTTGATTTCTCTATAGATGTTCTCTGTAAATGTCAAATTTGGTTGTAAAATGAACTCAAGAATATTACGTTTTACTTACCCAACACCGTAGTACATCCAAGTGCACAAAACTGAAATCTCAAACACTCCACGACAACTCCACACCTGTGTACTCCAGTCCGCTCACTTCACGCTCAACACCACCGCAACCATGGATATGTGTGGGAAGGTTTTGGTAACAGTGTAGGCCCATTGTCCAACCATGGACAACCCCCTCCTTTAAGTAGAATATTCCTATCTAGCCAGTTTTATTTAGCTACTACAAAACAAGCAGATCGTTAGGGAACTCATCAAGGACCTTCACATAAGAGGTTTTAGTTTTTAGGTTTCTGTGGAGCTGGATTTCTCATTATTGGGAACAGACTTTGAAGATCAGGAAAAATTCTTGTCTGTTATGTGTGGGACAAGTCCCCACGAGGTGTTTAAAAAGGAAAAAGAAGCAAAGCTAGTTCATCAGATTGAGTTATTGATAATTGGCCTCAGCTACTTGTGTTCCCTATGAAAGTGGGAGCGAACTATGGCACGGGTGACAGAGGTGGCACTCGGAGCCATTCTTTTGGGCACCCCAGCCTCACCCAGCACAAGGTCACCATTCAGAACTCAGGACCGCATACAAGGAGTGTGGACCGAGGTGATTATCATTGTAAGCCCCCTCTCGGACCCATGATTCATCCTGTAAGGGGACTTTAGAGGGAAAAACTACAATAATAATCCAATTTCTCACTTTTCTCCTGGATGGTGTCCTGAGGGCGCCAATACGTTTGAAAACTTGGAATTCACCTTTAAATTGCATTTGGCACTTTGGACGAAAACATATATACGGTTTTGTTGTAGTTTCGGCACTCAGTTTCCTAAAAGGTTCGCCATCATGCCCTATGCAGATAAGGCTGAGCTGTACCTCATTACTGTTAAAGGTGACGTTTGACTTTTTGAAAGTTAACGTCCTTACTCTTTCATCTTCTTAACTTACAACTTACACTGATGGTGGTAAGGTCTTGGTAACTTGTGAGTTCTTTTGATTATCCCTGGAATATTGGCGAAAAGACAAACATTGTATCAAAAAGACCGTACGAGCCCCGGGGGGATGACGTCATGTACAGCTGACTCTTGTATTCAATGGCCATTAAGTTTGGAAAGGTTTTGTTCTTCCTGATGTATAATTTATCCCATATAAATCCAAGGATTTCCGCAGAAGTTTTGCTGAGGACGCCAAACATTCAAGTCCACCAAATATAAACAGGAGTCGGTGACGTTCTTGCTTAATCTTGTGTGCGATTGGTAAAATGCAAATACCAAATCTAAATGAGTGTTGCAAATGTTTGAGGCTAGCTCTGGGGTTATAATACAGGATGTTGTAACTGGAGGATCAGTAACAGGAATAAAGATAGTAATGTCCTGTGTAATCAACAGTGAGGGCTCACCAGCAGCAGAAGAGTGCGGCAAGCTCTGAGAGTATAATAATGATGTGTAAACTCAGGATCAGTACAGGAAAGTAATGTCTGTTGAACAGTGACTTGCACCACAGCAGATAGTGAGTGCACGCTCTGGGGTAAATCACAGGATGTAAATCCAGGATCATACAGGATAGTAATGTCATGTATGTACACAGCTGACTGCACCAGCAAGCAGAATAGTGGGGCAGAATCTGGAGTATACTACAGGAGTAACTCGCACGGTCAGTACAGGATAAGTAATGTCTGTATGACACAGTGACTGCACCCGCAGCAGAATAATAGGAGTGCAGCCTGGGGTATAATACAGGATTTACTCAGGGATCATTACAGGATAAGTATGTCATTTATTGTACACAGGACGGACGCACCAGCATCAGAATAGTTGAGTGCAGCTCCTGGGGTATAATACAGATGTAAAACTCAGGAATCAGTCGGATTAAGTAATGTCATTAGTGTACACAGGAACTGCACCAGCAGCGAAATAGTGGAGTGACAGCGTCTGATATAATTACTGGATTGTACTCAGGATCAGTAGGAGAAGTAATGTCAGTATGTGCACGTGATGCACCACCACGAGAATAGTGAGTGGCAGCTCTGGAGTAATAAACAGATGTACTCAGGGATCAGTACAGGATAAGTAATGTCAGTTATGTGCACAGTGGATGCACCACCAGTGAGAAATGAGTGAGTGCAGTCTGAGTTACTACAGGATGTTGGAACCAGGACAGTCCAGGATAGTAAGTCATGTATGCTACACAGTGACTGCACCAGCAGCGCAGAATAGTGAGTGCAGCTCTGGAGTATAATACAAGGAATTTGTAATCACTACTCGGATCAGTACAGTGAGAAGTAATTGTCAGGTATGTACACAGTGACTTGCACCAGCAGCAGAATAAGTGAGTGCAGCTTGGGTATAATACTGGAGTAACCCGATTCAGGTACAGATAAGTAATGTCATGTATGTACACAGTGGATCACCAGCAGCAATAGAATAGTGAGTGCAGTCTGGGTTATAATTACAGATGTAGGTAACTACAGGATCAGTACAGATAAGTAATTCATTATGTACACAGTGACTGCACCCAGCAGCAGAATAGTGATGCACTCTGGGGTTATAATACAGGATGGTAAATCGGATCAGTACAGATAGTAATGTCATGTATGTCACATTGACTGCACAAGCAGAGCGAATGTGAGCTTGCAGCTCTGGTGATAATACAGGATTTAACTCGGATCAGTACAGGATACAGTAATGGCAGTATCTGTACACAGTGACTGGCACATCAGCAGAAATAAGTGAGTGCAGCTCGGTGTGGGGTATAATACAGGATGTAACTATCAGGATCAGTTACAGGATACAGTAATGTCTGTATGAGCACAGGACTGACCGCACGAATTCAGAATAGTGAGGCAGCTCTGGGTGAAGTTACAGGATGTAACTCAGGGACGAGACCAGATAAAGTCAGGTCATTGTAGTCACAGTGACTCACCAGCACGACAGAATAGTGAGTGCAGTGCTCTATGGGGCTTATAATACAGAGGTATTACTCAGGGATCAGAACAGGATAAGTAATGTTCATGTATGTACACAGTACTCACAGCAGGCAGCAGAATTAGTGAGTGCATCTCTGGGGTAAAATACAGGATGTAACTCAGGATCAGTACAGATAAGTAATTGGCATGTACTGACACAGTGACTGCAACCCAGCAGCAAATCTTGAGTGCAGCTCGGGGTTACTTACAGGATGTAACTCAGGATAAGTTACAGGATAATAATGTCATGTATGTACACAGTGACTGCACCGCAGCAGCAAATAGTGAGTGGCCAGCTCTGGGTATAATACATGATGTAACTCAGGATCAGTAGCAGGAGAGATAATGTCATGTATGTACCACAGGACTGCCCAGTCCACAGAATAGTGAGTTGCAGCTTGGGGTATAATACAGGATGTAACTCAGACGACGAGATAAGTGTAATGTCATGTCATGTACACAGTGCGTGCACCAGCAAGAATGGAGTGCAGCTCTGGGGGGTATAATACAGGATGTAATCGGATCAGTAAGCATAAGTAATGTCAATGTATGTTAGACAGTGACTGCCCAGCAGCAAATAGTGAGTGCAGCTCTGGGGTAATAACAGGATGTAACCAGGATCCAGAAGGATAAGTAATGTCATGTATGTCCACAGTGACTGCACCAGCAGCAGAATAGTGAGTGCAGCTCTAGGAGTATAATACAGGATGTCAATCAGATAAGTACAGGATCTGTAATGTCATGTATTACACAGTGAACTGACACCCGCAGCAGAATAGTGAGGGTTCAGACTCTGGGTATAATACAGGATGTAAGCTCGGATCAGTACAGGATAGTAATGTCTGTATGTAACACAGTGACTCACCAGCAGCAGAAATAGTGAGTGCAAGTTCGGAGTATATACAGGATGTAACTCAGGATCAGTACGGATAAGTAATTTCATGATTTTGGACACCACAAAATCCAAGAAAACTTTTTTTTTATTCTCTTAGTATACAGAAGATCGAAATTAAAAAAAATAAAAATCAAGCAGGGTCCTGCGCATTGCTCGGTCTAGTGATATAATGGTTGCCATGTAAAGCTATGTTCCCTTCGTAGTAGAACCTGTCCGGCAGATCGGGTTGCTTTTGAACCGGACGAGTCACAAGGACCAGAAGGAGGACAGTTCATCCCGTACAATTGTCCAGGGGGGGTACTGGCTGTAGGGATATTAATAGCCCCCCACAAGTCTGAATACTTCTTCATCTGGTGCTTAGAAATCAGCTACTTGGGGAATGGAGGATTGTCCCTTGTGGTCATTTTCATCTGCGATTTCAGGACCTTTAAAGGTCCTGAAAGGCTCTTGTGCACAGTGAAATGAGAGCAGAAGTATAAGGATTTCAGGTGGCCAAACAAATGATCAACCAAATTTTAAACTGAGAAGGACCACCCATGAAATCCTTATACATTCTGCTCTCATTTCACATGTGCACAAGAGCCATTTCAGGACCTGTAAAGGTCCTGAAATCGCAGATGGAAAGCAGGCACATGGGACACATCCTCCATTCCCCAAGAAGCTGATTCTAGCACCAGATGTAGGAAGTGATTCCAGACTTGTGGGGGCTATAATATCCCTACAGCCCAGAGCCCCCCCTGACAATTGTACGGGAACTGTCTCCTTCTGTGTCCTTGTGACTCGTCCTATGCAAAGCAACGCTCTGCCGGACAGTGTTCTACAGAAGGAACAGAGCGTTACATTGTCACCATTATAATCACTAGCCCGAGCAATGCCAGGACCTGCTTGATTTTTTTCGATTCTTCTGTATACTAAGAGAATAAAAAAAAATGTTTCTTGGATTTTGTGGTCAAAATCATGACATTACTTATCCTGTACTGATCCTGAGTTACATCCTGTATTATACTCCAGAGCTGCACTCACTATTCTGCTGCTGGTGCAGTCACTGTGTACATACATGACATTACTTATCCTGTACTGATCCTGAGTTACATCCTGTATTATACCCCAGAGCTGCACTCACTATTCTGCACCAGCAGCAGAATAGTGAGGGTCTGTTACTATGGTATCTCTCATCCGCATCACAAATCCTTCTCCTGTCACAAAGTATCAAAGGAAGAAATATAAGACGCAGAACCAGAGGCGCAAATGTGTCCTAACCCCAAGTGTCTGTGTCCTACAGAACCTACGAAAGTCTGAGCTCACCCTTCACCCCGGACCAGTACCTGGACCCAGTGTGGAAACGAGAAGATGAGCTGACGGTGAGTCACTGGCCACTCACTGAGCTCTGTACTCCAGAGCTGCACTCACTATTCTGCTGCTGGTGCAGTCACTGTGCACATACATGACATTACTTATCCTGTACTGATCCTGAGTTACATCCTGTATTATACTCCAGAGCTGCACTCACTATTCTGCTGCTGGTGCAGTCACTGTGTACATACATGACATTACTTATCCTGTACTGATCATGAGTTACATCCTGTATTATACTCCAGAGCTGCACTCACTATTCTGCTGAGAGGTGACCTTATATCTTAGCGTTTCTCATGTCACAGGCCCCAAAAATACAATCATCCAATCCACTCTGCTGGTACCCCCATAAAAAGCTTCCTGAAAAGTGTATTTCTTTTCGCTCCCCACAGCCACGCACACTCTCATGGCTCTCCTCCACTGGGGTCACAACCGCATGTCAAAGAGCGGATGAAACGGCTGAAAAGGGTGGACCGAGCTCACCACACAGGTTACAACTAAATGTCCCTTGACAGATGCAGCGAGAGATGCCCTAGCCCCCACACAAGCGCACCTCGACACTTGGCACGGCGCTAAGTGTGTGGGTCAGCACCGTGACAGACCTTCGGGGCTGCCCCCGCTGGTAGAAAATAGGGATTCTGTCCCGTTCCAGACAGCTGAGACGGAATGTTGGGCCGACTGGGCCGCGCACACTTCAAACTCATCAGAAGGGTCCAGGCTCCGATCAATGCCAAAGTCACACCCGGTTTTTCGACGGTACCTGACAACCTCACCATAACGACTTGAGCCAAGTTCAATGTCCAGTGCAGAACAGTGACTCGTTACGGTCCAAAAAACGGTCACCTTCTTGACTGCGTTTTGGGCCGAGACACTGCATGCCGTCAAGTCTCGCCATGCGGCTGTTTGCGCTATAATTCGACCAGAACAGAGCTCTCAGCCCCTCCGGGCCGAAACAAGCCTGACGACGACTTCCCGGAGTCCTACAGGTCGGTCACTTGGGGCACAAGCTGTCATCTAGCCCTGAATTCATCTTCAGGAGGAGTACTCCACACCCTGGACCTTGGGTGGCATGCGTCACTAGTCCCCTCCAGCGAAGACGACCCACATTCCTACGGAGACTCCGGGCCCAGTGTGTAAAGACCATCCAGTCTCCCCCCCCTTTCTCCTCTGGAAGGCTGCGCAGGCCTGCCGTCTGTCCAGAATGACAGATCCAACATCTTCGTCCACTCTTACAGTGATTGACTTTTCCCCTCTCCTGAGAGCCTCCAGAAGACCACTTTGCAAAACTCTGTTCCCAGAGCAGGCGAGCAGAGTTAACCCCACTTGCACAAGCGGTGACACTCGATAGCTCCTTATGCAGAGCGACACACTGGGGGTGCAGAAGGTCAGCATGCCACAAACAGGATCACCCCCCTCAGCACATTCCACTACCCCTACATTCACACACACATATGCAATTACTGACTCTCGCTTCCTTGCATCACTTCACACCCCAGCTGTTGCCGATTTGATCCTGGGGTTGCAACGGGCGCATGGGTCAATCTGGGGGTAGAAGAGCCACCTCCATAGCTGAACTGGCGCCTTGAGAAGAGCAGCTCCAACCGATCTTAAAGGTGCCTCTGCCTCATTGCATTAAACCCCCTTGTTGTACACGTAGTTTTTTTTGATATTTTGCTCTGCTGCTCGCTGGATGCAAGAGGCCACTTGCCCTTGCAGATCCCGGACAGTCTGTGTGCCCTCTCCAGGGTCTGATCCAATGCAAAACAACACTTTTCTTGACGCCTTTCGCGTGCAGGCTGCTCGGTGTGTTGGGAGGCGCCGCACCCACAAGCCCCAGCAGCACCATCACAACACTGCCGCTGCTCACGGACTAGAATGGCAGCCCAGTGCTAGGGGCCAAGGGAGCCACTGCCCCTGGCACGCGGAACCCCCCCTCCCCACTGGGGGGGCAGCGCACGTACCAAAGGACATGCTGGATACGCCCTCACTGTCACGGCCTTGTCGGCCCCCCCGATTTGCCTTCCCTGCACCACTTACTAATGACAAACAAGGTGGTGCTCTGACGCCATGATGGAACGTGGACTTGACTATCCTCCCGCACCCGTCACCGAAGTCCACGGCAGGCATCGTGCTTGGGCTGGTGCAAACGGGGCTACACAGACAGGCTGGACACTGCTTGCCCGCCCGGAGGGAAAAGGGACGGACGAAACCCGACGATTCACTCCTGAGAGCCTTGATCTTTTGGCTCTCTCTCTCCTTCTCTTGGTGTCAATCGGGTATCATCACCCAAGAAAAGTTTGGAGGTGAATGACTGGAGATATCAAGCTCGTCGGATATGACCTTAGAAACCGCCCCTCCCCCCCGGCCGCTGTCATCATTTCCCTCCTCACGGGTGTTGGCCAGAAGCGCACCTGATGGTAATGGAGCTTGCTCCGCAGCAGCTGTCGTGCGGAGGCTGCTGGTGTTTGGGCAGGCACAACGGACACGGGTCCTTCCTCACCTTCCTCATCTCGCCACATCCGCCTGGATCTGAAGCCCTTCAGTTTTCTAAACTGCTCCTGGCGCATCATGTCACTACACACCGGGACATCATTCTCCAAACTTTCACGGCACGGAACGCTGTGCTCGCGATTAGATCAACGCTTTTCTTCCTTCCAGAGCGGTGGACCTCGGCTTTAGGTCGTCTCATGGTGTTAAGAAGATCAAGACTTTTTCTTTCTTGCCACCCCCGCTAGTGGCCAAGGGTCTCCCTTATCTCCTCCTGAAGCGACTTCAGCGCTTTTCCCGCTTCCTCGTACTCACGGAAGGTGCTAGAATACGGGAGACCATAGATGGACGCAGACCCGGGCCTTTAAGATCACCCCATGCTTTGTCACACCCTCCTCCGTGAGCACCCACGCTTTTCAGCTGAAACCACCCAGCTTTTCGCACATTACATCAGTTCAAGGAGAAACACTCAGGCTGATGTTACTCTATGCCTGATCTCTGTGTTCCGGAGACCTTGCGGCGGCTTCCCCGGTTCTTGGTGGTGGCAGACCGAGGTCACATCGCTGCGTCCTTGGCTCCGGGCAGATCTTCTTACAACCCCTCCGATTTGGCGGTAACTGGCTTCTCCTCCCCCCCGCCGCCTTGTCCGGGAGTGCAGAAGCCTGGGTTTTCCTGCAGGATTCATCCCAGAGTAACCCACTCCCTCCCTTGGTGAGGAAGAGCAGGCCTGGGTGGTTGGTCTCCACCAGTTGGCCGGAGCTCACACACCAACCACAACAAACCCTTCAAGCACACAGCAGAATGGAGATTGCACCACTATTCTGCTGCTGGTGCTAGTCACTTTGTACATACATGACATTACTTATCCTGTACTGATCCTGAGTTACATCCTGTATTATACTCCAGAGCTGCACTCACTATCTGCTGCTGGTGCAGTCACTGTGTACATACATGACATTACTTATCCTGTACTGATCCTGGTTACATCCGTATTAATCTCCAGAGCTGCATTCACTATTCTGCTGCTGGTGCAGTCACGTGTACATACATGACATTACTTATCCTGTACTGATCCTGAGTTACATCCTGTATATACCCAGAGCTGCACTCACTATTCTGCTGCTGGTGCATTCACTGTGTACATACATGCATTACTTATCCTGTACTGATCCTGAGTTACATCCTGTATTATCTCCAGAGCTGCACTCACTATTCTGCTGCTGGTGGCAGTCACTGTGTACATACATGACATTACTATCCTGTACTGATCCTGAGTTACATCCTGTATTATACTCCAGAGCTGCACTCACTATTCTGCTGCTGGTGCAGTCACTGTGTACATACATACATTACTTATCCTGTACTGACCGAGTTACATCCGTATTATACTCCAGAGCTGCACTCACTATTCTGCTGGTGCTGCTCCTGAGTTTTACATCCTGTATTATCCCCAGAGCTGCCTCACTATTCTGCTGCTGGGCAGTCACTGTTACATACATGACTACTTTCATGTACTGATCCTGATTACATCCTGTATTATACCCAGCTGCCTCACTCTTCTGCTGGTGCTTGATCCTGAGTTACATCCTGTATTATCCCCCAGAGCTGACTCACTATTCTGCTGCTGGTGCAGTCACTGTGTACATACATACATTACTTATCCTGTACTGATCCTGAGTTCATCCTGTATATACTCCAGAGCTGCCTCACTATTCTGCTGCTGGTGCAGTCACTGTGTACATCCATGACATTTACTTATCCTGTACTGATCCTGAGTTACATCCGTATTATACTCCACAGCTGCACTCACTATTCTGCGCTGGTGTGAGTCACTGTGTACATCCTGCCATTACTTATCCTGTACTGATCCTGATTTAACATCCTGATTTTATCTATTATACTCCAGAGCTGCACTCACTATTCTGCTGCTGGTGCAGTCACTGTGTACATACAGGACATTACTTATCCTGTACTGATCCTGAGTTACATCCTGTATTATACCCCAGAGCTGCACTCACTATTCTGCTAACACTCATTTATGATTTGTATTTGCAGTTTTACCAATCGTCACACAAGAGCTTAAGCAAGACGTCACGACTCCCTGTTATAATTTGGTGGCTGAATGTTTGGCGTCCTCAGCAAAACCTTCTGCGGAAATCCTTTGGATTATATATGGGATAAATTATACATCAGAAGAAAAAACCTTTCCAAACTCTAATGGCACATTGAATACACAGAGTCAGCTGTACATGACGTCCTCCCCGGGGCTGTACGGTCTTTTGATACAATGTTTGGTCTTTCAGCCCAAGATTCCAGTGGAATATCAAAAGAACATCACAGTTACCAAGAACTTAACCAACATTCAGTGTAAGTTGTAAGTTTTGAACTTTTTATAATTTCATAAAAGTCAAACGTCACCTTTAACAGTACATTAGGTATCAGTCCTTATCTCATAGGGCAGTGATGGCGAACCTTTTAGGAACTGAGTGCCGAAACTACAAGCAAAAGCCGTATATATTTTTCCCAAAGTGCCAAATGCCAATTTAAAGTGATTCACAGTTTTCAAACGTATTGGCGCCCTCAGGACACCAATCCAGGAGAAAAAGTGAGAAATTTGGATTATTATTGTAGTTTTCCTCTAAAGTCCCCTTAACAGGATGAATCATGGGTCCGGAGAGGGGGCTACAATGATAATCCACCTCTGTCCACACCTCCTTGATTCAGGTCTTGAGTTCTGAATGGTGACCTTTGTGCTGGGTGATGGCCTGGGTGCCCAAAGAGAGGGCTCCGAGTGCCACCTCTGGCACCCGTGCCATAGGTTCGCCACCACTGTCATAGGGGAACACAAGAGCGGAGGCCAATTATCCATAACTATCTGATAGAACTAGCTTTGATCTTTTTCCAGTTTTTACCACTACTTGGGGACATTGTCCACCATAAAGACAAGAATTTTTCCCGATCTTCAAGTCTTGTTCCCAATAATGAGAAATCCGCTCCACAAGAACACAAAAACACTCCTCTTATTGTGAAGGTCTTGATGAGTTTCCCTCAGATCTGTGTTTTTGTATGAGCTTAAACTGGCTAGATAGGAATATTCTACTTAAAGGGGTTGTCCATGGTTGGACAATGGCTACATTTTACCAAAAACTTCCCCACACCTATCCATTGGTTGCGGCTGGTGTTGAGGTGAGAGGAGCTGAGCTGGAGTACACAGGTCTGGAGTTGTCGTGGAGGTTTTAGATCAAGTTTTTGTACTTGGATTGACTACGGTGTTGGGTCAGACTTATGATTCTCGAGTTTCAATTTTACAACCAAATTTGACATTTTAACAGAGAACATTTATGTAGAGATCCAAGGTGTCTACGACAATAGCATGAGGTAGATCTTATCCGGAAGATATAGGAGCTGAGAACCTTCCATTTACAAGACACCAACGGCGTTCGGTTTCCTTCATTATGTATGGTCACATGACAGGAAGTCCATGAAGATGTGATGCTACCATGGCAACCCCAGAGCAGGGACAATACTTACCTTATTGTAATAAGAATAATAAAACCAAGCATGGTCAACAATGGGTTGAGAATGGGTTAGGTTTTTGTTAAGTCTGACAGGTTCCCGCTTCTCTACACACACGGATCTGGTCCTGTGTCGTCCTCCTGTGTTGGGCACTGTCTGCAATAAGAGGTGCCGGGGTCTGGGAAGGATAAAAGGAGATTATTTTTCTAATTAGACATTAGACACTCCTCCTCTCTTCACACAGATGACTTGTGTCTGAAGTCTCCTGAAGGACCTCATACTGGATGGAGTGCAGGTCCGGCCTACACTCTCTTCACTTCTACGGGGTCGTACTCCATTCAATATGGAACACTTATTGGGGGCCCATTATCCTAACTGCTGATCGCAGTGGTCAGACACCTATCCCCTATTATGGAGGTGACACATAAGTCTCTTTTGTGGTAGAAAACCTTTAAACTCTTACCTAAAACCCCTCTAAATAATGTTCTGACTCCTCTACATCCTACCCAAGTGCTCCCCTAATAGAGAGGGTAGAAACCTGATCGGCCCTCCAGCCACCTACATCCTACAAAATCGAGACACTCTCAACCTCACCTTGCCTGACACCTTTGACAAAGAGACACCATCAGCTGTTACCAAAACCAAGCAGGTATAGAAATTGCCGTCTTGAACCTAGCACAACAGATGACCCAGGTGACAGACCATCCACCACCTGAAGAACATCCATGTTCTCCACATCCAACCTCAGGTAGCCTCAGAATCCAATCCAGACCTAACTCCTCCAGAGAGTCCTGTACCAATGTAAAAAACAAAATATCATGGCCTCCTGACGCTCTATATAATGATAGCTACACGAGAAAATCCAAACACGAGAGATGGTGCCTGGAAAACACCGGCCTCCTAGGAATAACCTAACCACATGGCACCTATGGATGTCTCCTTGTCCTCCAGAACTATATCCAATAACTATTTGATCCCTCCAGTGCACGAATACTTCTCATCTACCTCCTCCCCATAGCCCTCACATAAGTCATTACCGGAGAGTAACCAGATCTTGGGATTTCCAAACCGATCCGTTTACTATATCCGATCCCCCGATAGGGATATCCATTACCGGCGTCTCGTATCGTTTTGTTTGTAGCTTGCAGATATGTGCTTACAAGCTGGCCTGCTATAATCCTAGAGTGCATGACAACTGTTAACACTTTCTGGACAGGGTAACTTTATATCTCCAGATTTTAGCCCCCCCCCCTTTGGCCTAGGGATTTATCTTGGGCGGGTGCTCTACTCCGTAGACCATATTCATCTCACAACTTACCATATAGTGGTACCCATTACATTCCCACCATTCTGGAGCTGTACTTACCCCATTTCAGGTTCATAATCAGGTTAACAAACCAAAGGGACCTCCACAAGGTTGACATTGTTCCTGCCGACCAAAGGGACTTCCCGAGCAGTCACACGCAAGGTTGTCCGTGCTGGCTCTTCTGCCCCAAACCATGAGGGAACTTGTGATCTTTGGGACTTGTGAGCCTCTAGCCAAGGCTGTATCATACTAACTCACACACCTATAAACCGGCATCTCATAAACTAGTATGGTCTGTGGGAGGCGCCGTCTCTGACATCAAAGTGAAGAACCTCCTTACGTCGACCCATAGACGCCCATGTGAGATCATCAAGGGCCAATGAGTCCTACAAAACTATTATTAGATTACGCCTCTGCTTCCAAAAATACCAACATTTGTCGGAACCAAGGTCCTGTGGGGGATATGTGTTCAGAACCAGAAGTGTTGTGTTAATCAACAGCCCCACCGACCTTAGTAAAAGGCAGAATTCATCAACCGCCTACTTTTAGGATTGGTAATTAGTGTCCGTTTGGCCCAGGTCCGAAACCCTGAGCTACTGATACCCCCATGTTTGGAGAAGAGTGATCGTCGTCTTTGTACTGCACATCCACTACAGCCCCATAGGATGTATAGTGGATGTACTTGGTATTGCAACTCCCCATGTAGGACCTGCTATGGTGAAATAAAAAAAAAATATATAAATAAAAACAATCCCTTTAATAGGTGGATTATGCTATTATACCACCACTAGCTGCCATGTAGCCAAGACAGTCAAATGGACTTATAGGGGGAGTTTTATCAGAAGTGTCTGAGAAACTGTTCAAGTGGCGACCAATCAGAGCTCAGCTTTCATTTTATAATCAGCTGTGGGAAAATGAAAGCTGAGCTCTGATTGGTTGCCACTCGAACAGTTTCTCAGAACCCTTCTGATAAATCTCCCCCATCGTTGTAGTCCACAAATGCTGAAAATAGAAGATTCCTTATTTATCTAAGTTTATAAGAAAATCCAAACGTTTCCAGCAATTTACACAGTTTCCAGGAATGAGCCGGCAAAAACATAATAAAAGATCCCAAATTATCTAAACACCGGCGCTGAGTTTATTTAACTTCCCGTGTCCTGTCCCTTACACATCACACAGGTCCACACACTAAATTTGGAAATCCGTCAAGTTACACAATTTTTTTTAGTTCACAATGAAAACCGTAGAATATCAAATATTTACAGTATAAAAGAAGCAAAAAAGCAACAAAAATCACTAAGCGTAAATAGTAAAAAAAAACTCGTCCTAGGACTTTCCCTGAAAAGGAAGGAGGAAACCTGACCGTGTGTATTGTGTGTAATGAGGTCGATTTGTATATCCTGTAACCGAAACGATGAGCGACACCTGATACATCTTATTTATGTACAGACACATTGTACACTACTGACTGCGCTCACACATTCACAATCACATGATAAAAGTCCAGGTCCTAAAACCCCCATTTAAAGGGCTTTTCCCAAAAAGCAGGTAGGCCCTATTGAGGATTGGTGGATGTCTCAGTGATAGGACCCCTATGCATCACAAGAATGGGGGTCTGATGTACCCCCCATCGCACCCCTTGTCAGCTTCCCAAGATGACTAGAGCATCTGGGCTGCCCCGTTCATCTCTATAGAGCTGATGGAGATTGACGAGCGCCGTACTCAGCAATCTCTGTTATCTCGGGGAGCTGTGGACAGGCCGTAACTTTTCCCCTTTAAGGGATAATTGGGCTTCTAGTGCAGCGGGGGCGGGGTCTCCTCTGCTGGTGCACCTGTTTCCTTCTTTCTATACCTTATTTTTACCAAGATATATCTGTAATTGTGTAAAAGTTCACATTGGGGCTTAGAAAGCAGTAAATGGGTACATTAGGGGTCGTCTCAGAAACTTTTTTGTGTACAGTCATGTAGCGCCAAATAAATTTGCAATATTTTTATTACCAAGTTATATCCAGTTTGAAAGATTAGAGATGCACAACCAGAGCTGCCTTCCAACATCACCTTCATATTCTCCTGCTTACTCATTGCTTTACTACCAATCCCATGATGTCTCAGCACAGCATAACATAACTACTTAGAGACAGAACCCTTACTACTATCTGTATCTATACTCCTTATACCATAAATATATAGGAAGGGAGACCAAACTGTGATCTCCTTATGTATAACATTGTGACAGGAACCTGTGTAATCATTATTAATAACTGTGATAGGGGTTTCTGCCTCCCCCCCTGTGGAGAGCCTGCGTGGTACAGTCCGGCATAGAGGGAGATCTGATGTCTGTGATGGGTGACATCTGGTTCTTCATAGATAAAGTATAGAAAGTGCGTCACAGAGGCGGAGTAACTCTGCTGCTAAGCAACCATCCCATTGTGTCAATGTGTATCCGGCGGATAAGATATTTATGTCTGTGGGTGACTTGCACCTATTTTTTGGGGGGGTGACTTCATGGAACTTATCATCAGTGTGAAGACACATGAGGATTTTATTAGGGTTAAAATGAACTGGACGATATGTAACATCCCCTTTAAGCTTGTGGATAAACCTTAATGTTTATGTGATCCTTTTTTGGGTGAATTTCGGAGCACAGGTCTGAAGTCGCCTCCCCCACCGATGAGAACAGCCTTGGTTATAATTCAGAAAAATTTGCATTGTTTTCCACATTTCCTTATTTGGCTGCCATAAAGTTTTTTCCTGTATTGGAATCAATGACGTAAAGGGAACAAAGATTAAATAAAAGAAAACTTCCTGTGCAAAACCCCAAACAAAAGAGGGGGGTGTGTTAGTGAAGTTTGGTAATTCTTAGATATGAAAAATTTGGGAAAGCCGCTAGACGCGATCACTAGAACCGTGTGGCAGTGGCCATTACTCAGTACTGATCCGTGATCAGTGTTACCCTCCTTCACACAGGTCATTAAAGGACATCTACCACCAGGATTAAGGCTTGTAAACCAAGCACACAAACATGTAGCCTCCAAGGACCTTTACAAATTATGCAAATGAGTCAGAGGGGCTCCAGGCTCCGTTGACATCTATGGAGCCCCTCAGGCTAAAAGCAGAGTCAATCCTGCTAGAGGGGACACACACCAGTAGGTAAGTGCGCTTGGTTTACAAATCTTTATCCTGGTGGTAGATTTCCTTTAAGCGGATGAGATCTAGCTGCCTCCCCCCGGACTCCCAGCACTTAGTCATCTATGTTCTGTGTGTGTCTAACCCCGAGGCCGTGATTACATTAAAGGACAGGAGCTCACAGCAGCATAGGAGGTTATATGTGACTGTGCTGCTGGGAGATCAGGTCACCACATAGTGTCCAGTCTGGGAAATACAAGTAACGTCCATATATTACAGACAGATCATGACACTTAGATAGTATTACAATCCAGTAGTTTTTTGCTGTGGATATATTAGCTGAATATGTGGCGATCAGGGCCCACTAGGCAATTGGCAATAACAGTCCAGGAGGCGAGTGGTGTCAGTAAGTCCTAGCTGGGTGCCATGGTGACTCTCCCTTGGCAGGTAACTCTATCTGTTTATGGTCGCAGGTGGAGATGATCGGACCTGATGTTCTTGTTCAGGTTTGGCCGCACGACCCAGACAAATTGCCGGATTGTCAGCTGAACAGTCAATCCGACAAATTGACACCGCTAGCTACTAGCCATGGCTATGATTGGCCAGGAGTCTCGCTGGCCACAATCAACGTCCTGGAGTATTGTAGCGACAATTCCTGAAAGATTTACGTCCAAGATAAATCCTTACCAACATTTTGGTGAAGCTTCAGTGAAGGGAATCTTGCAGTTTGGGTTCTGTAGGATTCTGGTCTATGTGGTCAGGGGGTCTGGGTTTATCTAGAGGTTGGAGCTGAGGGCTATATTTATGCGAAGGTTTTTGGGTTATTCTGGTTTGTAATCTGCATTATTTTAAGGTCCAGGGTCTGGACATTGTGGTGAACATTTGAGATATAGAGCATCTAATGTAACTTACCTGTAGAAGGTAAGTGGATCAGGTACCAGGTCACCAGGTGGATGTATGATACAGGAGGGGTAATAGTAATATAAAAATCAGCAAATGTCTTCTTATTGTTTTTTGACATTTAGTTCCTCCTCAGATGGTGGAGATCGAGGTCCTCAAAAACGACAAAGAGGCGCTGCAGCTTTTATGCAAATCTGATGGCAACCCAAGACCAAAGTACAACTGGAAGAGGTAAGTAGAAGGAGGACAAATGATGTAATCTGTAATGTTTTAATCCCAAAAGACGGCTTAGTCCATCAGATCCAATAATTATTTAAGACTGGTGTTTGGGCGGCCGGTCGTAAAGTTCTCCCTGCTGTTGGTCCCGTGCTCGTATCCACTAAGAGGCCACAGTTTCGGTGCAACCTCTGCCCTTTCCAACCTATAGACCAGGTCTGAGGTGGCAGAGTCTTTTTTTTACTATAGTCTCTGCCGGTTTTCCGGAGAAGTCTGTAGAACATGTGGTGGTCCGAGCATTGGCACCCCTTCCTGCCTTCTGCCTGCTTCACTCTCAGCTCGATCTCCATTACATGCGTGAACCCAAAAACTCACATGAAGAGGGAGATTCATTCTTCATCCACCAGAAAACTGTTGGAGAAGGCATAATAACATGTGTATAGAGGACAAAGGACTCTTTTGGGAGAACCACAAGTGTAACCCTATTACCAGAGGGGTCCTAAATGTCTCCCTGGCATGGGCATAACTGCAGGGGTAGCAGCCACAGCAGCTGCTTTGGGGCCCACATTGTCAGGGGGCCCCAACATTTTTCATGTTAGGTGTGTTTATGATGGATTTGTGTGTATATACTGTATGTCTGTATATGGAGATGTGTATATGCTCTATATGTGTGTATATGCTGCATGTGTGTATAGGGTACTATATGTACGTATGTTTATTCTGTATATATGGGGTGTATGTGTTGTATGTATAGAAATTTGTATAAATATGTGGGATTCTACTTCCCATGTGTGAGTAAATGAATATTATTTCGGAGGGAAGGGGGCCCCTACTCAGAAGTCTGCTATGGGGCCCAGCCTCTGCTATTTACATGCCTGCTCCCTGGTGTATTTTATGGGGGGCTCAGCTGCAGATTTTGCATTAGGGCCCAAAAAGCTTCAACTTATACCATACATGTACTTATTCTCAAAAGCAATGTTAGAAACAAGGTCCATAGGTGACCAGAACCCCAGAGGATCCTCCAGTTGGGCCGACATTAGAGTAATACAGGGCTCCAGAGGTCTATCAGAAGACAACGTGATTTGATGGTTGATAGAAACTATTTTCTGGGGGTTAATAGAGAGTTGAGAGGTTTTGACCACTTAACTTAATGTTTTTTGTACTGTGTGAGGGGCAAGATATCATGTAACTTACCAATATACATCTACTAAATCTTCTGCCCCGCTCTCTTCATATGTGAAGTGAAGCCCTGAAAGGTCCTTCACCTCATCGACCAGAGATCACCGTCCATAAAATGGCCACAGACGGAGGGTCATGTGATCCTGACTGGTTATCTACCTTCCAGGACCTTATGGTAATGTTCATGATGACAATATGAAGGTCCTGGAAGGTACATTAGTCATGGACAGTTCGAGATCACATGGACCTTCCATCTTATGGCCAGAATCTCCGGCTGATGAGGTGAAGGACATTTCTGAACCAAGAATCATAACTTTACAGCAACTTTGAAGCAAAGCAGAACTATTAATAGATGTATATTGGTAAATTACCAAATGTCCTGCCCTCCACGTGGTGCAAAATGACGTAAAGAAAAGTGGCCAATCCCTTTAACTACTACTGGTTATGTTATCTCAATCACATTTATGGCCATATAGTATACAGATATTTTATTATATGGCCATATAGCTGCTGATATAACAGTTTGGGGTCTATCCCACCATGGTGTAGGCCTCCCCTGATATCCAGGATCCAGCTAATTGCATTATGGGTAAACAACTCTTGGAGACAGCCAGAGGGCCCAGAAAGTAAGAAAAAAATCAATTTCTAAAACTTTAACTTTATGTGGGAACATCAGGCAACTTCCCCTTTCCCAGTAGTCAAAAATGGGAAGTGATGTCCATCCCAAAGGGAAGTAGTTCCAGATAGGAGTCAGTACACTGTCGGAGGCATGACCTGGCATGGGACTTGTAGCCACCTCAAATATCCTTAACAAAACCTCCTTAGCCCTAGTTTAAAATTTTGGTCAGAATTTCCCAAAAATCCATTGTAAAATAATTCCAAAAATAGTCCAAAAACAACAAAATTAGAACATGACGTCATCTACTGTATCTGAGAACAGTTTGGTTCTTCTGCCCTGGCCGACACTGGAGAACCTCCCATAAAAGACAAGATACAAAATAAACTCACCCTCTAGTACCCATGGATGGGCGTAACTATTACACATCCCAGAAATTGAATAAATACACAAAAGCATTGGGAAATCCTAATAGAGCGTTGGCTTGGGCCCTGGTGACTCTGGATCTTATGTAGGACATGTACACGTATCCAGAACATGAACCAATTTGGATTGGATGCTTTGGCCCCAGGTATTTACCGTTTACGGTCCACAGTTTCTACTGTTTGCTCTGAGTAAGAGCTGAAGGAGCTTTTTGGTTGAATATTAAGTTGTCACTAATTGCAAAGGGGAGGACATCTCTTCCCCGTGCATGGAGAAGCTACAATCCTGGAATAAACTGTTTAGCCATCCTTGTAGACTTTCCACTCTACTACATAATTCCATCTTCATGGTTCATGATTTCCGTTGTCAAACCTGCCTATAGAATACAAAAAACCCCTTATACATTATATTAGGGAATTTTGAGATAAAATTGAGGGATGTCTACAGCTTTTAATCATAAGGAAGAGTAGAAACAAAAGAGATTCTATGGCGGATGAGGAGGTTTTGTTGAAGAGAAGGGCGTGAGCAGAAAATTCTATTAAAACTTAAGTATCCTGCACAACTCTTACTTGTTATGACGTGTCCTTCAATGCCTCAAACTCAAGCTCTTATCTTCTCAGCAGGAGCGAAACGCTCCGTTTACCTTCAAATTGTTAGCTTGACCTTTGCTTAATAAGGGACCATTGTTCTGAACCTGTGGGAGGTGGGAATACCATCCAACACAAGACTGCAATAACATACTTCTCGGAAGTTGATTCTAGGAAGAGGGTTACAAGAATTGTGATGCTTTTCTCCTTCTTGAATAACTTCTTAGTTAGAAAACAAAGTGTTAGAAATCAGTCCAAGTCTTACAGAGAGGAGGTAGAAGGAGAAAAGAATACCAGGTCTTTCTCATCTGGTCAAAAACTGGACCCATAATGATCAGACAAAATTCTGGCCAAAGCAACCTTTCGCAACTACATAGGTCTCTTCATCAGACCGACTGGAAGTAGTCTAGAAAGTTTTGTTATCTTTTGACCATGAACCAACTCAACTTATATAACAGAAGATCAATGCGGTTTTGGAAGGAGACGTTGTAGATGTTCCACCATCCAAGTCCTTTTGGTTGGTAATTGTATCCAGTCAGTTCTAGATCCACCTCACTGATATGTCTGCCTCGTCCCAATCCACATCGCGGAGAGGTGTTAGATTCAGAACCAACTTCAACTAAGAATATAGAGAAGAACAAAAGCCACTCCTTCGGGTTTGGGAATGACTACAAAGGTTTATTGAAGGGTGTGGAGGCTAAGAATCTTTAATATCTTCTAATGACCTGGGTAGGGCACAAATTATTATTAAAAGAGGTTAAGAATCCTCTGGAGGCAGAATAATACATGAATTGTTATCCTTTTCCTGGGAAGATGTTGTTAAAGGTTGTCAAGAGTTGGAGTCACATGTGGTCTTCTATAATATACAAAAAGTTTCCGAACTATTAATAGTCTCCAACTGGTCGTTCTCCAGCTGTGAGCGTTGTAGGGTTCTCACAGCTGGAGAGTGGCCCATTGGACTGTATTACCAGCATGAAATAATAGGCTCCTTTTCTTGTGATCCACAGAGGTACCAATCTAGATCTGGTAAATAGTGTGGCATAGGATTGGCCTGAGCATGGAGTCTCCACAGGTAGGTATGTAGAGTGTCTGAACAAGGTCAGGCTTCCATGTTATATTCTGCACATTGCATGTTGTGTGTGCCATGTTAGCTGAGAAGGGAAAATATTTCATACACACAGAATCTAATGGAGCCTACATACCACCAAACAGTAGAACATGCCAGGTATGAAGGAAGCCTCCCAAGACCTATGCCATAGTGCTGTGACTATAATTCGCACTAGGAGAGGCTTTTGGGAATGTTTTACTTAAATTGACCTCTTTGGATTGAATTTGTTATCTTGGAGTAGGGGCCCCTTCTTCCCACCTCATTAGGTTCCTTCAAAATCTTGCATGAAGCCCTGCAGGGAAGTGTAAGCCTTTTACGGACAGAACATTGTTCCATGCGGCTGCACCAAGACTTAGTTGGAGTACTTCTTTGGTCTAGATTAAGGAAACCTGCTCAAGTTAGAGGGGTTCTACAGTGATGGCAAGTTATACCCTATCCGCCGGATCAGGGCAAACTTGCTGATCGGTGGGGGTAACAGTAATGGGACTTACATTAAGCACGAGAACGGGGGCCCATTGTACCCCAGATGAACAGAGCAGCAAGTCCTGCATGTGCCGGCTGCTCTATTCATCTCTTTGGCGCTGATGGGCATAGCTTAGTACGGCACTTGGGTATCTTCGTCAGCGCCACAAAGATGAATAGAGCAGCCGGCACATGTGGGACTGGCTGCTCAATTCATCTGGGGTACAATGGACCCCCATTCTCAATATCTGAGACTACCCATTACTGAGACCCCCACCAATCAGCAAGTTATCCCTTATCCAGTGGATAGGAGCTAACTTGCTGTCACCTGATATTCCCTAAAAAGGTCTAAAAGAAAATTATACAAACTTTAGGCCGATTCTCAAAAATTGTCTATAGCGAGGGTAATTCCCAATTTAAAGTGTCCCCATAAACAGTGCAAACTTCTTTAAAATGGGATAATATCCACAGAATGGGGGCTCGTAAGTGCTTCTCTAGAGAGGCCCAGCTCTTTGGACTCCAAGAAACCACAAGAATCAGTCAGTCCTGTAGAAGTATTTGGAGCACAACCCCGACCGATTTACAGTGGATAGTAAGGACAGACTTTGCATGGGGTGGGCTTGATGTTTTACATGTGAGGAGCGGGTTCTCCCTCTTCCCTTCTTCTTGTAGAAGGATTCTTAGGTTGTGGGGGAGATAGGAAGTGCCCTGGAAAATGTATGTTATTGCAGTGTGTCCTCCATTCAATGTCAGTGTCAGGGAGGAGATAAAAAAAGCTGATGAGTCAAGGTTCCATAAATGTGTCAAAATTGCTGTGTTATTTCTCAAAAATTAATGTAAGACGAAGGATCTCATAATTTTGTGTGTGCTGAAGGCTTACATGATGGTGCACGTGTCCCTATAGAGTGTCAACCACTGTGTGCCAAAAATAACGCCAACTACATGGTGCTTCCATAACTGAGCCAATCATAATGTGCCTCCAAAAAGGGACCAGAGGGACCAGAGCGTGGCTCCAGATTTAAAGAGAACCCGTCATGCAAAATAACCCTCCTAATCTAAATATATTTTCATAAACTGCCATTAGAGAGCATTGCCTCTATCCCTTCATTGTCCCTCTACATGCCTGTAAACCTAAGCAATGAGGTCCTAAAGCTGTATGCAAATGACCTGTGAGATGTCCAATGAGTCATTATCATATTCAGGCTGTCCAGCTTACTCATGAGTGGGAGGTACAGCCACACCCCCAGTGCATGACTGACAGCCTGTATAATAGTGTGAGGTATAATGGTGTAATGGCTCCTCCATGTGCTTCCTGGTGCTTGCGCCCCCTGCAGATACAACAGCTCCAGGCAGCCATGTTACAGCAGAACATGTCAGGTACTTGTGTAGCTGATGTCTGTGTCTCTGTATATTAGGAGGATGCAGCATGTCAGCAGATGCAGCACACACACTAGCCATGCTTTACTATACATTACACACAGACATGAGCAGGGGGAGGAGAGGGGAGGGGTAACAGGGGTGACATCACTGCCCCTGACCATGTGACCAGCCTCATTTACATGATAAAGAATAGATGATTTTATAATGATTAATGTATGAAATACCTAGATAAAGGCTGTGATGGGATCCTTGTGAGCTGCTCCAACAGGTAGAGGTGACAGGACAAGTGACACAGACCTGATGACAGGTGTCCTTTAAGTCCAACCAGACTGTGCCCCCACAAGCTGGAAGTAGAAGGAGGACTTTTACCATGAGGGCTCACAATCTATATGGTGGAATAGATCAAAACACTAGGGGAAGAAACAGAGCAGTGGGGTCATTGCATGTTGTAGGGTTTTCAGGCTACAAATAAAGTTTTGGAAGATGGGGAACAGTCTGAGGTCTTCTAAGAAGAAGTTCCAGAGTTTGAGGGATACATGGGAGAAGTCCTGGAGATGGTTGTGAGAGGAGCGGATAGTAGGAGAGCCAAGCAGACGGTCTTGTGAAAATTGGAGATGACTTGTGGGCAGTATTGGGTGATGAGGTCACAGATGTATGAAGGGAACGTGGTGTGGACTGGAGATTACGTGTGAGGAGGTATCAGGAGATTATGTCAGAGACAGAAGAGGAGAGGCAGAGGAGAAATGAGGTGGAAGATGGATTACCTGGGCAGCATTGTTAAGGAGGGATTGGAGGGGCGTTAGAGAGTTAGATAGAAGACCACAGAGAACAATGTGGCAATAGATGTGGGAGATGATGAGAGCATGGACCAGCAATTTTAAAGACCCTGGTTTGAGGAAGGCTCAAAAGTGGGTGATGTTCTTGAGGTGTAGGTGGTACAGGATAAGGCACAATCAAAGATGGCTCCAAGGTGTTGGACTTTTGGAACTGGTGAGAGTGTGAAAACATTAATGGTCATTGATGGATCTGGTGGAACGGAAATATTAGATGGAAGAATCTTCATTGTGTCCACCATAGATGAGGCCAACACGATTGCGCTTCCACAAACCATGTCATTATGGTGCGTCACCATAAATAGTTCCAACCACAGCGTGCCAAGCAGATCCTTCATTTTTTTTAAACAATGATGAATGAATAGCAATTTATGATGTATAATCCTTTAAATTGATGTATAACTCAATGTCTGCATCAAAGTGTGAGGCCAGAGAGGGAGACTACTGTACCTTCATCCCTTGACTTAATGGGGTTTGCCCATGAAGGAAAATTCTCAAATTTCAAGTGATGTTTGCGCAATAAAAACCATTTTAACCCCTTACTTTACCATTTTAGTTTACCGTTGTATTGCTGTTTTAGCTATCACTCAGTGTAAGATTCCAGATTGTGCTGTGAGATGCTGTGTGCTGACAATGTGTTTAGATTATCAGGGTACAGGGTTTATCTACACTTTTATTTAGCTTCTGAACATTCACTAATATCTGACACATAGAAAGAGAGATGAGACAGATCAGAGATGAGATGATGAGATCCATGAGAAGCATATTACATGCTCAGCTCTGCTACATCTCAGCTACACACAGACACACTGTCAGGTCTGATATGCCTCTCTCCTCCTCCCCTGGATAAAGACCTCATCTGTCTGTAGCTTTACTCTTCTCACACTGTTCCCTGCTGGCAGAAAGTCTCTGTGTGCAGAGAACAACTTAGTGCATCAGACAGAAGAACAATGGGGCTCATTTACTAAGGGTCCGAATCACGCATTTTCATCGGGTTTCCCGAATATTTGCGCCAAATTGGGATTCGGGGCGTGGCAGTCAGAAAACCCGACGGATTCGAGAAAAAAACGCGTAATTTAAAAAAAAAAATTGTGTCGCAAGAATAGCACTCACATACACCGGGACGAAGAAGGTGAACTCCGGCTGACCTCGGCGCAGCAGCGACACCTTGTGGATATCAGACGCACGACTTTAGTGAATCCCGGTAAGCTCCGAATCAACATCGGACAACGCGTCGCAGGATCGCGAATGGACCAGGTAAGTAAATGAGCCCCAATATGTCTTCTCGACCATAAAGTCAGAAGATTGATGGTCAGATCCTGGGGCAATCGAAATTGTGTACACCAGGACTGATTGGAATTATATCTGTGAAATGCTGTATTTTTGTTAATAACAGTGAATTAGAGAATGTGACATTTTGTTAGTACATATAAGAATCTTGTCTTCGTGACCCCTTTAATGAGTTCAAATGAATGACTCACGGCCTCAGATACTGATGTTCTTATGTTAAAAGACTGTATGATCAATGACGTGCACTTATCTTAGGAATTTATGACACATCTACATGTTATGTCGTACCTGATCGATGAGAGTCCCACCTCCGCACACCCACTGTCCAGGGGAATCCCAAGGTGCCACCTACATCTCTGGAGTATTTATGACACATCTACATGTTATGTCATAGCTGACAGATGAGAGTCCCACCTCCGCACACCCGCTCTCTGGAGTATTTATTACACATCCATAAAACTAACATTACAAAATGAGAGAAAAATAGAGAAAACCTTTTTACATTTTATGTTACAGGAGAAACAAAGAGAAAAGTGTTCTCCTGCATTCATCATCAGAGACTCTGAACTTCACTGCTGCACCTGACGATGGACTGTATATCTGTGAAGCGGAAAACAACGTAGGGGTAAACCGAGGATATATATACATGCATCCACTAAAAAGTAAGAACATATTCATATATTACAGTTATACCCCAGAGCTGCACTCACTATTCTGCTGCTGGTGCAGTCACTAAGGTCACTGCAGGGAACAAATCCTCTAAATGTTTTATACCTGAGCTCCAAATACAAGTTATAAGAGCTGAGAGATGCAAGAGATCAGAATAACAACTACCAAGACAATACACTCAAATACTGTCGCCTAAAAAACTAAAATCTCAGTATGTATCTAGTAATGTTATACATGACAACCCAAAGTCTGTAATGTGAGTGCAGCTCATGGAGTATTACTGGGTATAATAAAGGATGTAATGTCATATATGTACACAGTGACTGCACCAGAGCAGAATAGTGAGTGCAGCTCTGGAGTATAATACAGGATGTTAACTCAGGACAGTACAGGATAAGTAATGTCATATATGTACACAGTGACTGCACCAGAGCAGAATGTGAGTGCAGCTCTGGAGTATAATACAGGATGTAATCAGGATCAGTACAGGATAAGTAATGTCCTGTATGTACACAGTGACTGCCACAGCAGCAGAATAGTGAGTGCAGCTCTGGAGTATAATACGGATGTAACTCAGGATCAGTACAGGATAAGTAAGTCATGTATGTACACAGTGACTGCACCTGCAGCAGAATAGTGAGTGCAGCTCTGGGTATAATACAGGATGTAACTCAGGAGAAGATACAGGATAAGTAATGTCATGTATGTACACAGTGACTGCACCAGCAGCAGAATAGTGAGTGCAGCTCTGGGGTATAATACAGGATGAACTCAGGATCAGTACAGATAGTAATGTCATGTATGTACACAGTGACTGCACCAGCAGCAGAATAGTGAGTGCAGCTCTGGAGTATAATACAGGATGTAACTCGATCAGTACAGGATAAGTAATGTCATTATGTACACAGTGACTGCACCAAGCAGAATAGTGAGTGCAGCTCTGGAGTATAATACAGGATGTAACTCAGGATCAGTACAGGATAAGTAATGTCTATGTATGTACACAGTGACTGCACCAGCAGCAGAATAGTGAGTGCAGCTCTGGAGTATAATACACAATGTAACTCAGGATCAGTACAGGATAAGTAATGTCAGTATGTACATAGTGACTGCACCAGCAGAGAATAGTGAGTGCAGCTTGGGAGTATAATATAGGATGTAACTCAGGATCAGTACAGGATAAGTAATGTTATGTATGACACAGTGACTGCACCAGCAGCAGAATAGTGAGTGCAGCTCTGGTGGATAATACAGGATGTAACTAAGGGATCAGTAAGAAGGTAGTATGTCTGGATTACATAGGACTGCCCAGCCGAATAGTGAGCGCAGCTCTGGGTATAATACAGGATGTAACTCAGGATCAGTACAGGATAGTAATGTCATGTATGTACACAGTGACTGCACCAGCAGCAGCATAGTGAGTGCAGCTCTGGGGTATAATACAGGATGTAACTCAGGATCAGTACAGGAAAGTAATGTCAGGTATGTACATAGTGGACCTGCACCAGCAGAATAGTGAGTGCAGCTCTGGGTATAATACAGGATGTAACTCAGGATCAGTACAGGATAAAGTAATGTCATGTATGTACACAGGACTGCACCAGCAGCAGAATAGTGAGTGCAGCTCTGGGGTATAATACAGGATGTAACTCAGGATCAGTACAGGATAAGTAAGGTCATGTATGTACACAGTGACTGCACCAGCAGCAGAATAGTGAGTGCAGCTCTGGAGTATAATACAGGATGTAACTCAGGATCAGTACAGATAAGTAATGTCATGTATGTACACAGTGACTGCACCAGCAGCAGAATAGTGAGTGCAGCTCTGGAGTATAATACAGGATGTAACTCAGGATCAGTACAGGATAAGTAATGTCATGTATGTACACAGTGACTGCACCAGCAGCAGAATAGTGAGTGCAGCTCGTGGAGTATAATACACAATGTAACTCAGGTCAGTAAGGATATAATGTCATGTATGTACACAGTGGACTGCACCAGCAGCAAGATATTGAGGCAGCTCTGGGGATAATACAGGATGTAACTCAGTCAGTACAGCGTAAGTAATGTTATGTATGTACACAGTGACTGCACCAGCAGCAGAATAGTGAGTGCAGCTCTGGGGTATAATACAGGATGTAACTCAGGATCAGTACAGGATAAGTAATGTCATGGTATGTAACATAGTGACTGCACCAGCAGAATAGTGAGTGCAGCTCTGGAGTATAATACAGGATGTAACTCGGATCAGTACGGATAAGTAAGTCATGTATGTACACAGTGACTGCACCAGCAGAATAGTGAGTGCAGCTCTGGGTATAATACACGGAGGTAACTCAGGATCAGTACAGGATAAGTAATGTCATGGATGACACAGTGACTGCACCAGCAGCAATAGTGAGGCAGCTCTGGAGTATAATACAGGATGTAACTCAGGATCAGTACAGGATAAGTAATGTCATGTATTGTACACAGTGACTGCACAGCAGCAGAATAGTGAGTGCAGCTCTGGGGTATAATACAGGATGTAACTCAGGATCAGTACAGGATAAGTTGTCATGATGTACACAGTGACTGCCAGCCAGCAGAATAGTGAGTGCAGCTCTGGGTGTATAATACAGGATGTAACTCAGGATCCAGTACAGGATAAGTAATGTCATGTATGTACAAGGACTGCACCAGCAGCAGAATAGTGAGTGCAGCTCTGGGGTATAATACAGGATGTAACTCAGGATCGCTCAGGTAAGTCATGTCATGTAGGTAACACCCCCCGAGGAGCAAGATAAAGGAGAGGGACAGCGAGGAGGAGGAGGAAAAGGAGGAAGAGGAAGGACCTCAGGACGAGAGCAGCCCCAGGTACCCGGATGAAGTGGACAATAAGGAGGAGCATACAAGCTCCAACTGTGAGGACGATGAAGAGAAGAACGAGGATAAATCAACTATGGACTATGAGGAAGAAGGAGAAGCGCCTCCACCCAAACACAAATCGCTGAACCCTGGCAGTCGTATGAAGGCGGTAGTTATAAACCTCAGAGTATATAGGGAACCATTCATGTTACACAGGAAAGAATTCAGCCCTACACATGTTCCACTCACCCTGAAATCACCCCAGAGCTTCTAGGAAGTTTACCCTCTTCACAATGAGTGGCCCCCTCAGACCTGGGCACAACTCTTCCATGTGAGGTGATGGCCCCTGGTATGGAAGGGCCACTCATTTAACAAAATGGGGCTCATTTACTAAGGGTCCGAACATCGCGCACTTTTTCGCATTTGCTCGGCCAAATGTCCCCCAGGGTTTTGGCGCACACATCTGATTGTGGCGCATCGGTCAAACGGTTTTCACGTGACAGAAATCGGGGGAAGTGCCCGTCAGACAACCCGACGGATTCGGAACAAAGTGCATAATTAAAAAATTTGTGTCGCGAGATCAGCACTTATATCACACCGGGACGGAGACGGTGAAACTACCGGCGGACCCTCGGAGCCAGGCACACCTGTGGATATCGGTCGCACGGACCTTGATGAATCCCGGCAGACCAAATCAGCATCGTAGAACCGCTCCGCGGATCACGACTGGACGGCGTAAGTAAAATCTGGCCCCAATATGTCCTGTGACCCTCCCGGAAGTTCTTTCTGCGGATACAACGTATAAAAGTGGAAGCAGTAATGACAGGAGCCGGAGAAAAGAATTGTGCCTTTTTCCCCCCGTCCATAAAAAAATATCCAAAAATTGCAGGAATGTGAGCTCTGAAAATGTCTAAACGCACACATCACAATTTATCCTTTCAAGAGAAATTTGATTAACGAGCAGTTGTCGGTCGCCTTGGTTACAGACAACAAGGACACTGGTGTAGTCTGACTCCTCCCACACACACATCTGTTTCTCGTCTTGTTACATTACAACTTGGTTAGTTAAAGAGCAGGGAGGAGCCTGGGTAATACTTAGGGTGTGGGATGTAGAGGGGCGACACGTTGACAGCCGCTTTTCAATTTCTGTGATGGGTGTAATCCAATAATTATTGGAGTTGTTACATGCTGCCTAGATCTCTTCTTGACACGTGTGTCTATTTCAGTGAGTGAATCAAGGGAGGATTAAGCCGTACAACTCAAAGCAAGATCCTGAAATTCAAGCTGATACCGAGAGGAAACAAACCAAATCAACCTGGAGATGTCAAGGGGGCGGAGCCAAAATGACCTTTTCTCACCTACCAGGAATGACACTGGATCCATCCTTCCAGAAGTCATGACGGAAACAGAGTTAAATTCACGGTGACGGAAACAAAGACGGGTCCATTGAGATACTCAACGCCCCTCAGCCGATGAAGCACTCTTCAATGGTCTTCAACCACCTACCATCCGGAACCATCGAAGGGGAAATCAGCTAACGTTTTAGGTGAGAAACCGGCAGAATTAGAAACTGTAAATGTTATCGGTCTTCATTTGTTCATCAGTAGACAACCAAATTCACCAGCCGGACAGCTGAGTGTTCCCTTCTGGTATTGATGGGGGCCATCAGTGGTGAAGCCTCAGCCTATGATCCATCGCTTGATCACGTCCAATATCTATCATCGGATATCTGTGGATCATTCCTCTTGACATCAGTAGACTCTATTGAATGTATCCTATATTGATCAACAAGAATCCATATTTGTCTGTCCGCCATAGCTCCCCAACTTCTGTTTTCATCCTAGTTACTTCTTCTTTTGTGCTATTGCATTTGCTCACAGTAGGTCACGCCTGATGAGTTGACGTAGTAGCCAATAGATGGGTCCCTAGCCAGAACATGGGACAGCGTCTGGACGTCAGAGTCGCGCTGGAGGGTGGAGTTATAACTGAACTTAGTCACTACATGATGTCAGTGGGTCTTAAGGTGGTGATCTCCCCTCTTACAAACTTCTTTGTACCTTGTGACTGGTGTCTATGAAGTAGCTGGATTATTATTATAGGTGGTTTGCGGCAGTAGCATGGGTGTACAAGCCCCTCTAGGGGCCATGCCAAACAAATGATCAAACAAATTTTAAACTGGATAGGACCCACCCCCTGAAATCCTTATACATTTCTGGCTCTATTTCACTTGCCACAAGAAGCCATTTCAGGACCTTTAAAGGTCCTGAAATCGCAGATGGAACACAGGACCACAAGGGACACATCCTCCATTCCCCAAGTAGCTGATTTCTAAGCACCAGATGTAAGAAGTGATTCCAGACTTGTGGGGGGCTATTAATATCCCTACAGCCATACCCCCCCTGACAATTGTACGGGATGAACTGTCGCCCTTCGTGTCCTTGTGACTCGTCCTGAGTTCAAAAGCAAACGACTCTGCCGGACAGGGTTCTCTACAAGAAGGACAAGCGTTACATTGGCAACCATTATATACTAGACCGAGCAATGCCAGGACCTGCTTGATTATTTTTTTTTTTTCGATCTTTGTATACTAAGAGAATAAAAAAAAATTCTTCTTGGATTTTGTGTTCAAAATCATGAAATACTTATCCTTGTACTGATCCTGAGTTACATCCTGTATATATCCAGAGACTTGCACTCACTATTCTGCTGCTGGTGCAGTCACTGTGTTACATACATGACATTACTTATCCTGTACTGATCCTGAGTTTACATCCTGTATTATACCCAGAGCTGCACTCACTATTCTGCTGCGGTGCAGTCACTGTGTACATACATGACATTACTATCCTGTACTGATCTGAGTTACATCCTGTATTATACTCCAGAGCTGCACTCACTATTCTGCTGCTGTGCAGTCACTGTGTACATACATGACTTACTTATCCTGTACTGATCCTGAGTTACATCCTGATTATACCCCAGAGCTGCACTCACTATTCTGCTGCTGGTGCAGTCACTGTCTACATACATGACATTACTTATCCTGTACTGATCCTGATTACATCCTGTATTATACCCCAGAGCTGCACTCCTATTCTGTGCTGGTGCAGTCACTGTGTACATACATGACATTACTACTGTACTGATCCTGAGTTACATCCTGTATTATACCCCAGAGCTGCACTCACTATTCTGCTGCTGGTGCAGTCACTGTGTACATACATGACATTATTATCCTGTACTGATCCTGAGTTAATCATGTATTATACCCAGAGCTGCACTCACTATTTGCTGCTGGTGCAGTCCTGTGTACATACATGACTTATTATCCTGTATTATCCTGAGTTACATCCTTATTATACCCCGAGCTGCACTCAATTCTGCTGCTGGTGCAGTCACTGTGTACATACATGACATTACTTATCCTGTACTGATCCTGAGTTACATCCTGTATTTACCCCAGAGCTGCACTCACTATTCTGCTGCGGTGAGTAACTGTGTACATACATGACATTACTTATCCTGTACTGATCCTGAGTACATCCTGTATTATACCCCAGAGCTGCACTCACTATTCTGCTGCTGGTGCAGTCACTGTGTACTACAGACATACTTATCCTGTACGACCCTGAGTTACATCCTGTATATTCATCCAGAGCTGCACTCACTATTCTGTGCTGGTGCAGTCACTGTGCTACATACATGACATTACTTATCCTGTATGATCCTGAGTTACACTGTATATACCCCAGAGCTGCACTCACTATTCTGCTGCTGGTGCAGTCACTGTTGTACAACATGACATTACTATCACTGTACTGATCCTGAGTTAATCCTGTATTATACCCCAGAGCTGCACTCACGATTCGCGCTGCTGGTGCAGTCACTGTGTACATACATGACATTACTTATCCTGTACTGATCCGATTACCATCCTGTATTATACCCCAGAGCTGCACTCACTATTCTGCTGCTGGGTTGCAGTCACTGTGTACATAATGACATTACTTATCCTGTACTGATCCTGAGTTACATCCTGTAATTATAAACCCCAGAGCTGCACTCACTATTACTGCTGCTGGTGCAGTCCACTGTGTACATACATGACATTACTTATCTGTAATGAGATGGTCCTGAGTTACATCCTGTATTATACTCCAGAGCTGCACTCACTATTCTCCTGCTGGTGCAGTCACTGTGCACATACATGACATTACTTATCCTGTACTGATCCTGAGTTACATCCTGTATTATACTCCAGAGCTGCACTCACTATTCTGCTGCTGGTGCAGTCACTGTGTACATACATGACATTACTTATCCTATACTGATCCTGAGTTACATCCTGTATTATGTGCACAGACTGCACCCCAGCAGCAGACATGCAGTGAGTAGCAGCTCTGATATAATACAGGATCGTGTAACTTCAAGGAATCAGGTTACGGATAGTAATGTCATGTATGTACACACAGTGACTGCACCAGCAGCAGAATAGAGTGAGTTGCAGCTCGGAGGTTAATACAATGTAACTCGTGAATCAGACAGGTAAGTAACTGTAGTATGTACACGTGAATGCACCAGCACAGAATAGTGAGTGCAGCTCTGGGGTATTATACAGGATGTAACTCAGGATCAGTACAGGTAAGTAAAGTCAGGTAGTAACAGTGACTGCACCAGCAGCAGAATAGTGAGTGCAGCTCTGGGGTATACAGATGTAACCAGGATCAAGTAAGGATAAGTAATGTCATGTATGTACAAGTGACTGCACCAGCAGCATAGTGAGTGCAGCTTGGAGAATTAACACC
>WNYA01000108.1:124743-141037 GCA_019512145.1 Engystomops pustulosus
TGGTGCAGTCACTGTGTACATACATGACATTACTTATCCTGTACTGATCCCGAGTTACATCCTGTATTATACTCCAGAGCTGCACTCACTATTCTGCTGGTGGTGTGATAGTTTATTCATGTGATACTATATACAATGTGCTGTTTTACTTTAGACCTGTTTGAGGCGCTGTCAGAACTAATCATCCTGACCGCCAGCCGCTGCCTGCACGGGAAGGAGATCCGCAGTATGCTAAATGAACGGGTGGCGCAGCTGTACGCAGATCTGGATGGCGGCTTCACACATGCGGCTTGGCTTCTTCCTGGGTGGCTGCCACTACCAAGTTTCAGGTACGGTTAAAATTTTACCCTATTGATCCGTGAATAGTCGGGGTCTCTGGGTTTTGAAAGCTTCTACCTACCCTTAGGTCATTGGGGGTCCAACTCTCAAGCCCCTACCTATTAGCTCTGTAAGGAGAAGCGCTCCACCTCCCAGGCCCCAGGCAACGGGGCTGAGCTGCAGTACCAAGCACAACCACTTTTCTATTAATGTCACTATTCTTGGCGAGCAACAAAAAGATCACAACGCTTGTCCAAAGGCTGCGATTCCATTAAACAATTAATAAGGGTCCTCATTATCGGACCTCCACCTCTCTGTGGGATAGTCTTCAATATCATAATCCAAGAAAACCCCTTTAAGAAGCCCTGAATGGACTTCCTCTTTAGATTGTAGTTTAAGAAGTCATCTACACACTGTGACCCCTCCGTTAAAGGCAATGTCTTCTTTCCAGGCGCAGAGACAGGGCTCACCTTGAGATTAAGCAGATATTCTACCAGGTCATCCAGAAGCGCAGACAGTCCCTGGAGCGGGAGGACGACATGCTGCAGACCCTGATCGATGCCACCTACAAGTACGTCCTGACTACATGTCACTGATTTGGATCTTTATAATGTATGACTGCTACTGTCCGGTTTAAAGAAAAGCTACGATCCGGGATCTACCTACTACAGCTAAGAAAAATATATATTTTATTTATGCAAATTATCAGCACTGCTATACACACGCTCACACTCTGCACTGCTATACACACGCACACACACACTCTGCACTGCTATACACACACGCGCACACACACACTCTGCACTGCTATACACACGCTCACTTTGCACTGCTATACACACACACACACACACTCTTCACTGCTATACACACGCACACACACACTCTGCACTGCTATACACACGCACACACACACTCTGCACTGCTATACACACGCACACACACACTCTGCACTGCTATACACACGCACGCTCACACTCTGCACTGCTATATACACGCACGCTCACACTCTGCACTGCTATATACACGCACGCTCACACTCTGCACTGCTATATACGCACGCACGCTCACACTCTGCACTGCTATATACGCACGCAGTTGACTGTTATATTCTAATCCCGGTCTGCTCTTCCTCTTCTTCCTCTTCTTTGTTATTCCTCTTTCTTCCTCTTCTGCTACTGTATTCATGGGTGTTGCTGCTGTGATATATCCCACGAGCCCTGGTCACCTATGTATATCTCCGCAGCCCCTAATGGGGGCCACTGCACGGCATCGCTAACTCAGTCCAGCACAACTTTTAATTTTGAGAAGCGCCGGGGAACGCGTAAGATGGCATACACTGGCCGCCTAATTATCTGACTGGGCACAATGTTCTCATACGAAGACATGAAGTCCGATCACAGGCTGGATGCGGTGAATCTCAAAGGCCCCCTAACAAAAGGTCAGTCTGTGGCCGTCATAACCGCGCCGGGGAAGGCGCAGGGGAACGAATATCTGTGGTGCTTGAGTGAGCAGAGTAGGGAAATGACGGAAAAGCGGTAGGAAAGGCAACCCCAGGTAGTAGTGTTGATCAGGAGGATTACACCCCAAGCCCAACATATAATCTTCTCAGCATCCCCGCTTGTTCACGTGTCCCATAGTATGGAAGATCAAGTTAGTTTACTGCTACAGTCTATACCACCATTGCCATGCTGTGGTTGCAGGTCTCCACGGATCTTGCGTGATTGTTTCCTGCATGATATGCAGACGGTGAGAAGCGGGGAGGATCCCGTCAGCAACCGTTAGTCCTACATGATAGGTAGAGGTCGCACCATCTCCTGGATGAGTACGGATTCTACAGTATTTCCCACTTTTAAGTGCCCCATCTCCAGATGTTGGCGCTCATCTCAATCCATTGAATCGGGTGAGGAATGTCTCCTATTTCTCGGGCCAGGCGAAATGGTCGTTGAGGCACAACAACACGTGTCAGTGGATGGTGGATGCACGGGACGGTACGATTCCGAACATGGTCCTAGTGTGAAGTTCAGGTCTTTTGGACTCATGCTGATGATCAGGTGCTTCTCTTATAAAAGAGGCGGATGGAAAAAAAAGCACCGGAAATATCTGGAAATTAGGCTCCTCAAATGTTTTCTATTATAGCGGAAAGAAGTCAGTAGATAGTAGACTGTCTCCGCACCGCAGCCTGAAGACATCAAAGTGTGAGGGAGGGTGAATGGTATTGGCGGTAAGCGAATGTCCAGGACAGTAGGCAGGATAGAGAAACCACATAAGTAGGAGAGACCCATCCGACCGTAACTTTGTGGCGGGGCCATAAGGTCTTTACCATATGAATTGTAGGGCGAACAATGGGGGCAGTGCAGCAGGAGCTTCCCCCCACTGATACAGGCCCGACTCAATAGTTCTAGGATGTCCATATTCGTCTGTCCAATAGTCCTAGATGTCTCATTGCTTGTGTAGCACCCATAGTCTAGGAGGTCTCAGCAATATTCGTGTGTAAGGCACCATAGTTCAGAAGTCCATTAATTCCTTGTTAGCCCCATAGTTCTTAGAGTCCAAGTCTTACTTGTCCGCACTAGTTCTAGATGTCCCAATCTGTCAAGCCGCACCATAGTTCTAGATCTCCATATCGTGTCCATAGTTCTAGGATGTCCAATTCTTGACACCATAGTTCTAGATGTTCCATATTTCGTGTCCGCGCTCCATAGTTCTACGATTGTCCATCTTCTTGTCCGCCCACATAGTCTAGCGGTCCATTATTCTGTCCAAGTTCTAGATGTCCACTATTCTCTGTCAGCACCATAGTTAGGTGGTCCATATTCTGATGTCCCATAGTTCTAGATGTCCATATTTTGTCCCATAGTTCCATGGTTCCATGATTCTGTGTGTAGAGCCCCCAAGTCTATGATTGTCCATTTCTTGTGTAGCCCATAGTTCTAGAGTCCATATTCTGGGTCTAGCCCCATAGTTCTAGCGTCCATATATTCTTGTGTAGCCCCATAGTTCTCAGATGTCAATCTTTGTCAGTAGCTCTATAGTTTCTAATATGTCCGATATCTGGTCTAGGCTCTATAGTTCTAGATTGTCCACATTCTCTGTCTCAGCGCTTCTATAGTTCAGATGTACCATATTTTGTTTCTAGCCCCGCAGATGTCTCTAGATGCCATATTCTTGTCGCCCTAGTCCTAGCTGTCCATATTCTTGGTAGACAATAGTATAGATGTCCATATCTGTCTAGCCTCTATAGTTCTAGAGGTATTATTCTTGTGTAGCCCCAGTAGTTCTAGAGTCATATTCTGTCTAGCCCACCATAGTTCTAGATGTACATATTCGTGTGTAGACCCATGAGGTCCTAGATGCCATGAATTTTTCAGTAGTTCTTAGATGTCCCGACGATTCTTGTGTAGCTCAATAGTTCTAGATGTCCATATTTCTTGTGTTAGATAAATCGTTCTAGAGGTCCACTTAGTCCTTGTTCTAGGCTCAATAAGTCATAGATGTCCTATGTCTGGTGTAGCTCCATAGTTATAAGAGGACAAATTCTTGTCTAGCCCCATAGTTCTAGATGTCATATTTCTGTCTAGCACATAGTTCTAGATGTCCATATTCCTGGTTGTTAGATCCATAGTTATAGATGTACATTATTCTTGTCTAGCCCCAAGTCCGATGTCCCATTATGGTGCAAGCTTGCAATAGTTCTAGAAGACATATTATTGTATAGCCCCATAGGAGTTCTATGCGGTCCATATTCTTGGTCTAGCACCATCGGTTCTAGATGTCCATATTCGTGTCTCGGCCCCATTATCATAGAATGCTCCAGTAATTATTGGTTCTAGCCCCCATAGTTCTAGACTGTCATATTCTGTATAGCCCATAGTCTAGAGTCCCATATTATACGTCTAGCCCAAGTTTAGATGTCCATAAATGCTTGTGGTAGCCCCAGTGTGCTACGACTGTACATATTCTGTCTAGAACCATAGTTCTAGATGGCCATATCTTGTCTGCCCCATGAGTTAGATGTCGCATAACTTGTGTAGCTCCATAGTTCTAGGATGTTCATATCCTTGTGGCTACGCCCCATGTTCTGAATGATCATATTCTTGTCTAGCTCCCTAGTTCTAGATGTCATAAATTGGTCTAGCTCCCATAGTTGGTAGATGTCCACTATTCTGTGTAGCTCTCATGGCTAGAGGTTACCCATAATATTGTCTTCGCTCCCTAGTTGTAGATGTCCATATGTATCTTGGTAGCCCCCTAGTTTCTAGATGTCCCAATATCTTGTCCATAGTCTAGATGGTATATTCCTTGTGTAGCCCCATTAGTACTAGTTATGTCCATATCTGGTCTAGCTCCATAGTTATCTAGATGATCCATTTCTTGTGTAGAGACAAGAGTATAGATTGTCATATTTAGTGTGTGAGCCCCATAGTTCTAGAAGGCCCATTATTCTTGGGTGTAGCCCATAGTGTCATAGATGTGCCAGTATGCTTGGGTGTAGCCCCATAGTTAGTATGTCCATATTCTGTGTAAGCCCCATAGTTTAGAGTCCAGTAGTCTTGTGTGCCCCATATAGTTCTAGAATGTCACCTATTCTTGTTATATACCTCGATAGTCTAGATGTCCATATTCTTGGTGAGCGCAGCCATAGTTTCATCAGATGTCCATTATTCTTGTCGAAGCTCCATAGTTCTAGATGCCAGATTGGTCAGCTCCATAGGGTAGACGTCCATATCTTGTGTAAGCCCAAGTTATAAGATGTCCCCATATCTTGATCCAAGTTCTAGGATGTGTCAGTTTCTGTGGTCAGCCCCATAGTAACTAGAGTGGGTCACAATATTGCTTGTCGAGCTCCATATTCTAGATGTCCATATTCTTGTGTAGCCCCAGAGGGTCTAGGAATGTACCATATTCTGATTAGCCACCATAGTAATAGATGTCCATATCTGTAGATCCATAGTTTAGAGTCCAAAGTATTGTGTAGACCCATAGTTCTAAGATGTCCATATTCTTGTGTAGCCCCATAGTTTCTTGATAGATGGTCCATATTTCTTGTGAGCCCCCATAGTTTAAAGATGTCCATATTCTTGGTAGCCCCAACGTTCTAGATGGACATATCGTTGTGTCAGCCCCAAGTTCTAGAGATGTCCATATCCATGTCCAGTCCCATAGGTATAGATGCCAATTCTGTGTAGCCCAAATAGTTCTAGATGTCCATCTTCTCTGTCTAGCCCATAGTTCAGATGTCATATCTTGTCAGCACCATAGTCTAGATGTCCAATCTTCTTGGGTTAGCCCTCATAGTTATAGAGTACAATATTCCTGTAATTAGTTCTAGATGTCCATATTCTTGTCCATTAGTCTAGTGTACATATTCTTGTCCACTCGTTCTAGATGGTAACCATTTATTCTTGTCCCATAGTCAGATGTCCATATCTTGAGTAGCCCCATAGTACTAGGGTCATATTCTTGTTGTAGCCACATAGTTCTAAGATGTCCCATATTCTTGTCCATAGTTCAGATGTCAATTCTTGTGTGCCCCATAGTTCTAGGGGTCCATATTTGGCCTGCCCCAGTAGTGCTTGGAGTGTCCTAGACCCTCATAGGTCCACCATTTTGATGTAGAGGACAGGACTGAGGGGATCTGTGGGACGGTTTCTAATGTGTTTATCTCCAATGTTAAGTCCGAGCTCCGAACGTGGCTCGTCAATGCGTGCGCGTCAGTCCAGCCTGACACGCATGGCGAAAATGGCGAAGAGAAAGAGAGCAATAAGAACGCCTGACGGATCCCTGGACAGCAACTACCTTGGTAAAGCGAGTTGCGGCCCGGCACCGCCGAGCAGAAGGACCCCTGGTGGATGGTGGATCTGAAGGCCAAGCACAAGGTCGACTCCGTCGCTGTCACAAACAGAGGAGACTGCTGCGGCTCCAGGATAAACGGGGCAGAGATCAAGGTTGGGAACTCAGAGGAGAATGGAGGCATCGATAACCCCGTGTAAGTAATGACAAGTCCCTATACTCCCTACAGACACCTCCATGTAGACTACACAACCCCAGAGCAGGGAGGAGGCTAAAAGGCCTCATGTCATCTAGCCCAATCAGAACATCACTCCATATTTCACAAAGCAGTTTTTAAAAAATGAAAGCTGAGCGCTGATGAGTTGCTGTGGGAACAAGGTAAAAGGCAGACGTGACCAGGTACTCTAGTCAGGATCCATCAACATCCGCGCCAACATATATCCGAAGATGTAGAGAGGCAGGAGGGACGCGCTCCAGATGTCTCTCAGAACTTCTCCTTCCTCTACTCTCTCAGGTCGACGGAGTCATCACAATCCATGTACGGAGAGAACAAACCCTTTGTCCTTCTGGAGTGCGGCGGGCAGCATGGAGGAGGCAGTAAATGTGACCGTAACATCCACCGTGGAGAGAAACGCCCCTCACCATAAGCGAGGGTGGGGTCCAAGTGTAGCGGCTCCCCAGTGATGGACCACGTGTCTTAATCAATATCCATCGTATCATCTCCAATATATATCTATCTGATGAGATGTATTACGTAGGTGATGAGCCCCTTCTGTGTTTTTTAGAGACGAGCCCAAAACATCTGTAGAGAGGAGGTAGTAGGAGGGTAATTATGTACCAATACTGTACTATATCACACATCCATGTTACAACTTGCATCCATGCTGATGTACAGACGTGAATAACATGCACTTACTTATCGTACTACTAGCTTTCAAGTGCTATCGTGCAGGGTCAATCATGTGTACATACATGACATTCATTATCACGTAACTGATCCTGAGTTAAATCATGATTCTACCCAGAGCTGCACTCCTATTCTGCGTGGTGCATTCACTGGCGACATACATGAGATACTTCATGTACGACCTGAGTTACATCCTTATTATACCCAGAGCTGCAACTCACTACTTGCTGCGCTGGTTGCAGTAAAGATGCTACATACATGACATTACTTATCCGTACGATCCCTGAGTTAATCCTGTATTACTACCCAGCCGAGCTGCACCACTATTCATGCTGCTGTTGCAGATTCACTGTGTACATACATGACATTACTATATCGTACTGATCCTGAGTACATCATGTATTATACCCAGAGCTGCACTACTATTATGTCTGCTGGTGCAGTCCACTGGTACAACATGACATTTAACTATCCGTAGGATGATCGTGAGTTAATACTGTATTTAGTTACTCCAGAGCTGCACTCACTATTCTGCTGGCTGGTTGCAGTCCAGTGTACACCATACATGATATTCACTATCCTGTACTGATCCTGAGTACATCCTGTATTATACTCCAGAGCTGCACTCACTATTCTGCTGCTGGTGCAGTCACTGTGTAAATACCAGACCATTAATTATCCGGTACTGATCCTGAGTACAATCCTGTATTATACCCCCAGAGGCGCACTCACTATTCTGCTGCTGGTGCAAGTCAACTGCGTGTACATACATGACATTACTTATCCTGTATGGATCTGACATCCTTGATTATACCCCAACGGGGAAGTCCTAGGTGGTTGCGTTGTAAAAAGACTAGTATCCAGCTGTATACGGAGTTACATCCTGTATTATACTCCAGAGCTGCACTCACTATTCTGCTGCTGGTGCAGTCACTGTGTACATACATGACATAACTTATCCTGTACTGATCCTGAGGTACATCCTGTATTATACTCCAGAGTGCACTCACTATTCTGGCTGGTGCTAGTCACTGTGTACATAATGATATTACTTATCCTGTACTGATCTGAGTTACATCCTGTATTAACTCAGAGCTGCATCTATTCTGCGTTTTTGCAGTAAGGTGTACATACAGACATTACTTATCCTGTACGATCCTGAGTTACATCCTGTATTATACCCAGAGCTGCACGCCACTATTCTGCTGCTGGTTGCAGTCACTGTGTACAAACATGACATACTTATCCTGTTATGATCCTGAATACATTCCTGTATTATACCCCAGAGCTGCCACTCACTATTACTGCGTGTGTGCAGTCACTGGACGTACATACATGACATTATTATCGTGTATGATCCTGAGTTACACATACTGGATTATACCCCACGCTGCACTCACTATTCTTGCTGGTGCAGTCACTGTGTAATACATACATTACTTATCCTGTATGATCCTGAGTTACATCCGTATTATACCAGAGCTGCAATCACTATTCTGCTGCTGGTGCAGTCACTGTGTACATACATGACATTACTATCCTGACTGACTGAGTTACATACGTTGAAATACCCACAGCTGCACTCACGATTCTGCTGGTGCAGTCGTCACGTGTATAAACATGACAAAGTTATCCTGTACGGACCCATGAGTTAATCCTGATTATCTACTCCAGAGCGTCACTTCACTATTCATGACTGATGTGACAGCAAGCTGTGTACATAAATGAATTCAATTATCAGTACTGATCGAGTACATCCTGTATTATACCCCCAGAGCTGCACTCACTATTCTGCTGGTGCAGTCACTGTGTACATACATGACATTACTTATCCTGTACTGACCCTGAGTTACATCCTGTATTATACTCCAGAGCTGCACTCACTATTCTGCTGCTGGTGCAGTCACTGTGTACATACATGACATTACTTATCCTGTACTGACCCTGAGTTACATCCTGTATTGTACCCCAGAGCTGCACTCACTATTCTGCTGCTGGTGCAGTCACTGTGTACATACATAACATTACTTATCCTGTACTGATCCTGAGTTGAACGGTATCAGCTGGCAACGTCCCGGGTTTCGGCACCATTTGACGTGGCAGCGCAAAACCGCCAATACACTCTTCTCTCAGACACTCCAAATTAGGGGAGCATGTGTGCACTTAGTAAGAGAAGACAGACTCAGTTCTGTGTTGTCTCTGCTCATGCTCTTAACTTGCCATGCAGAAAAGAGAACTGACTTGCCTTTATTTCCTGATACATAGCTTTTTATACCCTTACAAAAAGGTGTGGTTACATACATTAAAATCATTATAATTGGCCTATATGTCTGGCCCCCGACCCCTGCTGATTGGTCCTCAGAACTAGGCCTTGGTTGCTATGCCAGGGGAATTTCCAGTCACCGTTGTCTACAGTAAATCGACCGCTAGTCTGGATGCTGATGCTATTCTTAACACACATCTGCTTTTTGATCATAAGACTTGAGTTTCGCTGACAGTTGCATGTCTGGTTAAAACTGATGTAAGGGAAAAGCTCTGTATTTCACAACAGACAGAGTACAAAAATGTAGGGCAAAGGGCACATGTATACAATCATAAGGCATATAATCATTAGAAGCATATATACTGTAATCATTATCTTGACCCTCACACTGTATTATACTCCAGAGCTGCGCTCACTATTCTGCTGCTGGTGCAGTCACTGACCCTGCCTGCCGGGTCCCACCGGGGCCCCCACGTACAACAACGAGGGGGAGTGTGCATCATCTACACTCTCTTATCTAAACCGGTCGCAACAACGCTGCTGGCGTTTTAGTTTCTCCAACAGCTTCACAGATTATCAGCATGAGGCTACAACCCCAGGCATGGATAAGTCAACGTCACACTGGAGGGGCACCCTCTAATGGCAGGATACTTACAAACTCCCAGCATACTCGCTTCACACTGGATGTTCAACCCACTATGGCAAGGACTACCACTGACTCTACTCCCAGCCTTTCACTTCACAAACTGAGGGGCAACCAAAACCCACTATGGCAGGACTAACAACGCTACCCAGCATAATCAGCTTCACAAACTACTGAGGTGCACCCACTATTGCAGGACTACAAGACATGCCCAGCATAGCAGCGTTTTCACACGAAGAGTGGCACCCACTATTGTGCGGTGGGACTACAACTCCCAGCATATCAGCTTCACACTGAGGGGCACCCACTATGGCAGGACTACAACTCCCAGCATATCAGCTTCACACTGAGGGGCACCCACTATGGCAGGACTGCCATCTCCCATCCGCTAGTCAGCTCACACTGAGGGGCGACCCATATGGCAAGGATACAAAGTGTCCCAGCATATTACCCCGAGCTTCACACCTGAGGGGCGCCCCACTTGGCCGGATACACCTCCAGCATATCAGCGTCACACTGAGGGGCACCCACTATGGCAGGACTACAACTCCCAGCATGCCAACAAAAGGACGGCACTAGCTTTATGGGGGTCAATATTGGGCGCGTCAGACTAGGTGACCTGGTACCGCCGATATGACATAGGATTGAAACCGCAGACTATAAAAAGGGTGGGAACCCCACCCGGCCCTCTTTCCCGATAAAGAGTCTGAAGTCACCCTGTCTACACCAGATGTAACACAAGACCGAACACAATATATAAGGGTGCATCCCCCCAGATGTAGAGCCACAGTCACGCCATATAACCCCGTATAACACACAGGCTGGAACCCCCCTCGGTTGTAATAGCCTGAGGTCATTGCCCTGTACCGCCAGATATAACATGAGGAATTAAACCCCAGATAGAAGACCAACTCCCCCTCCCGTCCGTCATATACTAGACCTGAAGGTCACCCCCCTCTCCCGCCCAGAGATCACCCCCCCTCCACCACTACCTAAACTGAGGCTAAACCCCAATGCAGAAATGGTAGAAGACAAGGAACCGTGATAGGATAGATACACGGCTCAGCAACCGTGCATCACTCATGAAAGGATTAGATGATACACATAAAGCTTCACAAGCCAGACGGCTTAGAATACCCTGATCCGGTTTATCCTGGATTCTTGGATCGGCTACGGTACCGGAGTCCCCATATGTGGCCGTCCGTTACTTTCTATCCGTCTTTATCAAACTTATCGGAACCACATCCAAGCGCTCACAAGATGCCCCCCACACGTGGGCCTATGGGGACGCAGCGCTCGCCTGGCAGTACCACTTGTGTGAATAGGACCAGACACGTCCTAGATCGCGTACTCTACTGTCAAATCCAACACGTAAAATCTTCGCAATTCCCTGGATGTGTAAGTTATAAAGCAACGGAGAGTCCAAAGGCTAGAGGAACGGATCTGTAGAGCATATACGTGACTGTTCCCCTTTAAAAGGGCGATACATTGATCCATCAGAACCAACAATGTATCCAAGTCTCCCATCCTGACACTGCTGACGATCGAGGTTTAACCTGTGCCTCTTGTTCCACACGAAGGAGCGGAGCGCTGCCACGAGGGCCGTGGCGGGGACGGAACCTGAGGTCCGCCAACTGCTTTGTGCTTTTCCTTCCCACCGAGTAAGAGCATCCGGCTTCAGGATCCCTCCGCTGCTCCACCGAGTACCAGGACCGACCAAGGCTCATGAACTTCTCCTTCAATGTGACGCTACATAATGGCACCGACCAGCCCTTAAACGAAAACGCGAGGCAGAATGGAGAGACAATGGAGAGAATTCTTTTGTAGCAGCGCGAGGCACCGCTGCCATGCCAGTGACGCAGCTGCGCGGCATATGAATATTGACCTGTTCCCATCTGCCCCCATTCCTCCTCTACCACTAGCGCTTATAGTCGATCCTCAGGGGCTGGAGATCTGTCCAATGCATCTATACTGACAGTCGGTCCATGTGGAGAACTCATGGCTACCTGCATAGAGGCTGAATACACGTGAACGGGGAGAAGGGTCTCAGTTACCGATCATGTCAGGCTCCTAATCAGGAGGCGTGGGAAAAGGAACTGGTTTTTTGCATCTATAAACTCTGCAATAAAGCTTTTGACTTTTTGAGTATGACAGGCTCCTATGCCACCACAGTGCAGAAGAAAAATTCCAAACTCCTGAAATACAGAATTTCGCCCAACAGGTTTCTGTGTGTACGTACCCAACATTATAAACGCCCTGATATGGCCGCCCAACCTCATAGAGGGACCTACTGCAAAAAAGAAAAACACAACACATTATCGGCTGCATTACTGCCAGACCGGAAACTCAGACATTTGAGGACCCTAAACCAGCTGCAGGTCCTAAACAAAGAGCCCAGTCCCTTGGATGCCACAATCAGCTATGTATAGCTCGGCTGGCTCATATAGGCGGCAGTTGGATAAAAAAAAAAACAATGCCACCCAGTGGCCCCGAGGCTTCTACGGGGACCTAAACCACCCCTCCAAGTTTGATAGCTGCCTATTTCAGATGACATACAGAGAAGGAGATCCAGATAAAGTGCGCGTGCTGTACCTAACCTATACCAGAGCCCCCTCCAGACCTTGACAGGTCCCAAGATGTATTTAAAAGAGCATAACTAAAAGCAAAACAGACATGGACCCCCAGAGGACTTTGGTACTGTGGTAGGCAGTAACTCATTATAAAATATGTTAAACTTTTGAGCAGGTCCACTGGATTTTCATCAACCCGGCATATTTTCCAGTATTTTCCAAAACAATACACATAACAACAGAGATATTCCCCAAATCCTATCCCCCGCCCCGGATGGAGAGTCGAACCTTGTATGAGGAGCGGGTGTGCATGTAGGCCTGTGACAACAAAAAAAAAGGCCGCAACAGGAGGTGCTACACGCCCCAGAGGTACAATACGGGTTACATGGGGACGTCTGTGTAACCGGGGGCTTAGACCCTAGCATGTTTGCCTATTAAAAATACAAATGAACGCATTGGGGGGGCGGTGGCGCCTGACAGTAGGATAAGAATGTGCTGGCTCATCCTGGGGAAAAACCACCCAAATCTTTGGACAAAAAAAGCACTGAACCAATGCTCCCTTCCTAAGAGGTTGAACAGACAAACACAATTTTTCAGTGCCTGGTAAATGCAGGCCGATGATTCGGTCAACAACAACTTGTACCGGCCACAATAAAGCCCATCACACTCACCAGTGGGCACTTGCCAGTTAATTTGCATATCACAAATTACAGGTAGATTTCCTTTGGCGGAAGAGTGACTTCTTCGTCGAGCAATTGCGTTATATGTTCTTCTGTCTGGCAATAATCGGGATAGAGTTTAGGATCAATCAAAGGGAGTCCAATACAATATCCTCCCGTGTATATATTGCCCAGATGCTGCAAGACCTCTTCATTGTAATAATCTAAAGCCATTTAGACATAGATTGAGGATCCTATTAGCCGCCATCATTACCGGGGTCCCCCCCATCATCTAACAACCGCCTTGTGTATTATAAAAAGATCGCTGCTTATAATAAGCCTCTCTTCTAAAGGGAGTAGCCGGAAGCGGAGCCAGCAGAAACCCTCATCAAATATTTATGTCGTCTTGCGGTCTTAATGGAGCGGACCATCCGAGCTAATCATAATTCCATATTGCGCTAAAATCTGGAGTGATTTTTGGAGAGGAGTGTTATTTTTTTTTTATGCTGCAAATTCCAGAACACCAAATGGGAGAACTCCCTCTTATGGGAATGTAAAAGACCTCAGTCTCTGTAATGGAATACGGCTAACCCCACCCCTTATACACTCCACCCCCATTCCATCATTCCTCGCGATCTAACGAGATGTGCCAGTCACTTATAGAAAGTGAAATTTTTTTTTGCGCAACCAGACTCCAACCCACTTTTGACTGGCATAATCCTTAAAGTGTACAAGTCACATTTGTACTTCGAAAGAAAAAACATACCTTTGACTCACAAGAATCAATTTTACCTTTATTACCTGCTTGTGCAGCTGCAGGGGTCAAGAGCTCAGTGGTGTTCCCTGTGAAGCTAATTGCTCACCTTCCATGTTCCAGGCATACCTAGATACTTACTCCTCCTAATCAGAACACTGACAGGTTGGAGGAAAAAGTTTGTACTTTTGGAAATAATAAGCGCCCCACGTTTTCAATCCTCCATATAAAGCTCACTACATCACCTGCCTGATGCACTGCATTTAAGATAGCTCAGTGGGAGCTCGTTAGCCACTATATGCCTTGCTCATCTACTCAGTAACGCTATCGACGATATTAATTGTGGTGGTCCTTAAAAAAAAAAAACAAAATCAGCACAACACACATGACGAAAAAAAAAAAAAAAAAGTTGTGATTGGGGGAAATATACATCTTTTAGGTCCACTCTATAAAGCTTACTAACAAAGATTGTGCAGATGCAGGATCAGAGCTCAATGGGCGTTCCCTTTGAAGATGCCCTCGTATCACTGCTGTAGCTTGTGTCTGTTTCCTTCTCTCATAACAGCATGGTTGGGCAACTTGTATTTTAGGGGTAAATATGCATTAACCCCGTCTCCTCTGTTCAGCAGCCCCATCCAAATACGTGAAAATTTAGGTCACCCTACCATAAACCAACCATCCTAAAATTGTGCCGATTGCCTTGATCTGCCCCTGGTGCTTCCTGCTCATCCAAATATTCTTAAATGGGAGCGTTATTAGCATGTAAAATATGGGTCACTGTATCACACACATGACACCAGGACAGGAGGCTCCCAGCAGGTCACTGCCCGGAGCGTCACATGGTCTCACCCTCAAACCCTTCCGCTTGCTCATATTCTCATTTCCTGAACATAAACTTAAAAGGACGCGCTCCTCGCCTGCTGCCGAACATTTGCCACCACATGCTCAGTGATGGACAAGACATTGTCACGTTACTTACACCACCTGTCGCTGCTTCTAATTATATGGTTGATCGGAGAATATCCATTAACTGCTTGTGCATCTGCAGGTTCAGAGCTTTTATTTTTATGGCGCACTCTCTCACACCGACCGTGCAAGCTGCACCAAATAGGAAGTTTCAATGGACCACAGATGCCACGGCAAGAGAAACGTGGGTCTAGTCTCTGTAATCATAATCTCACATAACTCTGCAGGAGAGCTGTATGCACAAATGGCTAAAAATGAGTCTGACACTGGCAATGTTAGGCCAGTGTTAAAGTGTGTCACACATCTCTCCATAGTGTCTCCGCATGCCATCTATACGGCAGCCCTTGGATCGGATGCACAGCTGAGATGATGTGGTTCTCTGTAAAGCTTTTTATGGTGGCGCTGAGCTCTGCCAGGCCTGGCACAAGACAAATACCTGGCAGGATTATATCATAATGCGGATTTCCTACGTGATTCATTAAGATAAACTCGCACTGATTGTTAATGCCCCGGGTGTAGGAGATTGTGGTGGCATCCAGACAAGACATATACACACCAGACATGCCAGCTCCTAGAGGCCGTGCCAGGCACACACAGCACTCACACAATGCCAATCATGTACATACCAGGGGCATACATCCATCAGGTCTGTGCAACACAGAGGGGCTACACCGTGCAGCACACCGACACAACTGTGACCACTAACCCATGTCCTTACACCCACCCCCCGCTCCGCGTCCTCACAACCACCACCCGCCCCGTGTCCTCACACCCACCCCCAGCAACGTCACAAAGGACTGCAAACAATACAGGGGAAAGAAATGCCGCAGCTTCTCCAAGATTATACATTTACAGAACTTCACCTCTGAGCCAAAGGAGAAGAGATTAGGGATAAAATGTGCAGTCACCATGTAAATACATTACTGATCCTGAGTTACACCCTCTATTATACCACAGAGCTGCACTCACTATTCTGCTGCTGGTGCAGTCACTGTGTACATACATAACATTACTTATCCTGTACTGATCCTGAGTTACACCCTCTATTATACCACAGAGCTGCACTCACTATTCTGCTGCTGGTGCAGTCACTGTGTACATATATGACATTACTTATCCTGTACTGATCCTGAGTTACATCCTGTATTATACTCCAGAGCTGCACTCACTATTCTGCTGCTGGTGCAGTCACTGTGTACATATATGACATTACATCCTTTATTATACCCAAGTATACTCCAGAGCTGCACTCACATTACAGACTTTGGGTTGTCATTGTATACATTACTAGATACATACTGAGATTTTAGTTTTTTAGGCGACAGTATTTGAGTGTATTGTCTTGGTAGTTGTTATTCTGATCTCTTGCATCTCTCAGCTCTTATAACTTGTATTTGGAGCTCAGGTATAAAACATTTAGA
>WNYA01000108.1:141775-305790 GCA_019512145.1 Engystomops pustulosus
TTCTGCTAGTGTGCAGTTCACTGTGACATACATGACTTACTTATCCTTACGATCTGAGTTACATCCGTATTATACCCAGAGCTGCACTCACTATTTGCTGCTGGTTGCAGTCACTGTGGACATACATGACATACTATCTGTACTGATCCTGCGTTAATCCTGTATATACTCAGAGCTGCACTCACGATTCTGTGCTGGTGCAGTCACTGTGTACATACATGCCATTACTATCCGGTACTGACCATTGAAGTTACATCCTGTTTATACCCAGAGCTGCACTCACTATTCTGTGCTGGTGCAGTCACTGTGACATACATGAACATACTGCATCCTGTACTGATCCGAGTTCATCTGTTATTATACCCAGAAAGCTTGCACTCACTATTCTGCTGCTGTGCGTCACTGTTACATACAGACAACATACTGACTGATCCTGAGTTACACCTTTATTATACTCCAGAGCTGCACTCACTATTTCTCTGCTGTGCAGCCACTTGTACATACATGGCATTATTATCCTGACTGATTCCTGAGTTACATCCTGTATTATACTCCAGGCTGCACTCACTATTCTCTGCGGTGCAGTCACTATTACATAAATGACATTACATCCTTTATTATACCCAAGTATGATCCAGAGCTGCACTCAACATACAGACTTGGTTGTCATTGTATTACTAGATACATACGAGATTTAGTTTTTAAGGCGACGTATTTGAGTGTATTGTCTGATAGTTGTTATTCTGATCTCTGCATCTCTCAGCTCTTATAAACTTGTATTTGGAGCTCAGGTATAAAACATTTAGAAGATTTGTACCTGCAGTGAACTTCTAGAATGTAAAGAATGTGGAGTATTTGCTGACGTGAGTTTGGTCAAAGTACGCCCGGTCATGTGGACCTCTTCACCTGCCGGTTATTCCTCGCTCTCACAGGAAGGTTATGTAATGAAATTACAAGGATCTTATGAGATCTTACAGTATTAAAGACACGACACGGCTCTCACTAGAAGCCTCCGCTGTGTCGTGTGTGAACGCTCTGCAATCCCGGACGCTCACTTCTCACCCCTTCTTCTCAGTCACACCAATCCAATCACATAACATCATGTGATTAACATCCTGCAGTCAGGTAATTAGGGATAGGGAGTAATCTGCTTCTGCTATTTGACTTAAACATCTAATTACACATTGGGGCTCATTATAAGGGTCCGTCCGGACGCATTTCTAGTCGGGTTTCACACTTCTGACGATGTGACAACTTTAAAATCGCACTTGGCATGGCATGTCCGTGGTTTCTTGCAGGCGAAGGCCAGATCATTTCAACATATTCACTCCCCCCCCCCAAGCCCAGAACTAAAGCCTGGTACATGCATACAGAACCAGAACCAAGCCAAAGTACATCAGGAAATATAGCACAAAATCAGGTTGCCAATATTACACACTAGAAATTAAGATCAGAACATAAATTAGCACTGCAACCCTAGCTCAGTAGAAAAAACAGCACCAGATCAGTAATAATGCAGCATAAGAAATTCCCTACGTAGCCAGCAGTACAGTTCCAGCCCCACAGGAAGCCAGTGTCAGAGTGCCTGCTCCAAGTACTAAAAAGGTCACAGTTCTCCCAGTAGAAAAAAAAGTTAGTGATGGCCCCATGTAACCAATAGTCACAGTGCTTGCCAAGTAGCCAATGTCACACTGCTTTACCCAATTGCCCATAGTCACAGTGCCTTCCTAGTAGCTTTTAGTCACAATGTCTGTCCCAGTAGCCGATAGTTACGTATGGACACAGAGCCACAAGTCAGTTATGACCAGAGTAGTCCACGTCATATGCATGACTCAACCGTAGAAATAATCACAGCCCTAAGTAACCAAATAGTGCCAGAGCTTTCCCCGCTACCCAATAGTCACAATGGTCCGCCATAGCAATAGTCACAGTGCTTTCCCAATAGTCACAGTGCTACCAAATGAGTTGCCATAGGTCAATTTGGCCCATGGATGTGCCTGATAATGTAATGTTATTTTTCCCAATGCATGATGACATGTAACTGTACAAACTAAAGTACATTGTGAAAACAGCTATACAGAGGCAATGCAAAACCTCAGGAGGGAACCATGATTGGCCCGGCACAGGGCGCCCAGTGTAAAGTCACTAAGTATTGTCGTTTGTCTACATATATCAATATTCCTTACATCGGTCTCTCTTTTACATCCACTATTTAGGTTCTTCCCGTCAGCGTTATCGACTCCTATACTGCATACTCTGTGGGTTTCTTTGTGATCCTGAGTATGAGTTATTTTATACATATCAGGTGAGCATTATGAACTGAGGATGTTACCATAGCTCAGGGATCTGAGGCATGGATTGGTCACTGCAGGTCTTGTGGTCCTCATGCTAGCGATGTCAGAGGGATCGAGGCTACTGATGGTACCGCGGGTTTGTGGTTCATCTGCTAGAGATTAACCTGAAAAGCATCTACCACCCCGTAGACCCTCAAGTTGTTCTTTAAATCTCCTTTTGCCATATTCTAGTGTCTCCAAGATATATTTCTATGTGCTATGCTGAACGTATAACGTTGGGGGATTTCCTAGAGTATTGCTCAGCATTTTCCTAAACTGTTGTATGAGCCACCCTCATAGGCCTGATGTTTACCTATTTCTCACATTGTGATCGTAAAAGACGTCATCACCACTACGGTGACCCAGGTGCTCAGTAGGTCAATCGATAAGCAGTGCACAACATAAAACAAACCCTTGTATCGATGGTTTATGGTTGACATCCAGAGTACGTCACGATAAGACAAAATCGACGAGTTATATATCCAAGTATTTTGAAAATTTTTTTTTTTATTCCCTAAATTTAAGGTAGTAACAAAAAAGGGAAATCTAAATAAATCAGAAATTCCTCTTTTCGTAAAACAAATTTTCCAAAAAACCAGGATGGTTCAGTTGACAATGGCGACATTACTAAACAGTTTGCCTTACTATGTGGAGCGTGCGCCAGGATTCTGGAAATGGAGCCTCAACTTCATAAATCTGCGTATGATGAGGGCACCCAAAGTGCATAAACTTAGCGCCCCAGTTTTTTTTCTTGTGCACTCAGTTTAAAGGGCGTGCGCCACAATTATTTTGGAATCCGGAACATATATGTGGCAGCAGGTGCAAAATGTGCCACCGGAACGTTACCCTTCTGTGCACAGAGCAGCCGAGACACACAAGTTTGCACACTATATTTATGTCCAGCCTACACCAGAATTCTATACGCTGACTGTGTAGTAAATTGGGCCACTTGGTTGAGAGGATATGAATCTTGATAGGTATTTTGTAGAAATCGTACCACTCCTCTTACAATGCATGCACATGAATGTGAAAGCTTTATACATAAATACTGAGACTTCATGGATTCCATATAAAGAAAAAGGTTGGCAGAAATTGTCCAAATTTAGACAAAAGTTTGGTTGAAGAAAGAAACCTGTTTGACCGGTCATCTATGACCAGTGTGCCATCTTGAGGTTGCATCTAGGTTGACGCACATTGTGCTCGCCCGTCTTCTTTAGTCTTTTACCATGGATATCATATGCGTCTTGTGCTTCTTCAGTCTTTGCTTCGGATTGCCATGGACTGTATGGAGGATCTTATAATCAGGGGGAAAACTCTTACGCCCATATAGTAGCTTACACCTCTATTCACAACCCTGATTTGCACTTGGGTTAGGTACGGGCAGCAGTTTCTTCTTGCGGCAGCTGTTTACAGAGACACATGCATGTGCAAATTTAGGAGATTCGCTTACTACTGTCTGGACGAAGGTGAACTATCTTGGTTGGGAGGACGACACAGTGAGTCTTTCCTCAGGCTCTGGAGCAAAGCACACTATCCGCTACTGCTTCAAACAAACTTTGACTTCTCTTTCCGACTTTCTCGCATGGGGAACTAAAGCCCTCATGAAGTATGTACAGAAGCAGCGAGGAAATCAGACCAAACCTATGTTGAGAGGTATACCACTTCATTTCTCATGTTAAGCAGTGACATTCTTCTGTGCAGTGTGATGTTGACGGTGATGGGGACAGTTATCATAACAAAATTTTGAGTCATTCTCAAGTTTGATGGGCATTGCACATGCGGCCGAAGCCGACCTCCCCATTACCGACATGCTGTTGCAAACTTTTGCCAAATTCTGAAGAACATCTTTTGTGACCAATAGGCCAAAGTTGATGGACCTGAAATTTTTCTACCGTTTTATCGACATCCACCATGTTCGGTCCTATTCAGCACGAGCCTGCATACATAATGAGGCTGTAGCTATGCCCACAAGGACTAGGACAAGCAAGGATAGAAAGTCCAGAAGGGGTCAACACCACAACTTTAGATACATCATACACTTCCTTCTCAATTTTTGAAGGATCCAGTAAATGACTCAGGAGTCAGTGAACGAATTACCGATCTGGTTGGATGCCAACATCACAGGATGGTGAATTTAATGACCTCCCATCGTCGTTGTGCATTTATGGTGTATAAAGTATCCAATTGTGGGACATTATACATTGTGATGGAAGGATTTTGTTACAAAACTTTTGTCAGGAGAAGCCATGCATCCTCACAGTATATTGGGTCATGCGGTGCATTGTGTTGGCCACCATGTCTCCATGGAATTGGGTGTCAATGCGCCAAAGCACTTAACTCCGAAGGGTTTTTATTGAAGATTGCAAGTGTAAAGAACTTTTTTTTTTAGAGTTATAATCTTAGGAGGATATAGCACTATAGCACTTTACAAAATCAAATAGCGGATGCAAGAATTTCGAAAAATTCTATAACGCTTATGATAAATACTCGTATTTAACATGAGAACAAATAAGTTAGGTTTATATGAAACGCCGCCATGTTTTATTTTTCTTGAAGAAATTATTTATGTAATGCATCTACTACAAGTTACTAAAACTGCTGTAAGATGTGAGATGGTTGCCATGTTCTTGACGTGTTAGACAGGTTTCTTGTACATCACACGCTTGTGATAAAATTGGATCAATGTGTGCCAAACAATTTTAATTTTTTTTTTTTTTTTTTTTTTTTTTTTTTTTTTTTTTTTTTTATTTTTGGCTTTTAGACACCTATAGGATTTATAAATTCTCCTAAAAGTAATAATTGCGGCATCTACAGTAAGGAGAGGCTTCTTCTTGAAGGTCTAGTTCTTTTGAATAGGGAGGTTCCCTAGAAGAAGAAGAAGCTAAAAAACACCTTCAAATGTCATTATGTGGAGGTACGGGCCACAAATGTTTTCTGCTTGGAATATTTAGAGATTATAAATTTCCTAAAAAATTCATTTCCATCCCGAAAGGAGAAAAACTTTTGCTTGAAGGGACAAGTTACTCCAGAATCAGGTAGGTTTTTTTTAAGGAACAGGTGTCACTGCCAGCAGCTAACAAAACAACATGTTTTTACCATATGGGGAGGATGTACATCGCCACACAGATATTGTTTGCTGGGACAACTTGAAAACCCTCATGGACTGTCCCGGGACTGGAATGTGTTGTCTGGTATGTGGCTGCATGAGCACCTCCTTCATATGATATCACATATGAGCTATAGGGAGGTTTACAGAAAGCATGCGGTCATGCCAAAAATCTAACTAAACCCACAAGTTGTCTTCTTGGTGGCGAATACGGGCCACAAAAAGTTTTGTGCTTGGAAATATTTTTGAGACACCTTAGAGGATTTATAAATTCTCCTAAAATACTCATAGTTCCATCCCTTAAGGAGAGGACTTTTAATTAAAGGTCAAGTTACTCCTGAGAGTAACACTCTACAGACGAAAGGTCTCTGATCATAAAAGCTTACACTCTATAGGAGCAAGGTCTCTTACCATAAGAGCTTACACTTTACAGGAGCAAGGTCTCTCTCTGACCATAAGCACTTACACTCTACAGGAGAAAGGTCTCTGATCATAAGAGCTTACACTCTACAGGAGAAAGGTCTCTGACCATAAGAGCTTACACTCTACAGGAGAAAGGTCTCTGACCATAAGAGCTTACACTCTACAGGAGCAAGGTCTCTGACCATAAGAGCTCATACTCTACAGGAGCAAGGTCTCTGACCATAAGAGCTTACACTCTATGGGAGCAAGATCTCTGACCATAAGAGCTTACACTCTACAGGTGCAAGTACTCTTACCATAAGAGCTTACACTCTACAGGAGCAAGTTCTCTGACCATAAGAGCTTACACTCTACAGAAGAAAGGTCTCTGACCATAAGAGCTTACACTCTACAATAGAGAGGTCCTTGACCATAACAGCTGACACTCTACAGGTGATACAAGAGTAGTTAGTTGCTGTGATCATGTGAGGCAGAATAAAACACTCTTGGATATTTTAAATATAATTTTTATTATTTTATAATAATATTATCATTTCTTAACTTATACAATTTTTTTTTGGCACAGGAACCGAAGAAGTGAAGATCATGAAAAAATTGTTGCCCCTTTATTGCAAGGAAGTGAGCGGTGAGGATATTGTGTGATTCTTTCAATCTACATTGTATCTTCTATACAGTTACTCAATATTATATTAATGTGGTGGAGAATGCGGGTACAAACTCTGCAGCCCAGATCACAGGATTGGGTCAGGTTGATCCTGATGAGAATGTAATTTACCTTCTGTCTTCTGTACTCCATACATAGTGACAAGACATCATGTGACCCCCGGGGGTTAATGGTTCTAATGACTCCTGAACCTATAGGGGCTCATATAGATTCCACAATTACAATGGAAAACTTTAAAGACAAATATAAAATATCATTAGTCCATGGGGATCTAGGGCAAGTTAATGGGTTGGGCATGTTTTAAGTAGGAGCACCCAAGGGGTTGTTGACAATAATTCTTAGATTTGAGACACTTAAAACCACATCACATAACAGGAGAGGACTTCTTCTTGAAGGTGTAGGGAGGTTTCCTAGAAACTGGGTCATCCCAAGAGCTAACAAACCTTCAAATTGTCATATATGGTGGAGGATACGGGCACAAAAAATGTTTTCTGCTTGGAAATATTTTTGAGACACCTTAGAGGATTTATAAATTCTCCTAAGATACACATAGTTCCATCCCGAAAGGAGAGGACTTTTGCTTGAAGGACAAGTTACTCTTGAATAAGTAGGTTTTCAAGGAACTGGGTCACTGCAGGAGCTAACAAACCCCCCATGTTGTCACATATGGGGGAGGATGTAGGCACACAGATTTGTTCTGCTTGGACATACTTGAAAACCCTCATGGGACTGTCCCTGGATGACATGTGTTGTTGTCAGGTCTGAGCTGATGAGCACCTCCATTCATATGATATCACATATGAGCTATAGGGAGATTTCCAAGAAGCTGGGTCATGCCAAACTCTAATAAACCCACAAGTTGTCATTTATGGTGGAGAATACGGGCACAAAGATGTTTTGTGCTTGGAAATATTTTTGAGACACCTTAGAGGATTTATAAATTCTCCTAAAATACTCATAGTTCCATCCCCTAAGGAGAGGACTTTTAATTAAAGGGTCAAGTTACTCCTGAGAGTAACACTCTACAGACGAAAGGTCTCTGATCATAAAAGCTTACACTCTATAGGAGCAAGGTTTCTTACCATAAGAGCTTACACTTTACAGGAGCAAGGTCTCTCTCTTACCATAAGCACTTACACTTTACAGGAGAAAGGTCTCTGACCATAAGAGCTTACACTCTACAGGAACAAGGTCTCTGACCATAAGAGCTTACACTGTACAGGAGCAAGGTATCTGACCATAAGAGCTTATACTGTACAGGAGCAAGGTATCTGACCATAAGAGCTTACACTCTACAGGAGCAAGGTCTCTGACCATAAGAGCTTACGCTCTATGGGAGCAAGATCTCTGACCATAAGAGCTTATAATCTATGGAAAAAAGATCTCTGACCATAAGAGCTTACACTCTACAGGAGCAAGGTCTCTGACCATAAGAGATTACATTCTATGGGAGCAAGTTCTCTGACCATAAGAGCTTACACTCTACAGGATCAAGGTCTCCTACCATAAGAGCTTACACTCTATGGAAGAAAGATCTCTGACCATAAGAGCTTACACTCTACAGGATCAAGGTCTCCTACCATAAGAGCTTACACTCTACAGGATCAAGGTCTCCTACCATAAGAGCTTACACTCTATGGAAGAAAGGTCTCTGACCATAAGAACTTACAGTCTACAGGAGCAAGGTCTCTGACCATAAGAGCTTACACTCTACAGGAGCAAGGTCTCCTACCATAAGAGCTTACACTCTACAGGAGCAAGGTCTCTGACCATAAGAGCTTACACTCTACAGCATCAAGGTCTCTGACCATAAGAGCTTACACTCTACAGGAGTAAGGTCTCTGACCATAAGAGCTTACACTCTATGGGAGCAAGGCCCGAGCATAAGAGCTTACACTCTACAGAAGAAAGGTCTCTGACCATAAGAGCTTACACTCTACAAGAGAGCGGTCCTTGACCATAACAGCTGACACTCTACAGGTGATACAAGAGTAGTTAGTTGCTGTGATCTTGTGAGGCAGAATAAAACACTCTTGGATATTTTAAATATAATTTTTATTATTTTATAATAATATTATAATTTCTTAACTTATACAATTTTTTTTTGGCACAGGAACCGAAGAAGTGAAGATCATGAAAAAATTGCTGCCCCTTTATTGCAAGGAAGTGAACGGTGAGGATATTGTGTGATTCTTCCATTCTACATTGTATCTTCTATACAGTAACTCAATATTATATTTCAGCTCTTATAACTTGTATTTGGAGCTCAGGTATAAAACATTTAGAGGATTTGTTCCCTGCAGTGACCTTCTAGAATGTAAAGAATGTAGAGTATTTGCTGACGTGAGTCTGGTCACCGTACGCCCGGTCATGTGGACCTCTTCACCTGCCGGTCATTCCTCCGCTCTCACAGGAAGGTTCTGTAATGAAATTCAAGGATCTTATGAGATCTTACAGTATAAAGCCACGGACACGGCTCTCACTAGAAGCCTCCGCAGGGATGCTCCATGGATTGGGAGTGAGAAGTTTGTCACATCGCGAGGCACAACGGCTGCGCGCAGCGATCTTGTCGCACCCCATGACGTCACATGGAGCGACGACCCCAGACATTATGGTCATGTCCCATTTTCCCAAGGATCTCCAAGCGACAAGATCACTGCCAAAATGGCAGCACTAATTTGGCTCCAGGCCAGCTCTGTCCACACCTTCTCCCTCCTCTCGTAGTTCCAGGCAGCTAAAGATGTCCAGCTCTGTCCACTCCTTCTCCTTCCAAAGATGGGACACTTTAAAATAGCACTTACCATGGCACGTCCAAGACTTCCTGCAGGAGATGGCCAGAACCAATTTAATACATATTCACGGCACCAGAACTAAGCTTGGTACATACAGACAGCACCAGAACAAAGCCGAGTACATAAAGTAAATATAGCACCAAAACCAAGGTTTCAAATATTTACAACACGTGAACTAAACCCAGTACACAGTAGCCAGTAGTCAGAGTGCCTGCCCCACAGTAGTCAGAGTGCCTGCTCCCAGTATCTAAAAGTAACAGTTCTTGTCCCAGTAAAAAAAAAAGTTTATGATTGCCGCCTGTAATCAATAGTCACAGTGCTTGCCCCTAGTAGTCAATAGTCACAGTGCTTGCCCGAAGTAGCCAATAGTCACAGTGCTTGCCCCTAGTAGCTTTTAGCCACAATGTCTTCCCCACAGTAGCCAATAATCACAGTGCCTGCCCTAAGTAACCAATAGTCACAGAGCTTTCCCCGATACCCAATAGTCATAATGTCTGCCCCAGTAGCCACTAGTCACAGTTCCTTTCCCCGATATTCACAGTGCTACCAAATGACACTGGTTTGGCCATTAGGTCAATTTGAGCCCGTGGATGTGCCTGATATTTTTCCCAATGCATATGACATGTAACTGTACAAACTAAAGTACATTCTGAAAAAAGCCATACAGAGGCAATCCAGAACCTCCCAGGGGCACCATATGGCGGTATAGGTCGCCATGTAAGATCGCTATGTTTTTTCTTGTTGTCTACATAATCTTAAAATTCTTACATCTGTCTTGTGTTTTACATCCATATTTTAGGTTCATCCCGTCAGCGTTACGGACTCCTATACAGCATCATCTCTGTGGGTTTCTTTCTGTTCCTGATTATGAGTTATTTTATCATATCCAGGTGAGCATTGCTGACTGAGGATGGAATTATACAGCTTAGGGATCCGAGGCTACTGATTGGTCACCGCGGGTCTTGTGGTCCTCATGCTAGCGATGTCAGAGGGATCCGAGGCTACTGATTGGTCACCGCGGGTCTTGTGGTCCTCATGCTAGCGATGTCATAGGGATCCGAGGCTACTGATTGATCAATGCATTGCATCCACCCCCATTGACCTCAAAGTTGTTTCTTTCCATCCTGCCATTTGTGCTATTTCAATGTCTGCCAATATATATCTATGTCTACGCTGAATGTATATGTTGGGGGATGTCCTAGAGCATATGCTCAGCATTTACCTAAAACGTGGTGTGAATTTAGCCTTAGAAGCTCTGATTGTCCCCATTGTGATCCATAAAGACGTCATCACCTATACCAGTGGTGGCGAACCTATGGCATGGGTGCGAGACGTGGCACTTGGAGCCCTCTCTGTGGGCACCCAGGCCATCATCCAGAACATAGGTCAGCATACAGGACTCAAGGCCTCCTCCAGCAGTCACATATAGCCCAGGATGTGCCACGTTCAGCGCTATCTCAAATCAAATGGAACTGCAGGAGGACCAAGGAAATGTGGTCTGTGCTGAATTAACATTGGAGCTCCTTCTCCAGCTCCTGTGATTCTTCCTGCTCAGGGTAGCCTGGAGGGAAGCTACAATGATAATACAAATTTCTCCTTCTTTCTACTGTATTGGTGTCCTCAGGATGTCGATATGATTGAAACCTGTGATAGAACAGGGAGCAAATGCCACTTAACTGGCCAAGAATTGTGGGTTTTGGTGGTAGTTTGAACACTCAGTCTCCCAAAGGTTCGCCATCACTGACCTCTACGGTGACCATGTGCTTCAGTAGATCATCTAGTAAGGAGATGATAACATAAAACATAACATCTGTATGGTGTTATTAGTCATCCAGTGTTACTTGATGATAAGGGCAACTCAATGGGGCACATTTACTTACCCGGTCCAGTCACGATCCCGCGGCGTGTTTTTCCCAACGCTGATTCAGGTCTGCCGGGATTAACTAAGGTCCGTGCGCCCGATATCCAGCAGGTGTCGCTGCTGCACTGACGTCCGCCGGAGTTCACCTTCTTCATTCCGGTGCATGTAAGTGCTTGATCTTGCGACACAAATTCTTTTTTAAATTCCGCATTTTTTCCTAGATCCGTCGGGTTGTCCGACGGCCACGCCCCCCGATTTCTGTCACGTGAAAGCCGCCGCTGATGTGCCACAATCCGATTGCGTGCGCCAAAATCCTGGGGCAATTCGGTGCAAAATTGTCAGGAAACCCGATGAAAGTGCGCGATTTGGACCCTTAAATGAGCCCCAATGAGTTATTTTTGAAAAAAAATATTTTTTGATTTCTTTAAATTTTGAGGAAGTAATAAAAAAGGGAAATCTAAAAACATCAGCTAATAGCTTCTTTTCGTAAAACCCACACGGATGGTTTCCAGTTGACAATGGTCCACATTTACTAACGGTTTGCCTTACTATCGTGCAGCGTGCGCCAGATTCATGAATACTGGAGCCTCAACTTCATGAATCTGGCACATGCCGGTGGCGCCCAAAGTGCATGAACTGAGTGCAGCAGTTTTTTTCTGGTGCAACTCAGCTTAGAGGGCGTTCCCCACAATTATTTTGGACATATATGTGGCAGCCATTGTGAATGTGCACTGGAACGTTCCCTTGTGTGCACAGAGCAGCCGCGACACAATACTGGCGCAAACACTTCATAAATACACGTGCAGCCAGTTTGCACCTATATTTATGTCCAGTCTACACCAGAATTCTAGCGCCGACTGTATAATAAATCTGGGCCACTGTGTTTGAGAGGATCTGAACCTCTGATAGGTATTTCGTAAAAATCTGTACCACCTCTTCTTAAATGCATGACATTTTATTGTGAAAGCTTTATACATAAATACTTAGACTTTTATGGATCCATATAAAGAAAACGGTTTGGCAGAAATTAGTCCAATTTTAGACACAAGTTTTGGTTGAAGAAAGAAACCTGTTTGATCAGCTCTTATAACTTGTATTTGGAGCTCAGGTATAAAACATTTAGAAGATTTGTATCCTGCAGTGACCTTCTAGAATGTAAAGAATGTGGAGTATTTGCTGACGTGAGTTTGGTCACCGTACGCCCGGTCATGTGGACCTCTTCACCTGCCGGTTATTCCTCCGCTCTCACAGGAAGGTTCTGTAATGAAATTCAAGGATCTTATGAGATCTTACAGTATAAAGACACGGACACGGCTCTCACTAGAAGCCTCCGCTGTGTCGTGTGTGAACGCTCTGCTACATCCCGGAGCGCTCACTTCTCACCCCCTTCTTCTCAGTCACACCCAATCCAATCCACATCACATCATGTATGTAACATCCTGCAGTCATGTAATTAGAGGATAGGGAGTAATTCTGCTTCTGCTATTTGACCTTAAAAATCTATATTACACATTGGGGCTCATTTACTAAGGGTCCGTCGGACGCATTTTCGTCGGGTTTCACACCTTCTGAAGATGTGACACTTTAAAATCGCACTTGGCATGGCATGTCCTGGGTTTCTTGCAGGCGAAGGCCAGAACTCATTTCATACATATTCACTGCACCAGAACTAAGCTTGGTACATGCATACAGCACCAGAACCAAGCCAAGTACATACAGTAAATATAGCACAAAATCAAGGTTGCAAATATTTACAACACTAGAACTAAGCTCAGAACATAAATTTAGCACTGCAACCTAGCTCAGTAGAAAAAACAGCACCAGATCAGTAAATAAATGCAGCATAAGAAACTTCCCTACAGTAGCCAGCAGTCACAGTTCCAGCCCCACAGTAGCCAGTAGTCAGAGTGCCTGCTCCAAGTATCTAAAAGTCACAGTTCTTTCCCCAGTAGAAAAAAAAGTTAGTGCTTGCCCCCTGTAACCAATAGTCACAGTGCTTGCCCCAAGTAGCCAATAGTCACACTGCTTACCCCAAGTTGCCCATAGTCACAGTGCTTTCCCCTAGTAGCTTTTAGTCACAATGTCTGTCCCACAGTAGCCGATAGTTACTGTACCTGGCCCACAGAAGCCACAAGTCAGTTATTGACCCAGAGTAGTCAACAGTCATACTGCATGCTCCACAGTAGCAAATAATCACAGCCCTAAGTAACCAATAGTGACAGAGCTTTCCCCCGATACCCAATAGTCACAATGTCCGCCCCATAGCCAATAGTCACAGTGCCTTTCCCCAATAGTCACAGTGCTACCAAATGATGTTTGGCCATTAGGTCAATTTGAGCCCATGGATGTGCCTGATAACTGTACTGTTATTTTTCCCAATGCATATGACATGTAACTGTACAAACTAAAGTACATTGTGAAAACAGCTATACAGAGGCAATGCAAAACCTCTCAGGGGAACCATATGGCGGCACAGGGCCCCATGTAAGATCACTACGTATTTTCTTGTTGTCTACATAATCTCAATATTCTTACATCTGTCTTCTGTTTTACATCCATATTTTAGGTTCTTCCCGTCAGCGTTATGGACTCCTATACTGCATCATCTCTGTGGGTTTCTTTGTGATCCTGAGTATGAGTTATTTTATCATATCCAGGTGAGCATTACTGACTGAGGATGGTATTACATAGCTCAGGGATCTGAGGCTACTGATTGGTCACTGCAGGTCTTGTGGTCCTCATGCTAGCGATGTCAGAGGGATCCGAGGCTACTGATTGGTTACCGCGGGTCTTGTGGTCCTCATGCTAGAGATACCTGAAAATGCATCTACCACCCCCGTAGACCTCAAAGTTGTTTCTTTCCATCCTGCCTTTTGCACTATTTCTATGTCTCCCAATATATATCTATGTCTATGCTGAACGTATACGTTGGGGGATTTCCTAGAGTATATGCTCAGCATTTTCCTAAAATGTTGTATGAGCCTAGCCTCATAGGCTCTGATTGTTTACCTCTTTCTCCCCATTGTGATTCGTAAAGACGTCATCACCACTACGGTGACCATGTGCTTCAGTAGGTCATCGATTAAGCAGTGCACAACATAAAACAACCCCTTGTATCTGGATGGTCTTATTGGTTGACATCCAGAGTTACGTCACGATAAGGACAACTCGACGAGTTATAGATCCAAGTTATTTTTGAAAATTTTTTTTTTTAATTCCTCTAAATTTTAAGGTAGTAACAAAAAGGGAAATCTAAATACATCAGATAATTCCTTCTTTTCGTAAAATCCACCAGGATGGTTTCCAGTTGACAATGGCCGACATTTACTAACAGTTTGCCTTACTATCGTGGAGCGTGCGCCAGATTCTGGAATACTGGAGCCTCAACTTCATAAATCTGGCGTATGCTGAGGGCACCCAAAGTGCATGAACTGAGTGCACCAGTTTTTTTCTGGTGCAACTCAGTTTAGAGGGCGTTCCCCACAATTATTTTGGACTTCCGACATATATGTGGCAGCAGCTGCAAATGTGCACCGGAACGTTCCCTTCTGTGCACAGAGCAGCCGCGACACAAGTTTGCACCTATATTTATGTCCAGCCTACACCAGAATTCTATCGCTGACTGTGTAGTAAATTTGGGCCACTGTGTTTGAGAGGATCTGAACCTCTGATAGGTATTTTGTAGAAATCTGTACCACCTCTTCTTCAATGCATGACATGTAATTGTGAAAGCTTTATACATAAATACTTAGACTTTCATGGATCCATATAAAGAAAACGGTTTGGCAGAAATTGGTCCAATTTTAGACACAAGTTTTGGTTGAAGAAAGAAACCTGTTTGACCGAGTCATCTTGACAGTGGCCATCTTGAGTGTTGCCATCTAGGTTGACGCCACTATTGTGCTCTCCTGTCTTCTTTACGTCTTTTACCATGGATATCATATGCGTCTGTGCTTCTTCAGTCTCTTCGTTCGGATTGCCTGGACTGTATGGAGGGATCTTATACATCAGGGGGAAACTCTTACGCCCATATAGTCGCTTACACCTCTATTTCACAACCCTGATTTTGCACTTGGGTTGGCTAGGGGCAGGTCCTCTTCGGGCAGCTGCAGATGACACATGCATGTGCAATATTTTAGGAGATTTTCTTCTACTGTCTAAAAGTGACATGACCTGTTGCCTGGACGCAGGTGAACTATCTTGGTTGGAGGACGCACAGTTGAGCTCTTTCCTCAGAGCTCCTGGAGCAAACGCAACTATCTCCTACTGCTTACAACTTTTGACCTTCTCTTTCCGACCTTCTCTCGCTGGGGTATTATATCTTACAGATATACTCCATATTGGCACAGAAGTCTGGCACCTCGGCTTTATAGTGGGATGGGAATGCGACCTTGATAAAGAGAAAAAAAAAATGATAGTTGATGTGTTGCTTATTAAATCCATAGAATTTACCAGCATGGTGGCTCATGTGGGAATAGCCCGGTCTTCACTTACCTAAAGCCCTCAAGAGTCATGTACAGAGGCCGCAGAAATCAGGCCAAACCTATGTTGAGAAGAAGCTTATACCACTTCATTCTCATGTTAAAGCAGTGATCTTTCTTCTGTGCAGGTGATGTTGACGATGACGTTATCATAACCAAAGTTCTTGAGATCATTCTCAAGTTTGATGGACATTCGTCATCACAGAAGATTTTAATCAAAGCCACCGAAACCGACCTCCCATTACCTGCAACGCTGTTGCCAAACTTCTTGGCACATTCTGAGGAACAGCTTCTGTGACCAATAGGCCAAAAGTTGATGGACCCAATTCTTTTATAGTTTTATCGACATCAACAGTGTTCTGGTCCTTTTCAGCAAGAGCCTGCTACATAAAGAGGCTTAGCTATGCCCCCAAAGACTAAGGACAAGCAAGGATAGAAAGTCCAGAATGGGTCATACAACAACTTCTCAATTTTTGAAGTGATACAGTAAACGACTTCAGGAGTTCAATGAACGGAATTACCGATTCTGGTTGGATGCCAAACATCCCAGGACTGGTGAATATAATGACCTCATCTCGTTGTGCCATTTATGGTGTATAAAGTATCCAAATTGTGGGACCATTTCTCATTGATGGAAGGATTTTGTTACACAAATTTGTCAGGAGAAGCCATGCATCCTCACATGTATATTGGTCATGCTGGTGCATTTGTTTGGCCACCATGTTCTCCATGGATTTGTGGGTTCATGCCAAAGCACTTTTAACTTCCGAAAGGGTTTTTATTGAAGTATTACAGTGTCAAAGAACTTTTTTTTCTAGATGTTATAAATCTTAAGAGAGTATATAGCACTATAGCACTTTACAACAAAAATAGCTGATGCAAGAATTTCGAACACCTTCTATAACACTTATGATAAATTCGCTATTTTAACATGAGAACAAATAAAGTTATGTTTATATGAAACGCGCCATGTTTTATTTTTTTCTTGAGAAATACTTTATGTGTAATGCATCTACCTACCAGTTAACTAAAACTGCTGTAAGATGTGAGATGGTTGCCATGTTCTTGACGTGGTTTAGCAGGTTTCTTTCGTACATCACAGCTTGTGTATAAAATTGGATCAATGTGTGCCAAACCATTTTAATATTACTTTTTAGACACCTTATGTTAGGATAGGGTACACAAAAGACAGGGGATAGTGTGCCCTGAGCTTGCCCCAACCTCTGTCCCTTCCTATAGCCCCCCCACGCTAAACCGTGGGGCGACTACTTGAAGACTCGGAATATACTGAGTAAGTGTGGATAAGGGAAAATACAAACAGACAGACAAACATAGAACATAAAAGAATCGTAAACAAGCCGGAGTCACAACTAGAGGGAACGTCAAAAGCAGAATCAGTAAGCAAGAGTCAAAGTCCAAAACTAGCCGAGTTAACAACAATATAGATACAAATACTGAGCAATACAAACTAGCAGCAACCAGGTGGAGAAAGGGATTTTCAAACACTGGCACTGGAGACTTGTGAAGCTGCAATTTATGCAGCCAGAACTCCACCTCCAGAATCTGATAGGAGCTGGACAGTTCCTGGGAATTAACCCCTCACGGTGCAGAATAACCAGGCACCAAGCAGAGGTTCAAAGTCCCAGCCCCTCCTAGACAGCGCGAGATCTTAGCAGCCGCTGCCCAGGACGAGAGGTGGAGTTTGCGCGGATACGCGCCGGGGTACGGAGAACGCTGCTGGCACCACCAGAAGAACCAGAAGTGCCAGCAATCTCCCTAGCGAACCTGACACCTTATAGGATTTATAAATTCTCCTAAAATAATCATTGCTGCATCCAGTAAGGAGAAGGCTTCTTCTTGAAGGTCTAGTTCTTTTTGAATAGGGAGGTTCCCTAGAAGAGCTAGAGCTAAAAAACCTTCAAATTGTCATATATGGTGGAGGATACGGGCACAAAAATGTTTTCTGCTTGGAAATATTTAGAGGATTTATAAATTCTCCTAAAAAATTCTTTCCATCCCGAAAGGAGAAAACTTTTGCTTGAAGGACAAGTTACTCCAGAATCAGTAGGTTTTTTTTAAGGAACAGGGTTCACTGCAGCAGCTAACAAACCCCCCATGTTGTTACATATGGGGGAGGATGTAGGCACACAGATTTGTTCTGCTTGGAAATACTTGAAAACCCTCATGGGACTGTCCCTGGATGACATGTGTTGTTGTCAGGTCTGGGCTGATGAGCACCTCCATTCATATGATATCACATATGAGCTATAGGGAGGTTTCCAAGAAGCTGGGTCATGCCAAAATCTAATAAACCCACAAGTTGTCATTTATGGTGGAGAATACGGGCACAAAAATGTTTTGTGCTTGGAAATATTTTTGAGACACCTTAGAGGATTTATAAATTCTCCTAAAATACTCATAGTTCCATCCCTTAAGGAGAGGACTTTTAATTAAAGGAGGATCAGTACAGGATAAGAAGTCATGTTATGTACACCAGTGGACGCACCAGCAGCAGAGAGTGAGTGCAGCTTTGGAGTATAAACATGATGTAACTCAGGATCAGTACAGGATAAGTAATGTCATGTATGTCCACATTGACTGTACCAGCAGCAGAATAGTGATGTGAAGCTCTGGAGTAGTATAATAATGATGTAACTCAGGATAGACAGGATAAGTAATTGTCATGTATGTAAACAGTGGACTGCACAGCAGCCCAGAATAGTGAGTGCAGCTCGAGTATAATACAGGATGTAACCAGGATCAGTTACAGGATAAGTAATGTCATGATTGTACACAGTGACTGCACCAGCAGCAGAATAGTGAGTGCAGCTCTGGGGTATAATACAGGATGAAAATCAGATCAGTACAGATAACTTAATGTCATGTATGTACCACAGGACTGCACCAGCAGCAGGCAGAATAGTGAGTGCGCTCTGGGAGTATAATACAGGATGTAACTGGGATCAGTACAGGAAAGTAATGTTCAGGTATGTACACGTGACTGCCCACCAGAAGAGAATAGTGAGTGCAGAGCTCTGAGTAGAATACAGGATGGTAACTCAGGATCAGTGACAGGGATAAGTAATGTATGTATGTACACCGTGACTGACACCAGACAGCAGAATAGTGGTGAAAGCTCTGGGGTATGGGGTGGTGATAATACAGGAGTAACTCAGGGAGGATCAGACAGATTAAGTAATGTCATGTATGTACACAGTGACTGCACCAGCAGCAGGAGAGTGAGTGCAGCTCTGAGTATAATACAGGATGTAACTCAGGATCAGTACAGAATAAGGAATGTATTGATATACACGTGACTGCACCAGCAGCAGAATAGTGAGTGCAGCTTGGAGTATAATACAGGATGTAACTCCAGGATCAGTTAAAGGATAAGTAAGTCATGTATGTACACAGTGACTGCCCCCAGCAGCAGAATAGTGAGTGCGCTATGGAGTATAATACAGGATGTAACTCAGGATCCGTACAGGATAAGTAATGTGAGGTATTACACAGTGACTGCACCATCGCAGAATAGTGAGTGAGCTCTGGGGTATTATATCATACAGGAGTTGTAACTCAGGATTCAGTACAGGATAAGTAATTCATGTATGTACACGTGACTGCACCATCAGCCAGAATAGTGAGTGCAGCTCTGGGGTCTAATACAGGATGTACTCAGGTCAAGTACATCAGTAAAGGATAATAATGTCATGTATGACACAGTGATGCAACCAGCAGCAGAATAGTGAGTGCAAGATCTGGAGTATAATACAGGATGTAACTCAGGATAGTACAGGATAAGTAATGTGATGTAATGTACACAGGACATGCACCATCAGAAGAATAGTGAGTGCAGCTAGGGGTATAATACAGGATGTAATCAGGATCAGTACAGGATAAGTAATGTGATGTATGTACACAGGACTGCACCCAGACAGCAGAATAGTGAGTGCAAGCTTGGAGTATAATAAGGAGGTAACTCAGGGATCAGTACAGGAGAAGTAATGGATGGTATGTACACAGGACTTGCACCATCAGCAGAATAGTGTGAGTGCAGCCCTTGGAGTATATACAGGATGTAAAGTCAGGATCAGTACAGAATCAGAATAAAGTAATGTCATGTATGTACAGTGATTTGCACCAGCGCCAGACAGCATAGTGAGTGCAGCTCTGGAGATAATAAGGAGTAACCAGGATCCGTACAGGATTAAGTAATGTAATGTATGTACACAGTGACTGCACCAGCAGCAGAATACGTGGAGTGCAGCTCGGAGGGTAGAATACAGATGTAACGCGGATCAGTACAGGGGAAGTAATTATCATGGATGACACAGTGACTGCCACCAGCACAGAATAGGTGAGTGCAGCTCTGGAGTATTAATACAGGCTGTAACTTCAGGATCAGTACAGGATAAGTAAGTAGGTATGTACACCAGTGACTGCACAAGCAGAAGAATAGTGAGTGCAGCTCTGGGGTATAATACAGGATGTAACTCAGGATCAGTCACAGGATAATTAAATGTCCAGTATGTACACAGTGCTGCACCAGCAGCAGAATAGTGAGTGCAGCTCTGGGGTATTAATACGATTGAACTCAGGATCAGTTTGTGTTTCTGGTTTGTAGTTTTTATATTATACATTTTAATAAAAGATCAGGATGTAACATCAAATAGAGACCCATAACTATAAATATGTCATGACTGTAATATATGAATATTTTCTTACTTTTTAAAGGATACGTGTATACAGTATGTATCCTAAGATGATAATGTGTCAAAATATAATCTGGAATCACATTGTAAAATATTTTCTCACCTTTCAGATTCCTCCTTATTGGTGTCTTTAATATTGTCTATTTCTTCATTATTTTCACTGCTTTGATTCCTTTATCAAAAAAGATCCAATTAGTTTGGGGGATGTGATGTGATTTTTAGTGCCTCAAATCTAAGAATTATTGTGAATAACCCCTTGGGTGCTCATACCTAAAACATGCCCAACCCATTAGCCATCACCTGCCCTAAATCCCCTTGGACAAATATTTTATATTTGTCATTAAAGTTTCCATTGTAATTGTGGAATCTATAGAGCACCTATAGGTCAGGCGTCATTAGACCCATTAACACCCGGGGTACATGATGTCAACTTGTGGGTTTATTAGAGTTGGCCTATGACCCAGCTTTGGAAAATCTCCCTATAGCTCATATGTGGGTGATCAGGTGAATTGGAGGTGCTCATCAGCTCAGACCTGAAAACACATGTCACCAGGGGACGACCAGTCCATGAGGGGTTTTCAAGTATGTCCAAGCAGGACAAATCTGTGGCCTACATTCCTCCCCCATAGGTGACAACATGGGGGGTTTGTTAGCTCCTGCAGTGCCCCAGTTCCTTTGAAACCTACTTATTCAAGAGTACGTGTCCTTCAAGCAAAAGTCCTCTCCTTTCGAGATGGGGAACTATGAGTATTTTAGGGGAATTCTTAAATCTCTAAGGTGTCTCAAAAAATTTCCAAGCAGAAAACATTTTGTGCCCGTATCCCCACAATATATGACAATTTGAAGGTTGTTAGCTCTTGGGATGACCCAGTTTCTAGGAAACATCCCTAGACCTTCAAGAAACGTCCTATCCTGGATGTGATGTGGGTTTTTTAGTGTCCTCTCAAATCTAAGAATATTGTCAACAAACCACTTGGGTGCTCCTACTAAAAACATGCCCAACCCCTTAACCCATTTTAAACCTGCCCTAGATCCCCATGACTAATGATATTATTATTTCTTTAACAGTTTTCCATTGTAATTGTGGAATCTATATGAGCCCTATAGGTCAGGAGTCATTAGAACCATCAACCCCCGGGGGTCACATGCTGTCGTGTAACTATGTATGGAGGCAGAAGACCAGAAGGGAAATTACATTCTCATCAGGATCCAACCGGACCCAATCCTTGTGATCTGGGCGCAGAGTTTGTACGCATTCTCACCACATCTATATAATATGGAGTAACGGTATAGACGATACAATGTGATCGAAAGAATCACACAATATCCGCACCGCTCCACTTCCTTTTGCAAATAAAGGGGCACAATTTTTCATGATCTCAATTCTTCGGTTCCTGTGCCAAAAACAAAAGTGTAATAAGTTAAAAAATGATAATATTATTATAAAATAATAAAAAGTATATTTAAAAACTATCCAAGGAGTTGGTTTTATTCTGCCGCCCATGAGCACAGCAACTACTACTCTTGTACACCTGTAGAGTGTCAGCTGTTATGGTTCCAGGACCTCTTATTGTAGAGTGTAAGCTCTTATGGTCAGAGACCTTCTCTGTAGAGTGTAAGCTCTTATGGTCAGAGAACTTGCTCCTGTAGAGTTGTAGCGCTTATGGTAAGAGTCTAAGAGTCTTGCCACCTGTAGAGTGTAGCTTTATGGTCGGAGATCTGGCTACCATAGAATTGTAAGCTCTATGGTCAGAGACCTTGCTCCTGTGTAGAGTATTGAGCTTTATGGTCAGAGACTTGCCTCCTGTAGAGTTGTAAGCTCTTATGGTCAGAGACCTTTCACCTGTAGAGTGTAAGCTCTATGGTCAGAGACCTGTATCCTGTAGAGGTAAGCTCTATGGTCAGAGACCTGCTCCTGTAAGTGTAAGCTCTTATGGTAAGAGATCTTGCTCCCATAGAGGATGAGCTCTTATGTCAGAGACTCTCCTGTAGAGTGTAAGATCTATGGTCAGAGACCTTTCTCCTGTAGAGTGTTAAGCTCTTATGAGGCAGGACCTTTCTCTGTGAGTGTAAGGTTATGGTACAGAGAGAGACTTGGTTGTAATGTAAGCTCTTAGGTACGAGACCTTGCTCCTATTTTTTAGAGTGTAAGCTTTTATGATCAGAGAACATTGCGTCTGTAGAGGGTTTAGAGTGTTCTCTAAGGAGTAGAACTTGACCTGATGTACTACCTGACATTACTTATCCTGTACCTGATCTTATTACACTTTATTATACCCCAGAGCCTGCACTCACTATCTGCTGCTGGTGCAGTCACTGTGTACATACATGACATTACTTATCCTTACGGATCCTGAGTTACATCCTGTATTATACCCAAGAGTGCACTCACTATTCTGCTGCTGGTGAGCAGTCACTGTGTACATACATGACATTACTTATCCTGTACTGATCCTGAGTTACATTGTGTATTATACTCCAGAGCTGCACTCACTATTCTGCTGCTGTGCAGTCACTGTGTACATACATGACAATTACTTATCCTGACTGATCCTGAGTTACATCCTGTATTATACTCCCGAGCTGCACTCACTATTCTGCTGCGTGGCAGTCACTGTGTACATACATGACATTCATTATCCTGTACTGATCCTGAGTTACATCCTGTATTATATCCAGAGCTGCACTCACTATTCTGCTGCTGGTGCAGTCACTGTGTAATACATGACCATTACTTATCCTGTACTGATCTGATTTACAATCCTGTATTATACCCCAGAGCTGCACTCACTATTCTGCTGCTGGTGCAGTCACTACTGTGTACCTACTGACATTACTTATCTGTACTGATCCTGAGTTACTACCTGTTATACCCAGAGCTTGCACTCACTATTCTGCTGGTTGCAGGTCACTAGGTCATACCATGACAGTACTTATCCTGTACTGATCCGAGTTACATCCTGTATTATACCCCAGAGCTGCACTCACTCTATTCTGCTGCTGGTGCAGTCACTGTGTACTACATGACATTCTTATCCTGTACGATCCTGAGTTACATCCTGTTTATACCCCAGAGCTGCCTCCACTATCTCTGCTGGGTGCAGTCACTGTGTACACTACTGACATTACTTATCCTGTACTGATCCTGAGTACATCCTGTATTATACCCAGAGCTGCACTCACTATTCTGCTGCGGTTGCAGTCACTGTGTACATACATAACATTACTTATCCTGTACTGATCCGGATTTACATCCTGTATTATACCCCCCGAGCTGCACTCACTATTCTGCTGCTGGTGCAGTCACTATGTACATACATACTACTTATCCTGTACTGATCCTGAGTTACTTCTGTATTATACTCCAGAGCTGCACTCACTCATTCTGTGCTGGTGCAGTCAACTGTGTACATACATGACATTACTTCTCCTTTACTGATCCTGAGTTACATCCTGTATTATACTCCCGAGCTGCACTCACTATTCTGCTGCTGGTGGCAGTCACTGTGTACATACATGACATTCCTTATCCTGTACTGATCCTGAGTTACAACCTGTAATTATACTCCAGAGCTGCACTCACTATTCGCTGCTGGGTGCAGTCACTGTGTACATACCTGACATTACTTATCCGTGTCTGATCCTGGTTACATCCTGTATTATACCCGAGCTGCACTCACTAATTCTGCTGCTGGTGCAGTCACTGTGTACATAATGACATTACTTATCCTGTACTTCCCTGAGTTACATCCTGTATTATACCCAGAGCTGCCTCACTATTCTGCTGCGTTGCAGTCACTGTGTACATACATGACTTACTTATCCTGTACTGATCCCTGGTTACATCCTGTATTATACTCCGAGCTTGCACTCACTATCTGCTGCTGGTGCAGTCCACTGTGTACATACATACATTACTTATCCTGTACTGATCCTGAGTTACAACATCCGTATTATACTCCAGAGCTGCACTCACTATTCTGCTGCTGGTGCAGTCACTGGTACATAATGACTTACTTATCCTGTACTGATCCTGAGTTACATCCTGTATTATACTCCAGAGCTGCACTCACTATTCTGCTCTGGTGCAGTCACTGTGTACATACTGACATTCGTCCTTCTGATCTAGTCACACCAATATACTCCAGAGCTGCACTCCCTATTCGTTCTCTGCTTGTAGCCGTTACAGCTACATTATACTGTACTGATTTACTATCGTAATACCAGTGACTCAATCGCTGATTGCATAGTGTTACTGTTAGGCTTATCCGTATTCTGTTGATTGCATCCTGGTATTGTTTTATCCCTCCGATATCACTTCCTTTCTCCTGCAGTCACTTTCATCGAATTCTTATATAACTTCTGGTTATCCTGTATACCCCGCTACTCCTTTGCTGCATGAGTCCTGAATAACATTATACCGCAGATGAGTTCTCCTGTTTACTCCAATTGCACTATCGTGCTGTGGATCCTTCATACATGACATTACCGTATGACCAGTACATCTGTAATTCAGAGCTCTCTTCTGCTGGTGCAGCCACGTGAATTGAACGACTTATGTCTGACCTGTACAACACCTGTTACTCGTAACTTTCGCGCTGGCTCAAGTTACATATGCTTCAACTTCAAGCATACTCCTAGCCACATCAACTTTTTCCTTACCTTACTGATCTAGGTTGTTTTTTGCGCGTGTGAATGGCGGGATTTGATCGTCTCTTTGCTTCCACTCATTGTTGGGCTTCAAACATTCGAGATGTTCCTCTGATTCAAATTAGAATAAGTATTTCGAGTGAGCTTCACCTCTCCGTCCTGATACTGCGTCATTTCTTAAGAATCTATATTCAGATTAGATCTTAGAAGCCCTGACCGGCTTCACTTAAGCCTCCGCAGGGATGCTCCATGGATTGGGAGTGAGAATTTGTCAAATATGCGAGGCCACAACGCTGCCGCAGGTCGATCTTGTCGTCACCCCATGACGTCACATGGAGCTACGACCCCATCCATTATGGCATGTCCTCATTTTCCCAAGGTCTCCAAGCGACAAGATCACTGCCAAATGGCAGCACTATTTGGCTCATGCCAGCTCTGTCCACACTCTTCCCCTCCATCTCGTTAGTTTCCACAGACTAAAGATGGTCCAGCTCTGTGCTCACATCCCTTCTCCTCCAAAGATGGACACTTTAAAATAGCACTTACCATGGCACGTCCAAGCTTCCGGCATGGATATGCCAGAATCAATTGAATACCTATTCACAGTCACCAAACTAAGCTTGGTACATACAGACAGCAACCAGAACAACAGCCGATTACTAATTAAATATCACCAACCAGGTTTCAAATAGTTACAATACACGTGACTAAACCAGTACACATAGCAGTAGTCAGAGTGCCTGCCCCACAGTACAGAGTGCCTGCTCTCCAGTATCTAAAGTAACAGGTTCTTTCCCAGTAAAAAACAAGTTATGATTGCCGCCTGTAATCATAGTCACAGTGCTTGCCCCTAGTAGTCATAGTCCACGTGCTTGCTGCCCGAAGTATCCATAGTCAGCAGTGCTTGCCCCTAGTAGCTTTTAGCCACAATGTCTTCCCCACAGTAGCCATAATCACAGGCCTGCCTAAGTACCCAAGTCTCCACTTTCCCCCAAAGAAAATACCCGATCCCCAATGTCATAATGTCTGCCCCAGTAGCACTAGTCACAGTTCCTTTCCTTCCCCGATATTCACAGTTGCTTAACCAAATCAACTGGTTGTGGCCATTAGGTCAATTTGAGCTGGATGTCCTGATATTTTTTCCCAATGCTTGACATGTACCTGTTACGAAAACTAAAGTCATTCTGAAAACAGCCATACTAGGCATCCATAACCTCCAGGGCACCATATGGCGGTATCAGGTCGCCATGTAATCGCTATGTTTTTTTTCTTTTGTCTTACTAATCTTAAATTCTACATCTGTCTGTTTTTTACATCCATATTTTTAAGGTTCATCCCGTCAGCGTCGGACTCCTATACAGCATCATCTCTGTGGGTTTCTTTCTGTTCTGATTACTGAGTTATTTTTCTATCCACGGTGAGCATTGCTGACCTGAGATGGAATTTATAAGCTTGGGGATCCGAGGCTACTGATTGTCACCGCTGGTCTTGTGGTCCCTCTGGCTAGCGATGTCGAGGGAGATCCGAGGCTACTGGATGGTCACCGCGGGTCTTTGGTCCTCATGCTAGCGATGTCATAGTGATCCGAGCTACGATTGATCAATGCAATTCTCCACCCCCATTGACCTCAAAGTTGTTTCTTTCCATCCGTGCATTGGTGCTATTTCAAGTCTGCCAATATATATCTATGTCTACTACCTGAATGTATTGTTTGGGGAATGTCCTATAGCTATGCTCACATTTACCTAAAAACGTGGTGTGAATTTAAGCCTTAGAAGCTCTGATTTGTCCCCATTGTGATCTCATCAAGAACGTCATCAACTAGACCGTGGTGGCGAACCTATGGCATGGTCGCGAGACGTGCACTGGATGCCCTCTCGTGGGCACCCATGCCATCATCCAGACATAGTTTCAGCAGACAGACCTCAGTCCTCCTCCAGCAGTCACAATAGCGCCCAGGAGTGCACGTTCAGCGCTATCTCAATCAAATGGAACTGCCAAAAAAAAGGAGACAAGGAAATTTGGTCTGTGCTGACTTAACATTGGAGCTCCTTCCTTCTCCAGCTCCTGTGATTCTTCCTCTGCTCAGGGTAGCCTGGATGGAAGCTCTACAATGATAATCAAATTCTCCTTCTTTCTACTGTATTGGTTTCTCAGGATGGTCGATATGATTGAACCTGTGATAGAACAGGGAGCAAATGCCACCTTACTGGCCAAGATGGGTGGTTTTTGTGGTAGTTTGAACACTCAATCTCCAAAGGTTCGAAAAACCAATCACTGACCTACTAACGGTGACCATCGTGCTTCAGTAGATCCATCTAGTAGGAGATGATAAACATAAACCTAACATCTTATGGGTGTTATTAGTCATCAGTGTTCTACTTGATATAAGGCAACTCAATGGGCCATTACTTACCGTGTCCAGTCACGATCCCCCGCGGCGTGTTTTTCCCGCAACCTGATTCAGTCTGCCGGGATAACTAGGTTCCGGCTCGCCGATATCCCGCAGGTGTCGCTTGCTGCACAGCATGACGTCCCGCCGGAGTTTCACCTTCTTCATTCCGGTGCGATGTAAGTGCTTGATCTTGCGACACAAATTCTTTTTTAAATTTTCCCGCAATTTTTTCCTAGATCCCGTCGGTTGTCCGACGGCCACGCCTCCCCGATTTCTTGGTCACGTGAAGCCGCCGCGTGAGTGCCCACAATCCGATTGGTGCGCCAAAATCCTGGTGGCAATTCGTGCAAATTGTCATGGAACCCGATGAAAGTGCGCGATTTGGACCCCTTAAAGAGCCCCAATGAGTTATTTTTGAAAAAAATATGTTTTTTGATTTCTTTAAATTTTTGGAAGTAATAAAAAGGGAAAGTCTACAAAACAGTCAGCTAATAGCTTCTTTTCGGACAAAACCCCACGGATGTTTCGCAGTTGACATGGTCCACATTTACTACTAACGGTTTGCCTAACTTCGTGCAGCGTGCGCCAGAGTTCATGATCACTGGGGCCTCACTTCATGAATCTGCACATGCCGTGTGCGCCCAAAGTGCATGACTCGAGTGCGAGCATCGGCATTTTTTTTTTCTGGTGCAACTCAGCTTAGAGGAGTTCCCCCCAATTATTTTGACATATATTGGCTACAGCTTGTGAATTGCACTGACGTTCCCTGTTGCACAGAGCAGCCCGCGACCCATACTGGCGCAAACACTTCATAAATCAACGTGGCAGGCCAGTTTTGCAGCCCTACTAATTTTATGTCCGTCTAGACACCAGATTCTAAGTCGCCCACTGTATATAAATCTGGGCACTGTGTTTTTGAGAGACTGACCTCTATAGGTATTTCGAAAATCTGTACCACCTCTTCTTAAATGCATGACATTTTATTGGAAAAGCTTTATACATAAATACGTACTAGACCTTTTATGGATCCATATAAAGACAACGGTTTTGGCAGAATTAGTCCAATTTTAGACACAGCGTTTTGGTTGAAGAAAGAAACCTGTTTGACCGAGTCCATCTTTATGGTGCGCATCTTGATTTTTGCATCTAGGTTCGACGCCACTATGTTCTCACCTGTCTCCTTTAGCGACGTCTTTTACAAACTTACGTTTCGGTAATCATATTGCGTCTGTGCGCTTTCAGTCTCTTCGTTAGGATTGCCTGGACTGTATGGGGGATCTTAATACATCAGGGGGGAAACTCTTACGCCCATCTAGTCGCTTACACCTCAATTTCATTCAACCTTGATTTTGCACTTGGGTTGGCTGTGGCAGTCCTCTTCGGCAGACTGGCAATGAACACATGCATGTGCAATATTTTAGGAGATTTTTCTCTATCTACTTCTAAAAGTGGACATGACCTGTTGCCTGGACGCAGGTGAACTTCTTGGTTGAGGACTCACAGTTGGCTCTTTTCCTCTAGAGCTCTGGGAGCAACGCACTATCGTCCTACTGCTTACAAGCTTTTGACTCTGACTCTTTCTCTTTCCGACCTCTCACTCTCATCGCTGGGGTTATATCTACAGTATACTCCATATTGGCACAGAAGTCTGGCACCTCGCTTTTATTATGGATGGGAATGCGACCCTTGATAAGAGAAAACAAAATTATAGTTGAATGTTTTTGCTTATTAACATCCATCGAGATATTTACCAGCATGGTGGCCTCATTTGGGAATAAGCCCGGTCTTCACTTCCTAAAGCCCTCAGAGTCATGTACAAGGCCGCAGAAATCAGGCCAAACCATGTGAGAATAAGCTTATACCACTTTATTCTCAGTTAAAGCTGATCTTCTTCTGTGCAGTGTGATGTTTGACGTATGACGTTTCATACACCAAAGTCTTGAGATCATTCTCAAGTTGATGGACATTCGTCATCACAAAGATTTTTAATCAAAGCCAAGCCCAAACCGACCGACTCCACATTACCACCTGCAACGCTGTTTGCCAAACTTCTTTGGCACATTCTGAGAACAGCTTCTGTGACCAATGAGCCAAAAAGTTGATGGCCCATTCTTTTTTATTTTTATATAGTCGACATCAACAGTTTCTGGTCCGTGTTCATCAAGAGCCTCTACTAAAGAGGCTTAGCTATGCCCCCAAAGACTAGAAAGACACAGATAAAAGTCAGAATGGTCATACAACAACTGTCGTGCAATTTTTGATGTGTTAGTACGAACTGGGTCCATGAGTTCGAGGAGACGTGAGTTCAACGGCCGTTCTGGGAGGTTGATGACTGGGAATACGGGATCTTTGGCCAACTCAACTGGGAATATAATGACCTCATCTAGTCGTGCCCATTTATGGTGTATACAACTTCACATTGTGTGACGCATTTCTCATTGATGGAAGAATTTTGTTACACAACTTGTCAGGAGAATCCATGCTTCTCTCATGTTATTTGTCTGCTGGTGCATTGTTTTGGCCAACCATTGTCTCCATGGATTGTGGGTTCATGCCAAGCACTTTTAACTTCCGAAAGGTTTTGAATTGAAGTAATTACTTTGTCAAGAAAACTTTTTTCTAGATGTTATAAATCTAGAAGAGTATATAGCACTATAAGCACTTTACAACAAAATAGCTGATCAAGAATTTCGAACACCTTCTATAACACTTATGATTAATATCGCTATTTTACAGAGAACAAATAAGTTATGTTTATATGAACGCGCACATGTTTGTATTTTTTTCTTGAGAAACTACTTTATGGTAAGCATCTACCTCACCAGTTAACTAAATGTGTAAGATGTAGAGATGGTTGCCATGGTTCTTGACGTGGTTTAGCAGTGTTCTTTCGTACTCACAGCTTGTGTATAAAATTGGATCAATGTGTTGCCACACCATTTTAAATATTACTTTTTGACACCTTATGTTAGGATAGGGGTACACAAAGACAGGGATATGGTCCCTGAGCTTGCCCCAACCTCTGTCCCATTCCTAAAAGCCCCCCCCACGCTAAACCGGGGGGCGAATACTTGAAGACTACGGAATTATGCTGAGATTGGATAAGGGAAAATACAAAACACACGACCAAACATAGAACATAAAAGAATCGTAAACGCCGAAGGTCAACACTATAGGAACTTCACAAGCACGAATCAGTAAGCACAGAGTCAAAGTCCAACTACCGGTTTAACAACAATAAGGAACAAGACTGGGCAATACAAACTACAGCACAACCAGGTGGCGAAGGGATTTTCAAACACTGCACTGGAACTTGTGAAGCTGCAACTTTATGCATCCAGAACTCCACCCCATGAATCCTGATAGAGCTGGACAGTTCCTGGGAATTAACCCCTCCGGTGCAGAATAACCCAGCACCAAGCCTAGTATTCAAAGTCCCAGCCCCTCCTCCACAGCGCGAGATCTTATCAGCAGCGGACGCCCCAAGGACCGATGAGGTGGAGTTTGCGCGGAATACGCGCCGGGGTACGGAGAAGCTCTGCACCACCCAAGAACCAGAAGTGCCAGCAATCTCCCTAATAGCAACCTTGACATACCCCCCCCCCTGAGACGTGGGGCCTTCGGACCCCTAGATCTGAAGATTGGCTTCTGAGGGTTGGCCTGATGAAACATCCTGATACCGGGAGCATGAATCTCTCTGCCTGAACCCAAGACCTTCCTCCGGACCAAAAACCCTTCAATGACGCAGGTACTGCAGGGAGTTTACGACCCATCTGAATTCACACCTTTTGTTCCACTTCCAATTCCAAGATCCCCTCCACAATAGATGAAAGGCAGGTTCGGAAGAGCAAACAGGCTCACATAGCCGCTTCATAGTAGACTCTATGAAGGTGTTATGAACCGCCACCCTGCTGGAAGTGTAATCTAAGGAACCGGGGTTAACCATATTAGTACAACAACGGACCCACAAACCTTGGCGCAAAGCTTCAAAGAGGGGACCTCATTGTAAGGTTTTTCTGGGATACCACACTTTTATCCCCCACCAAAACGTACCATAGTTAGGCTCCTTCTTTCAGTCTGTTGGACCATAGAATTTTGTGCCCGCTTCCCGAATACTCTCCCCGAACTTGTTACCAGAGCGTCGCCACTTATGGTGTCATAGCTTCCAGCCGAGGAATATAGAGACAGGCACAGATGAAAAAGGAGAAACGAGATGAAAACCATAATTGCCGAAAAACGTGAGATACCTGTGTGACGAACTCAGTGGTTATTAATAGCACTTCTGCCACGGCAGGATTTCTCACCGAACGGTCCTGACTGTCCGATACAAAGTAGTCGTCAATATTTGAATTCATCTCTCCTAGTCATTCTCTCGTACTGACCATTAGACTCGATTAACCTGAGGAGAACGACAAATTACGCCGTCTAGAACAAAATGCCGCCAAAAGTTGGAAACAATTGGACTCCCCTGTCAGACACAATCATCTGTTATACCATGGAGGCGTACAATATTCCCTGTTAAACCAATCACCAATTCTTCAGCTGAAAGTCACTTTTTTTAATGGAACAAAAAGGTTTGGGGGGGGGTTGGGGGAGTTTTCCCCCCATCTTGGAGAAACGGTGGTCCACTACCACCCAATCCTGTAACCGCCTTGAGATCTGGGAAGATCAGTGACCAAAACCTTGACACTTTGGAACCCATGCCTGTGGAACTGGAAGTGGAGAATAGCCCCTCAGGACTTCCTCCTGGAGTCCTTTCTCCTCGCAGCACAGACCTGACGTCTTGGACAAATTCGTGCACATCATTAGTCTGTGAGGCCACCATCAACGTCTCTTTAAGAGATCCAATGGTACTCTTTACTCCGCATTCCCGGATGACCTTCCAATACTGAGCAATGAGTCTCCTCCACCTCTCAACGACAAGAAAGAGGACCCATAATTTGCCTTCCGACAGGTCTTTGGGTGCAGATTTTTGTCCTGCTAAAATTTGAGAGGAGAGGTGGGAGGAGACAGCTGCCAACACACACTGGAGAACAAAATATTACTGTCGTAGTCGCTGGAAGCTCAGAGTCCGCGAAGCTACGGGACAAGGCATCAGCCTTCCATTTTTTGACCCAGGTCGGTAGGTTGAGACCACAAAATTAAAGCAGGAGAACAAACAAGGCCACCTAGCCTGACTGAGTTCAAACGCTTAGCAAGTTCAAATATACTAAGTTCTTATGATCTTGAGCACAGTTATCGATGAAGAGCTCCTTCCAAAAAGTGGCCGCCCACTTTCAAATCCGACTTAATGGCAAGGGAGCTCTCGATACCAATATCAATAATTCCTCTCACAAGAGGAAAACTTTCCTAGAGAAATATTCACCGGGGCCTCAGTCTGTGAGAGATGGAGGACCCCTTGAGACAACACGCCCTACTCCTACCTCGGAGGCAATCAACCCTCCGACACAAACTGGTAGGGAGAGGTCAGGTTGACCCAAAACTGGTGCTACGAGAATGGCCGCTTTTTTAAAAGTTTCAACACGCTTAGCAAGCTGCAGGGGACCATTGTTTGGATCAGCACCCTACGGTTAATCCCGTAGGGGCTGTTGGCCGATCACAGAAAAGTTCTTTATAAAGTTCCGATAATATTGCGAAACCCTAAAAATCGTTGTAGGGCCTATAAGATTGGTATGCCGAACCCCGTCCGGAGCGCCTGAAACCTTACTCGTCCATCGTACATCAAGGAGTCCAACATAACCTAAGAAGGAAACCCTTCTGGACGCAAAAACACACTTTTTCACGTCTTGTAGCGAAGAGGTTGTTTTTTTGCAGCAACCTGGCAGTACCTGGCGGAGATGTTTCTGTGAGAAACCAAAACAGGAGAAACAAAATATCGTCTAGATCACCACCATAACACACGAATGTAATCATGAAAGATGGATTCATAACACCTTGAAAAACCGCTGGGCAATTACTTTACCAAACCAAAGGGCATAACCAGTAATTTCAGTGCCCCAAAGTGTATAAATGCGGTTTTTTTCCACCATCCCCTCTTCGGACACCGAATCAGTTATAAGCCCTCTGAGATCTAATTTATAGAACACTTGGGCCCCAGAACCTGATTTAAGAGAATCCGGGATCAAGGGGAGGGGACCTGAGTTTTTTACCGTTATCCTTATTTAATTCTCGTAATCAATCACGGCTAAACCACCATCTTTTTCTCAACAAACAGACCCGGCCCCAGTGGTTCGACTCAGAGGGACGAATATGTCCGATTGCCAAACTCTCCATCAATATAACTCCTCCAGTGCCTCCCGTTCTGTATACTGACAGTTATAATATACACCCTTTGGCAATCTAGCATCAAGGAAGAAGGTCAATTTTACAAATGCCAACTCCCTGTGAGGGGAAGGACTTGGGGACAATTTTTGAAACACTCTGAGTAGTCAGAGAGAAACCTTGAACGACATCTGATCTTCCGTCCTACTTTCTAGTGAAACTCTGTGTCAGTGATCCTTACAGTGATGACCCCAATGAACCAATCTCCATAGTGTTTCCCAATTATTAACCGGATTATGGATCCGCGCCAAGGTAAGACCAGAATGACATTTTCAGACATTTTTCCATAACTAAAAAGAAACAACACCATTCTTCATGCATAGCTTCCTACCATAAGCTTTATCTTCGGGGTTCGAATTTGATCGACCGCTGCCTGTAAGGGTCAAATCCGCCCCTGACAGCCCCCTTTTGTTTTGGATAGGCGTTGGACACTGGCATCATGAACATGCAAAACTGAGAGACAAAATTATAATCGATTAAATTAGTCGCGGCACCTGATCCAAAAAGCACGACCAATGGCGGAAACAGACTGAAACTTAACCGTACAAGGTAATACATCTCTAGACACAATAGGGGTGACCTTGAGCTCCTACGCGTCCCCCCGACACTGCTTAGGAGCGGAAGTTTTCCTGCTGCTGCTTCCTCTTGGAACAGGTGTTGATCTGGAGATCAGGACTTCCCCAGTAGAAACACAGATGGCGTCTTATTCGATGTTTTGGCGTCCGCTGTGCAGGTAGAGATGCTATCCCCGCTCCAGGGTTCCAATTCTGGACTACCCTGGAGACGGACTGGCGCGCTGGCTGACAGTCGAGGACCACCCGAGGTGATCGCCTGTATCGTAGGCGACGATCAAGCTCGGATGACCAGAAGTCATAGCATCATCTAAATTTCTGAGTCTCCGGCCATAAGCTAAGACTAAGTCCTGTACTCGTTCTGACAGTCCTGACATATTTGGTCTTTTAGGCGCAGTCAGATCCATTGCGAGTCAGTCACATACTGTCTGAACTGGGCACAGATAATCTTCCCTTCTGTCCGTTGTTCCCTGGCACAGAGATCTAAGGTGGGAAACTGCAATGTGCTCGTCGGTCAGGTGTCGCATAAATCGGCCTAAATCGAAAAAAAAGCTCAAGAGAAGAAGGGGTCGAATGGAGAGTCAGTGGGAGAGAAAAGGCCCAATTTGTGCGGATCCCCACTCAACAGGGAAATTCCACGCCCCACCTTGAAATCTCTGTGCCCGATGACAGGGGCGGTAAAGAAATAAGAGTTTTACAAGGCCTCCCGAACTGAAAAAATTTCTTACGTCACCAAAAAACACTTCAGGGAGAGGAACCTTAGGTTCAGGTGTGGGTGGAGTGGATCCTGCAGGTGATTTCTGCCGTGGAAACCTGCATAGATTCCTGATTTGTGCAGACAGGAAGCTAGATTCCTGAACAGTGAGTTAGGTCCTTGGACCTTAGTTGACCACAGCTGACAAGGCTCCATGGAAGGATATATGTGCAGGTCGGATCAGATGCAGACCTATTTGTGGCCAGTGTTCTCTGTTAGGATAGGGTACACCAAAGACAGGTGATAGTGTTCCCTGAGCTTGCCCACATCTGTCCCTTCCTATAGCCCCCTCACGCTAACCGTGGGGCGACTACTTTAAAGACTCGGAATATACGAGTAAGGTTTGGGGTGGTAAGGGAAAATACAAACAGACACGACCAACATGAAATAAAAGGAATCGTAAACACCCGGCAGTCACAACTGAGGGAACTTCAAAAGCAGAATCAGTAAGCAGAGTCAAGTCCACAACTAGCCCGTAGTAACAACAATATAGAACAAATACTGAGTCAATACAACTAGCAGCAACCAGTGATAAAGGGATTTTCAAACACTGGCACGGAGACTTGTGGCGCCATTTAATGCATCCAGAACTCCACCTCAGATCTGAAAGGAGTGACATTTCCTGGGCAATTACCCCCGCACGTGCAGAATAAACCAGCGACCAAGCAGATGTTCAAAGTCCCAGCCCTCCTAGATCAAGCGCGAGTCTTAGCAGCCGCTGCACAGGACAGAGTTGGATTTGCTCGATACTTCGCCGGGGTAACTTAAACGCTGCTGCACCACCAAAGAACCAGAAAGTGCCAGCATCTCCCTAGCGAACCTGACACTTATAGGTTATATAAATTCTCCCTAAAATAATCATGCTGAATCCGAAGGAGACGGCTTCCTTCGTGATGTCTAGTTCTTTTGAATAGGGAGGTTTCCTAGAAGAGCTAGAGCTAAAAAACCTGCAAATTGTCATAGATGGTGGAGGATACGGGCCAAAAATGTTTTTCTTTCTGCTTGGAAATTTTCAGAGGATTTATAATCCTCCTAAAATCGTTCCATCCCAAAGGAGAAAACTTTTGCTTGAAAGGCAGTTACTCCAGAATCAGTAGGTTTTTTTTAGGAACAGGTTCCCTGCAGCATCTACACACCCCCCTGTTGTTACACATAGGGGGAGGATGTAGGCACACAGATTTGTTCTGCATTGAATACTTGAAAACCCTCTGGACTGTCCTGGATGACATGGTGTTGTTGCAGGTCGGGCTGGATGATCACCTCCATTCTATATATCACATATGATCTAAGGGAGGTTTCCAGAAGCTGGGTCATGCCAACTCTAAGAAACCCACAGTTGGTCATTATGGTGAGATACCGGCACAAAATGTTTTGTGCTTGGAAATATTTTTGAGACACCTTAGAGGATTTATAAATTCTCACTAAAATACTCAGAAGTTCCATCCTTCAAGGAGAGGACTTTTTTAATTAAAGGGTCAAGTTACTCCTGGGTACTCACTCTACAGACGACGGTCTCTTCCATAGAGCGTACACACTCTACAGATAAGGTCCTCTTACCAAATAGCTTCAACTCTACCGGAGAAAGGTCCTCGACCATAAGCATAGCTTACACCTACATGAAAAGTCTCTGACCATAACGAGCTTACCTCTACAGGAGCAAGTTCTCGACCATAATACTCATACTCTACCGGAGGCAAGGCTCTCTGACCATAAGAGCTTACACTTATGGGAGCATATATCTGACCATAGAGCTTACACTCGACGGAGCAAGTTCTCTGACCATAAGAGGCTTACCCTTACAGAAGCAAGTCCTCTGACCATAAGAGCTTACACTCTACAGGAGCAAGGTCTCTGACCATCAAGAACTTACCCTCTCAGGAGCAAGTTCTCTGACCATAAGAGCTTACACTCGACGGAGGCAAGGTCTCTGACTCATAAGAGATTACACTCTATGGGAGGCAAGGCCTGGCATAAGAGCTTACACTCCTACAGAAAAGGTCTCTGCCATAAGAGCTTACACTCTACAAAGACGTCTCTGACAATAAGAGCTTACACTCTACAAGAGAGCGGGGTCCTTGACCATAAACAGCTGACACTCTACAGGTGATACAAGAGTAGTTAGTTGCTGTGATCAAGGTGAGGTCAGAATAAAACACTCTTGGATATTTTAAAATATAATTTTTATATATTTTAATAATAATTTATCATTTCTTACCTTATCAATTTTTTTTTGGCACAGGAAACGAAGAGTGAAGATCAATGACAAATGTTGCCCCTTTATTGCAATGAAGTGAACCAGTGAGGATATTAAATGTGATTCTTCCATTCTACATGTATCTTCTACTACAAGTAACTCAATATTAATTAATGTGGTGAGAATGCGGGTAAAATCTCTGCAGCACAGATCACAGATTGGGTCAGGTTGATCCTGATGAGAATGTTATTTACCTTCTGTCTTCGTACTCCATACATATTGACAATACTCATGTGACCCCGGGGGGTTGATGGTTCTAAGACCCTGAACCTCTAGGTGCTCATTAGATTCCACAATTACATGGAAACTTTAAGACAAATATAAAATATCATTAGTTCATGGGAATTAGGGCGGTTAAGGTTAATGGGTTGGGCGTGTTTTGATTCGGAGCACCAGGGTGTTTACAATAATCTTAGATTTGAGACACTTTAAAACCACATCACATCACATTATAGGACGGTCTATCTTCTTGAAGGTCTGGGAGGTTCCTAGAAAACGGGGTCTCCCAAGAGCTAACACCTCAAACTTGTCATTTGTTGGAGATACGGGCACAAAAAATGATTTCTGCTTGGAATATTTTGAGACAACCACCTTAGAGGATTTATAATCTCCTAAATACTCATAGTTCCATCCCGAAAGGAGAGGACTTTAATTAAGTGGTCAATTACTCCTGAAGTAACACTCTAACCACGACGAAAGGTCCTCTGATCATAAAGCTACCTCTAGAGAAGGCACGGTTTCTTACCAGAAGGAGCTTAACTTTAAGGAGCAATGGTCCTCTGACCATCGAGCGTCCACTCTACAGGAACAAGTCTTTGACCATAAGAGCTTACACTGTACAGGACAAACGGTAATCTGACATAAGAAAGCTTACAACTTTACAGATGAAAGGTCCTCTGACAGCATAAGAGCTTACCCTTCTACAACACAGAACAAGGTCTCTGACTCATAAGAGCTTACAACAGACTGTACAGGAGCAAGTATCTGACCATAAGATGCTTACACTTACAGGATAAGGTCTCTGCCATAAGAGCTTACACTCTACATGAGCAAGGTCTCTGACCATAGACTTACACTTAATGAGCAAGGTCTCTGACCATAATAGCTACGCTCTATGGGAGCAGATCTTTGACCATAAGAGCTACACTCTATGGGAGCAGGTCTCTTACCAAAGAGCTACCTCTACAGTAGCAAGTCCTCGACCCTAAGAGCTTACAACTCTACAGAGCAGGTCTCTGACCATAAGAGCCTGCACTCTATGGAGAACGATCCTGACCCTAAGAGGTACACTCTACCGGATCAAGGTCTCCTACATCAGAGCTTACACTCTCAGGATCAAGGTCTCCTACCATAAGAGCCTACACTCTATGGAAGAAAGGTCTCTGACCATAAAACTTACAGTCTCATGAGCAAGGTCTCTGAACCATAAGAGCTTACACTCTACAGGAGCAAGGCCCCGAGCTAAGAGCTTACACTCTACAGGAGCAAGTTCTCTGACCAGAAGAGCTTACACTCTATACAGATCAGTCTCCTGACCATAGAGCTACCTCATACATGAGTAGGTCTCTGACCATAAAAGATTCACTCTATGGGAGCAGGCCCGAGCATAAACTTACACTCTACAGAAGAAAGGTCTCTGACCATAAGAGCTTACACTCTACAGAAGAACGAGTCGCTGACCATAAGAGCTTACACTTCTACAAGAGAGATGGTCCTTGACCTACAGCTGACACTCTACAGGTGATACAAGAGTATTTAGTTGCTTGTTATCTTGTGATGCAGAAAAAACACTCTTGGATTTTTAAATATTTTTTATTATTTTTAATATATTATAATTCTTACTTATACATTTTTTTTTGGCATCAGGACCGAAGACTTTCATACATGAAAAAATTGCTGCCCCTTTATTTGCAAGGAAGTAACTGGTTGCGGTGAGATATTGTGTGATGCTTCCATTTCTACATTGTATCTTCTATAAGTAACTCAATATTATAATTACTGGGTGGAGCTGCCGTACAATCTCTCTCTGCAGCACAGATCACGGATTGGTTCTGTTGATCCTGAATGAGAATGTAATTTACCTTCTGTCTCTGTACTCCATACTAGTGACAAGACATCATGTGACCCCCGTGGTTATGGTTCTAATGACTCCTGACTATATGGGCTCATAGAGATTCCAACAATTACAATGAAACTTTTAAGACAACATATAAAATATCATTAGTCCACAGGGGATCTAGGGCAGTTCAATGGTTAATGGGTTGGGGCATGTTTTAAGTAGGAGCACCCAAGGTTGTTGACAATAATTCTTAGATTTGAGACACTTAAACCACTTCACATCACAGGAAGAATTCTTCTTGAGGTCTAGGGAGGTTTTTCTCCTAGAAACTGGGTCATCCAAGAGCTAACAAACCTTCAAATTGTCATATATGGTGGAGAATACGGGCACAAAAATATTTTCTGCTTGGAAATATTTTTGAGACACCTTAGAGTATTTATAATTCTCCCTAAAATACTCATAGTTTGCCATCCGCGAAAGGAAAGGACTTTTATTAAGGGTCAAGTTCCTCCTGAAGTAACACTCTACCGACGAAAGGTCCTCTGATCATAAAAGTCGTACACTCTATATAGAGCAAGGTTTCTTACCATACGATCTTTACCTTTACAGAGCAGTCTCTCCTTCTCTACCAAAGCACTTACACATTTACAGGAGAAAAGGTCTCGACCATAAGATCTTACACCCTACCGGCACAGGTTTCTGAAATAATAGCTTCAACACTGTAAGGAGCAAGGTAATCTGAGCCCATAAGAGCTTATACTGTACAGGAGCAGGTATCTGACCATAAGAGCTTACACTCTACTGAGCAGTCTCTGACCATAAGACTTCGCTCTTGGGAGCAAAGATCTCTGACCATAAAGAGCTTATAATCTATGGAAAAAGATCTCTGACCCATCATAGCTTACACTCTAACAGGAGCAAGGTCCTCTGTCCACCATAAGAGATTACTTCTATGGGAGCCAAAGTTCTCTGACCATAAGAGCTTACACTCTACAATCAAGGTCTCCTACCAGAAGACTTACACTCTATGGAAAAAGATCTCTGACCATAATAGCTACACTCTCAGATCAATGTCTCCTTACCATAAAGCTGTACACTCTACAGATCAGGTCTCCTACCATAAGAGCTTACAACTCTATGGAAGAAAGTTCTCGACCATAAGACTTTACATCTACAGAGCAAGGTCTCTGCCATAAGAGCTTACACTCTACAGAGCTGTCTCCTACCATAATAGCTTACACTCTACAGGAGGCAAGTCTCTGACCATAAGAGCTTCCACTCTACAGCATCAAGGTCCTCTGCACATAATAGCCTTACACTCTACAGGGTAGGTCCTCGTTGGTACCATAAGACTTCCCCTCTATGGGATGCAAGGCCCCGACATAGAGCTTCACTCTACAAAAGCAAAGGTCTCTGACCATCGAGCTTACACTCTACAGGTATCAGGTCTCCTACCATAAGAGCTTACACTCTATTGAAGAAGATCTCTGACCCTAAGAGCTTCACACTCTACATGATCAAGGTTCTCCTACATAAGAGCTTACCTCTACAGGATCAAGTCTCCTACCATAAGAGCTTACCTCTAGGAAGAAGGTCTCTGACCATCAGAAACTTACATACACTCTACAGACAAGGTCTCTGACCATAAAGCTTACACCTAACAGAGCAATGTCTCCGACCATAATAGCTTACACTCTCACCGGATCAAGTCCTCTGACCAGAATAGCTTAACTCTACCTACAGGAGTAAGTCTCTACCAGAAGACATTACACGCATGGGAGCAGCCCGAGCATAAGAGCTTACACTCGACCGAAGAATGTCCTCTGACCATAAGACTTACACTCTACATAGAGAGGTCCCTATGAACCATAACAGCTGCACTCTACATGATACAAGAGTAGTTAGTTGCTGTATAATTGCGGCAGATATACACTCTTGATATTTTTAAATATAATTTTTATTATTTTTATAATATATGAGAATTTCTTACTTATCAATTGTTTTTTTGGCACAGGAACCGAAGAATTAAGATACAGGAAAAAATTGTTGCCCTTTATTGCAGGAAGTGAACTGTGAGGACTATTGTGTGAATTCTTTCCAGTCTACATTGTAATCTTCCTATAAAGTAACTCAATATTCTATACTGTGGTGGCGAATGCGTACAATCTCTGCCAGCACAGATCACAGATTGGGTCAGGTTTATCTGATGAGAAATGTTATTTACCTCTGTCTCGTGTCTCCATACATATGACAAGACATCATGTGACCTGCCGGGGGTTTGATGGTCTAATGACTCCTGAACCTATAGGGCGCATATAGATCCACACATTACCATGGAAAAACTTTTAAAAGACATATAAAATATCATAGTCCATGGGGACTAGGGCAAGTTAATAGGGTTGGGCTGTTTTAGTAGGACACCATGGGGTTGTTTGACAATAATTCTTAAATTTGAAGACCTTAAACCACCTCACAATCACAAGGCGAGGACTTCTTCTTGAAGGTTAGGGAGTTTTCCTAGAACTGGGTCATCCCATTGCTAACAACTTCAAATTGTCAATATGGTGGGATACGGCACAAAAAATGTTTTCTTCTTTGAAATATTTTTGAGACCTTAAGGATTTATAAATCTCCTAAGATACACATGTTACATCCCCGAAGCTAGGGAACTTTTGCTTGAAGGAACAAGTTACTCTTGAATACGTAGGTTTTCAATGGAACTGGTCACTGCAGGAGCTAACAAACCCCCTGTTTCACATTTGGGGGAGGATGTAAGGCACACAGATGTGTTTTCGCTTGGACATACTTGAAAACCCTCAGGGGACGTCTCTGGATGACATGTGGTGTTGTCGGTCTGACTGATGAGCACTCCATTCATATGATATCACATATGAGCTATAGGGAGATTTCCCCAAGAAGCTGGGTCCTGCCAAACTCTAATAAACCCCCAAGTTTCATTTATGGGTGGAGAATACGGGCACAAAAGATGTTTTGTGCTGGAAATATTTCTGAGACACCTTAGAGGTTTTAGAAATTCGCCTAAAAATACATCATAGTTTCCATCCCCTAAGGAAGGACTTTTAATAAAGGTCAAGTACATCTGAGAGTAACACTCTACAGACGAAAGGTCTCTGATATAAAAGCCTTACCCTCTATAGGACGCAAGGTTCTTACCATAGAGCTTACACTTACAGAGCAGAGGTCTCTCTCTTACCATAAGCACTTACACTTTACAGGAGAAAGGTCTCTGACACATAAGATCTTACACTCTACGAACAAGGTCCTCTGACCTAAAAAGGCTTACACTGTCGGCGCAAGTACTGACCAAAAGCTTATACTGTATCATGACAGGTAGCTGACCATAAGAGCTACACTCTACAGAGCAAGGTCTCTGACCATAAGAGCTTACGCTCTATGGGAGCATATCTCTGACCATAAAGCTTACCCTCTATGGAAAAAGATCCTCTGACCATCAGAAATATTACTTCTATTGGGAGCAAGTCTCTGACCATAAGAGCTTACACTCACAGGATCAAGTCCTCCTATCTAAGAATCTTACACTCTGGAATAAGGTCTCTGAACCATAGAACTTACAGTCTACATCAGCAAGTCTCTTACCTAGAGCTTACCCTCTACATGATCAATGTCTCCTACCATCATATCTTACATACACTCTATCAGGAGCAAGGTCTCTTGACCATAAGAGCTACCTCTATGAAAAGATCCTCTGACCATAAGAGCTTACACTCTACAGGAGCAGGTCTTCTACCATAAGAGCTTACACTCTACAGGAGCAAGGTCTCTGACCATAAGATTACAACCTCTATGGTAGCAAGGCCCGAGCATATAGCTACACTCTACAGAAGAAGGTCTCTGACCATAAAGCTTACCCTCTACAAGAGAGCGTCTTCCAAACAGTCTGACACTCTACAGGTGCCTACAAGATAGTAGTTGCTGTGTCTGTGAGGCAGAATAAACACTCTTGGATATGTTAAAATCTATTTTTTATTATTTTATAATAATATTATACTTCTTAAACTTATACTAATTTTTTTTTTGGCAGCTGAAAATCGAAGATGAGATCATGAAAAAATGCTGCCCCTTTATTGCAGGAAGTGAACGGTGAGGAGATTTGTGATTCTCCTCTACATTGTATCTTCTATACATAACTCAATATTTATTTAATGTGGTGGAAAATGCGGGTACAATATCTCCACACAGATCACAGGATTGGGGTCAGGTTGCTCCTTATGAGTATGTATTTACGCCTCTGTCTTCTGTACTCCACTAGTGACAAGACATCATTGACCCAGGGGGTTGATGGGTCCTAATGAGCCTGACCTATAGGGGCTCATATAGATTTCACCATTACAAAATGGAAAACTTAAGACAATATAAATATCATTATTTCATGGGGATCTAGGGCGGTATGGTTAAAGGGTTGGGCATGTTTTAAGTAGGAGCACCCAAGGATTTGTTGACATAATTCTTAGATTTGCAGACACTTAAAACCACATCACATCACAGGAAGAGACTTCTTCTTGGACTGTGAGGGAGGTTTTCCTAGAAACTGGGTCAGCCAAGAGCTACCAAACCTTCAATTGTCATATAGGTGGAGGAGACGGGCACAAAATGTTTTCATTGCTTGGAAATATTTTTGAGACACCTTAGGGATTTATAAATGCTCCTAAGATACACATAGTTCATCCGCGAAAGGAAGAGACTTTTGCTTGAAGGACGGTTTACTCTTGAATACGTAGGTTTTTCAAGGCGGGGCAAGGGAACTGGTCACTGCAGTAGTCGAACAAACCCCCCATGTTGTCCATATGGGGGATGATGTAGGCACCAGATTTGTTCTGCTTGTACATACTTGAAAACCCCTCATGGGACTGGTCCCTGATGAACATGTGTTGTTGTCAGGTCTGAGCTGATAGCACCTCCATTCCTATGATATCCACATATGAGCTCTAGGGAGTTCCAGAACTGGGTTCATCCAAAATCTAATAAACCCACACTTGACATCATGTGACCCCCTGGGGGGTGATGGGTCTTAGCAAATGGAACTTAATGACATATAAAATATTTTGTCCAGGGGATTTTAGGGCAGGTGATGGCTAATGGTTGTGGCATGTTTTAGGTATGAGCACCCAGGGGTTTATCACAATAAATTCTTAGATTGAGCATCGAAAAATTCACATCACATCCCCCAAACTAATTGATCTTTTTTGATAAAGGAATCAAAGCAGTGAAAATAATGAAGAAATAAACAATATTGAAGACAGCAATATGGAGGAATCTGAAAGGTGAGAAAATATTATTAAATGTGATTCCAGATTAAATTTTGACACATTATCATCTTAGGATACATACTGTATACACGTATCCTTTAAAAAGTAAGAAAATATTCATATATTACAGTCATGACATAGTTATAGTTATGGGTCTCTATTTGATGTTACATCCTGTAGATCTTTTATTAAAATGTATATCTCAACTAACACCACATGAAACACAAAACTGATCCTGAGTTACAGACTATCCTGTATTATACCCCAGAGCTGCACTCACTATTCTGCTCTGGTGCAGTCACTGTGTACATACAGACATTACTATACCTACTTGATCCTGAGTTACATCCTGTATTATACCCGAGACTGCACTCACTATTCTGCTGCTGGTGCAGTCACTGTGTACATACCTGACATTACTTATCCCTGTACGTGATCCTGAGTACATCCTGTATTATACCAGAGCTGCAACTCACTATTCTGCTGCTGTGCAGTCACTGTGTACATCATGAGCTTACTTATCCTGTACTGATCCTGTTACATCTGGTATTATACCCCAGAGCTCGCACTCACTATTCTGCTGCTGGTGCAGTCACTGTGTACATACATGACATTACTTATCCTGTACTGTCCTGAGTTACATCCTGTATTATACTCCAGAGCTGCACTCACTATTCTGCTGGTGCAGATCACTGTGTACTACATGACTTACTTATCCTTTACTGATCCTGAGTTACATCCTGTATTATACTCCAGAGCTGCACTCACTATTGCTGCTGGTGCAGTCACTGTGTACACATACATGACCTTACTTATCCTGTACTGAACCGAGTTACATCCTGTATTATACCCCAGAGCTGCAGCTCACTATTCTTCTGCTGTTGCAGTCACTGTGTACATACAATGACTTACGTTATCCTGTTACTGATCTTGATCCTGATTCATCCAGTATTTACTCCCAGAGCTGCACTCTCTATTCTGCTGCTGGTGCAGTCACTGTGTACATACATACATTACTTATCCTGTACTGATCCTGAGTTACATCCTTGTATTATATCCAGACTGCACTCACATTCTGTGCTGGTGCGTCCACTGTGTAATACATGACATTACTTATCCTGTACTGATCCGGAGTACATCTGTATTATACCTCCAGAGCTGCACTCACTATTCTCCTGCTGGTGCAGTCCACTGTGTACATACATGCATTACTTATCCTGTACTGATCCTGAGTTACATCCTGTATTATACTCCAGAGCTGCACTCACTAACTGCTGGCTGGTGCATCACTGTGTACATCATGAAATTACTTATCCTGTAACTCGATCCTGAGTTACATCTGTATTATACTCCAGAGCTGCACTCACTATTCTGCTGCTGGTCAGTCAACTGTGACATACATGACATTACTTATCCTGTACTGATCCGGGAGTTACATCCTTTATTATACCCCAGAGCTGCACTCACTATTCTTGGCTGCTGGTGCAGTCACTGTGTGACATACATGACATTACTTTCCTGTACTGATCCTGAGTTATATCTCCGTATTATTATACCCAGAGCCTGGCACTCACTATTCTGCTGCTGGGCGTCACTGTGTACATACTGACATTACTTATCCTGTACTGATCCTGAGTTACACTCATCTGTATTATACCCCCGACTGCCTCACTATTCTGCTCTGGTGCAGTCACTGTGTACATACATGACATTACTTATCCTGTGACTGATGCCCTAGATTCCTATTCCTGTATTATACCCAGTGCTGGCACTCAACTATTCTGCTGCTGGTGCAGTCACTGTGCATACATACATTACTTATCCTGTACTGATCCTGAGTTCATCCTGCTATTATATACTCCCAGAGCTGCACTCACTATCTGCTGCTGGTGCAGTCACTATGTACATACTGAAATTACTTATCCTGTACTGATCCTGTATTACTTGTGGATTATACTCCAGAGCTGCACTCACTATTCTGCTGCTGTGGGCAGTCACTGTGTACATACATGACATTACTTATCTGTCGGATCCTAGTTAGCGTCCTGATTATACCTCATACCTCCAGAGTCTGCACTCACTATCTGCTGCTGGTGCAGTCCACTGTGTACATACTACAATTACTTATCCTGTACTGATCCTGAAGTTACATCCTGTATTATACCCCAGAGCTGCACTCACTATTCTGCTGCTGGTGCAGTCACTGTGTTCAATACATGACATTACTTCCCTGTACTGATCCTGAGTTACATCCTGTATTATACCCAGAGCGGCACTCACTATTCTGCTGCTGGGTGCAGTCACTGTGTACATACTGACATTACTTATCCTGTATTCTTCGGATCCTGAGTACATCTTCCTATTATACTCAGAGCTGCACTCACTATTCTGACTGGGTGCAGTCCACTGTGTACATACATGACTTACTTATCCTGTACTGATCCTAGTTACATCCTGTATTATACTCATAGCTGGCACTCACTATTCTGCTGCTGGGCAGTCTCTGTGTACAACTGGACATTACTTATCCTGTACTGATCCTGAGTTATATTCTGTTTAAACAACATCTTTCTAACAATATTAAAAAATCTCTTCCTTCCAGGGCTCCAGAACATGACAAATTTACGTATTGGGGTCATCACCTTGATTGGTCTTGTTGGGACCAGGCTGATGTCCACCTCTTGCTTGACATCTCCTCTATCCCACCCCCGCTTACCGGAGCATAAAACGAATTGGAGCTCAAAACAAACATACGAATTAGGACCAACCCGATGCCCATTTCTACGGGACCAGAGATGGAACTCCCAGGATTCTTGAACGCATCCCTCATTTTTTCTACTATTTATTTATTTATTATAAGACTTGTAGATTATTTTTCTTTTCGGGAAACCACACATTCCGAGTGTATAACCGTTATAAATCACTGAAAAGTGCCATGACACTGCATGCACAAGCCGAGATTCAGTATAGGTCTCCATTATTGCCACTGAACAATTTTATACAAGGGTTCGGTAACCAGGGAAGGAGACACTAAAACGTCTCGCGAGATGAATGTAACATTAATTATGTAATATTATTCTATTTTTGACTCTTCCTTTTTACACGCCCATCAATAAAAGCTCCTTTGAATAGGTTGCGATCCCTGGAATTATTTGAAGGTGATTTGTTAATATTGATAGATCAACGCCCAAAATTCGTTTAGCAAAGAAGTGGGGGGACAAGATCAAGGCCGCGGGGATAGACACTGATTAAGTACATTACTCCCCGTTACCTTTCCCCTTCGTGTTTTTGTTCCTTTTTGGCTGTAATAACTATTTCCTAAATTGGAACATTTTTCTCTGCAGGTCATTCTTGGAATGTTGAACCCAAAGCCAACCAGTCGAACTGGCTACGACCGTCCATGTCCTTATGATCCTTGTCAGATTTGAATCCAAGACAACCATCGTTGGAACCAAGGAGTTTGGGGTTCTTCTGTTTGGCAATTGTATCAGAACCAACAAATTGGGGGGCAATTTACTAAGGGCCCGAATCTCCTCTTTTTTTTGTCCGGTTTCTTAAATTTTACCGTTGCACCGTTTGTCTCCTGAATATGCCCCGGGATTTTGGCAACGCGATCGGTGTGGCGGAATCGCGGGCAGTGGGCCGTGGATAAACCCGACGGATCGAAAAAAACCCGGAATTTTTTTAAAAAAATGTTTCGCTATGACCCGCTTACCTTACCATGATAAGCATCGTGAACTCTGGTGAACTTCGGCGGACTTCAGCACAGACAGCGACACCTGGTGGACATCGGCCACTACCCTTAGAGTGAAACGCCGGAATGACGTGAATCCTCCTCTAAGAATTCCGCGCGCTTGAAATTGTAAATGGTGCCCCATTGGGCCCCATCGGCTGATTCCCTAAGGTCTGCGTCCGAACCACTGGAAGTCGCTGCTTCTAGCGCTGAATTCCTGAGTTCGTCCGGGTTCATGATCTATCCTGGGTCAGGCAAGCGCGTGTCAAAGCCACAATTTTTTAAAAAAATTCTGGCGGTTTTCCCAATCCGTGGGTTGTGTTTTTTCCCACGGCCCACCTCCCCCTGATTTCCGTTGCATGCAGCCGGGGGGATCCGTTGGTCGCCACAATTATCTGCTGATCGGAGTGTCGCCAAAATCCCGGAGCAATTCAGGGAAAAACGACTCACATCAGTAATATTCTGGAAACTCGACGAAAAAAACGCATTTGGTGCGCTTAGTAAATGACCCCATTGTGTTTTAACGTACTTTTATAAATCCACTTGCAATGCGGCCTATAAAAGTGGAACTCATGCCCGGTGCCGCAGTACGCGGGTGCTCAATCACCACCGCTTTCTCTAGCTGCTCTCCATGCCTCCTCTGCTCTGACCCTTGGCAACCATCCTGTCTGTTCCTCTGTTCTGCATCCTGGGCAGTCTGAAAGTCTGTCCCGAATTGTAAAGAGTCATCGTGCACACTCTATCAAATGGGGCCCCCACCAACCAGTGCACCCTTTCCTGGATTACAAGTCAACCATTCCCAGTTGGGAGGTGGCCTGACATTGTGTTTCTACTATTCGACACAGATGTACAATACTTCTTCTACCTGATCATGTTATGACCTCCATCTCCGGACTCCATTTCAGCCCATTTGTCCATATTCCCCTTGGCGTACCCTGGCGCCTCGTCTGCCTGCCCTGACCTCTGCCCTGTACCTTGGATTGTCCACCTTGGCTTGTTGCAAACAACGGAGGACATCAGGACATTCTCAAGGTCTTCCGCGGATTCTATGAGGCACACCTTTTTCTCTCCGAAATGTGAGGGCCAGGCATAGAGATTGAGGCCTTTCTAGATACAATCACCATGCCTCACCTCCAGGGAACAGAGGAGGATGCTGGATGCCCCAATTATTTAGAGAACTAGAGGGTCCCGTAAACCAGTACAGAATGAAAAAGCCACTGGGCGACGGTCTAAACCGTGAGAGATGTCTTCCAAACCTATGTCCCTTACCTTCTAGAATTGCTAGAGGTCCGTAAGTTGCGTGAGGATAGGGGTGGACTCCATTAGTAGATGTAATTATTGTTGTCATACCAGAACCGTTGGCTTGTTTATATGGATTTTTTGGATTGCTGACTACCCTGAACCGACTGTTTATCCCGCTCACAAGTGGTAAAGGCCTTGCGATCCCTTCGCTAAACCAGTCCCGATCCCCGTGGAGGGGTCAGTGGTGATATCTGAGGGATTCGGGACAACAACCTTCGTGGTGGCCCAAAGTTTCACACCCGCTGTTTGTTCCGTCTATAGCCATTCAACACTACTGTGGCCAAAAGTGTACAACCATACCACGGATCATCTACTCATTTCCAACGATGGACAACATCCACTACGACCAAGGAGAAACTAAACAATCCTTGACTTATCCATGTGAATAACCTCTTTAATCCAGACTCTAGAATAATGGATACTGAATGACCTGACTCTGCAGATCATGTCCCAGGCTATACCCACAGCTAACAAGGGCACAGAAACTCAGTCTCCTGGACTACAACGGAAGGTTAATGTCGTAAAAAGGTCAAAATAATGATATTTGACCTTTTTTTTTTTCAACAGCTGCCTAAAATAAAATCGACTTTTTTTAGATTCTTTTTGAGAAAACCGTCGTGACTGTATGATAGCTGCCTCTTGTCTGTACTGTACTGGAGCGCTCCTTTTATTGGGCAGATTTGTCTACATGCTGATGCTCAATGTGACTGTGGTCAGGTGTATGTACACAGTGACTGCACCAGCAGAATAGTGAGTGCAGCTCTGGAGTATAATACAGGATGTAACTCAGGATCAGTACAGGATAAGTAATGTCATGTATGTACAGTGACTGCACCAGCAGAATAGTGAGTGCAGCTCTGGAGCAGCAGTTGCATTTGATATTTTTCTTCTGTTATCAGAGATGGGCGGCTGAAGGAGAATGGACATTACTTATCCTGTACTGATCCTGAGTTACATCCTGTATTATACCCCAGAGCTGCACTCACTATTCTGCTGCTGGTGCAGTCACTGTGTACATACATGACATTACTTATCCTGTACTGATCCTGAGTTACATCCTGTATTATACACCAGAGCTGCACTCACTATTCTGCTGCTGGTGCAGTCACTGTGTACATACATGACATTACTTATCCTGTACTGATCCTGAGTTACATCCTGTATTATACTCCAGAGCTGCACTCACTATTCTGCTGGTGCAGTCACTGTGTACATACATGACGTTACTTATCCTGTACTGATCCTCAGTTACATCCTGTATTATATACTCCAGAGCTGCACTCACTATTCTGCTGCTGGTGCAGTCACTGTGTACATACATGACGTTACTTATCCTGTACTGATCCTGAGTTATATTCTGTTTTACATCTTTCTAACAATATTAAAAAATCTCTTTCTTCCAGGGCTCCAGAAACATGACAAATTACTTATTGGGTCATCACCTTGATTGGTCTTGTTGGGACCAGGGGCTGATGTCCACCTCTTGCTTGACATCTCCTCTAGTCCCACCCCCGCTTACAGGAGCAGAAAACGAATTGAGAGCTCAAAAACATACGATGAGGACCAACACGATGCCCATTTCTACAGGGACCAGAGATGGAAATTCACCAGGAGTTCTTGGAACAGCATTCCCTAGTTTTTCTACCATATTTATTTATTTATTATAATGACTTGTTAGATTATTTTCTTTTCGGGAAACATCACATTCCGAAGTGTATAAAAACGTTATAAATCACCTGAAAAATTGCCAGGACACTGCAACGATTCAAGTATAGGTCTCCATGATTGACACGGATACAATTATTATACAAGGGGTCGGTAACAAGGGAAGGAGACACTAAAACGTCTCGGAGAGATGAATGTAACAATAGATTATGTAATATTATTCTATTTGACTCTTCCTTTTTACCGCCCATCAATAAAAAGCTCCTTTGAATAGTTGCTGATCCCTGGAATTTTTGAAGGTGATTTGTTAATATTGATAGATCAGCCCAAATTCGGTTAGCAAAGAAGTGGGGGGACAAGACACGGCCGCGGGGATAGACTGATTAAGTACATTACTCCCCGGTTACCTTTCCCCTTGTGGTTTTTGTTCCATTTTTGGCTGTATAAAAGATTTCCAAATTGGAAAATTTCTCTGCAGGTCAGTTCTTGGAATGTTGAACCCAAAGACAACCAGTCGAAACATTTGGATACAACTTCCATGTCCTTATGATCCTTGGTCAGATTGGAATCCAAGACACCATCGGTTGGAACCAATGAGCTGTTGGGGTTCTCTGTTTGAGCAAATTGTAGTCAAGAACCAACAAATTGGGGGTCATTTACTAAGGGCCCGAATCGCTTTTTTTTGTCCGGTTTCTTAAATTTTACCGATTTGCACCGTTTGTCCCTGAAATGCCCCGGGATTTTGGCAAACGCGATCGGATTGTGGCGGAAATCGGGGGCAGTGGCCGTCGGAAAACCCGACGGATTCGAAAAAAACCCGGAATTTTTTTTAAAAAAATGTGTCGCTTGACACGCGCTTACCTGCACCCAGGATAACATCGTGAACTCTGGTGAACTCCGGCGGACTTCAGCACACCAGCGACACCTGGTGGACATCGGCGCACTACCTTAGTGAAACGCCGGAAGACGTGAATCCTCCTCTAAGAATGCGCCGCTGGAAGTAAATGTGCCCCATTGGGCCCCATCGGGCGATTCCCTAAGGTCGTGCGTCCGAACCACTGGGAGTCGCTGCTGCGCTGAAGTTCGCTGAAGTTCGCCGGAGTTCATGATCCTATCCTGGGTGCAGGCAAGCGCGTGTCAAGCCACAAATTTTTTAAAAAAAATTCTGCGGTTTTTCCAAATCCGTAGGGTTTTCCCACGACCACGCCCCCTGATTTCCGTTGCATGCATGCCGGGGCCGATGCGCCACAATCCGATCGCGTGCGCCAAAATCCCGGAGCAATTCAGGGAAAAAACGACGCAAATCAGTAATATTCGGGAAACTCGACAAAAAAAAACGATTTGTGCTCTTAGTAAATGACCCCCATTGTGTTTATACGGTACTTTTAGAAATCCATTGCAATGCTGCCTATAGAAAGTGGAAACTCCATGCCCGGTGCCGCATTACCTGCTGCAATCACCACCCAGTTCCTGCTTCTCTCCATGCTCCTCATGCTCTGACCCTTGCACCATCCTGTTCTGTTCCTGCATCCTTGGGCACGGCTGAAAGTCTGTTCCCGATATTTAAAGAGTCATCGTGCACACATCTATCCTGGCCCCCACCAACCAGTGCACACCTTTCCTGATAAAAGGCACCATTCCCAGTTGGGAGGTGCCTGAGCATTGTGGTTCTACTATTCCCAGAAAAGATGTACAATACTTCTTCTACCTGATCATGTTTGACTCCAGCTCCGGACTCCATTTCAGCTCCATTTGTCCATATTCACCTTGGCTGGACCCTGGCCCTCGTCTGCCTGCCCTGACCTCTGCCCTGTACCTTGGAGTGTTCCAACCTTTGGCTTGTTGCAACCGGAGGACATCAGGACATTCTCAAGGTCTTCCGCGGATTCTATGAGGACACCTTTTCCTCCAGATTGAGGGACAGGCCATCAGAGATTGAGGCCTTTCTAGATACAATCACCATGCCTACACTCTCCAGGGAACAGAGGAGGATGCTGGAGGCCCCAATTAATTTAGAAGAACTAGAGGAGTCCCTTAAAACAGTACAGAATGAAAAAGCCACTGGAGCAGACGGTCTACCGGGAGAGGTCTTCAAAACCTATGGTCCCTTACTGCTTCTAGAATTGCTAGAGGTCAGTAAGGTTGCGGAGGAGATGGGTGACTCCATGAGTGATGTAATTATTGTTGTCATACCAGAACCTTTGGCTTGTTATATGGATTTTTTGGATTGCTGACTACCCTGAAACCCAGACTGTTATCCGCTCACAAGTGGTAAAGGCCTTGCGATCCCTTCGCTAAACAAAGTCCAGATCCCCGTGGAGGGGTAAAGTGGTGAATATCTGAGGGATTCGGGGACAACAACCTTAGCGGTGGCTCAAAGTTCACAACCCGCTGTTTGTTACAGTCAGATATGCCATTCAACACTACTGTGGTCCAAAAGTATTACAAAAATACCACGGATCATCTCCTCAATGTCTCGATGGACAAGTCATCCACTAGAGACCAGAGGAGGAAACTACATCCTATGACTTATCCATGTGAATAAACCTGCTTTATCCAGACTCTAGAATAATGGATACTGACCATGACATGACTCTGCAGATCATGTCCCAGGCTATACACCACAGCTAACAAGGGAGCAACAGAAACCTCAGTCTCCTGGACGAAAACTGGAATATTTAATGTCGTAAAAAAAGGTCAAAATAATGATATTACTTTTTTTTCTTTTCAAAGCTGCCTAAAATAAAATCGAATTTTTTTAAGATACTTTTGAGAAAACCAGTCGTGACTGTATGATAGCTGCCTCTTGTCTGTGACTGTACTTGGGAGCGCTCTCTTTAGATTGGGCAGATATTGTATACAGGATGAGATGCTCATGTGACTGTGGTAGGGACTCCTGTGATTGCACTATACATGTTGTGTTACATTATGTTTGGTCGTGTGTTACTGCTTTACTGTATATGCTGTACAACGACGCTACCATTGCTGAGTAGTGTCATAGTAGAGAAGGTGAAATAGAGACAGAGGTCCATCAAGTCAAACCTCTCATCCTACAGGATGACCCAGAGCAGTGATGGCGAACCTATGGCTTGAGTGCCAGAGGTGGCACTCAGAGCCCTTTCAGTAGACACCCAGGCTGCCACCCCAGGACAGAGCTCACCAGACAGGACTCGAATCTAACTTCAGTTCCAGGCATCTTGAGATGCTGCTCTCAATGCTTTTTTTAAGGTGACACATCCTTGACTGATTGGAACTGCAGGAAAAGTGAGAAGGTGTAAACGGGGTTGGATTATCTTCCCCTTGCTGGCCCCATGATTCTTCCTGTACAGAGAGAACCTGGAGAGAACCTTGTGCTTTAAATTGTATTGGTGCCCTCAGGGGGACAAAACAATTTAATGTGGAAGAACGGGGAGCAAAAGGTTACGGTTTAAATTGTCATGTTGGCACTTGATGGTAAAATAGTTGGACTTGGTTGTAGTTTGGACACTTCGTCTCTAAAAGGTTCGCCATCACTGACCCAGAGGAAGACGAAGGCCGATACCAATGGGTCCATATTTAGGGAAAATCATTTCTTGACTCCAAATATGGCTGCCGGGATAAATCCCTGGATGCATCTTGAGATTCTCGTTCCCATAACCTGTTGTGTTCTAACATGTAGACATCCTGGACCTACTGGTGCCGCCATGACATCCTCTTAGGTCCATAGTGTCTCAGCTCTTATTACCATAACAATGTTGATACAACTCACCTCCTATAGGGGACACCTACATGGGCCGAGGTGTAAACGATCATAAGATCGTCCAGTAAAGTGTAAGTACTATGTAATTAGATTGCCCCAAGACGGTCTATCCCACCCTGGTATAATAACCTGACCTTGTACTCTAATTGTCCCATAACCTTTTAGGATTATAGGAAGCCTACCATGTGATTTGATGCATTATGAAGCAAACATACCTGGGGAATGCTGTAGATACACTGATGCAGGATCATATCTTGGTGAATCCCTGAGCTGAGGGGTTTTGCTGAAAAAACAATGATAACATTCAGGACCTTGGGAAAGCTGCGTCAGGCTTGCTGCCTCAATCAACACTGAGCTTGTAATTACAAATGGAGGTTAGTCAAGACATGACTAATCAATTTGAGCTGGATCACTCATACACAGCAGCTGGGGGATGGTGCAGCAATTGATTATTCAGTCTGGCAGGGAGAACAGTGATTACATCATCCTCTCCTGCAGAGATAAACTCACCTGCTAGGAGAAGCGCTGAACCAGCCATATAAGGAGCAGAGCTTCATTATCATAATGTTATATCTGTTTTATCAGCAAAACCACTCAGTTCATGGATTAACCAAGATATGGTCCTGCATCAGTGTGGCTACAGCAGTCTCCAGGTATGTGTGCTTCATAATGCATAATGGTAGGTTTCCTTTAAGGCTGCATTCAGAAGAATGTATGGGGGCGTATGTAAGTCCAAAAGCTTGTGGCTGTACATACGTCCCCCAAAGACAGCAATGGTCGCACGGATCGATGAGGTACTGCACGCGTGTGTCACATATCGCTCCATACACATGTCCTATCTTTCCCCTCTGTGCACGGCCCGTATGCCATGCATTGCTATGGAGAGGGGAGGGGTCACCCCTCCTCCTCTCGATGCCGCTGGACGTAGTCGTGCGGTAATACGTTCTTCTAAATGCAGCCTAAAGACACAACCAGTTTGGGCCTAAAGGCTTATTGATTATTATTCAAAATTTTCCTAAATTCTAAAAGCTGTAACTATTTGAAAAAAATGTTACTTTCTTTGGATGCAGCTTCCAAAGGTCTTGTATTTTTTTGATAGTTTTATTTTGGGAGACCCATTAATTATTCACAAATAAAATTTTTCATTCAAAGCCGTTCTGAATCGGTGACTTTAAATAACACAAGGTGACATCAGCGCTTTTTAAAAAAAAAATAAATGTGTTTTTATAGTTTGCTGTGTCATATAAATAATGTAACGCTGACATGTGTAAGATATGAAACAAGTCCATGAATGATTATTTTTTTCGTTTAATTTTTTTTACATTAATAAGACTGTGTGAAGTTTTCTTACAACTTTTTAAACATTTTTTTTGTATCTTTGTATTTTTATGTTTTAAATGTTAATATACCAAAATCTGCCATAATTCTTCTAAAAGTGTGATAACCCTCTGTGTTTGTGTACAGTGCTGCGATGGGATTCATATTACTAATATCTTAGCCATGTGTACACTATAGCAGTATTATTTATTTGTACTGTTAGTGCCATTAGTTATGTGTACGGTATTATTTATACTGTAAGCGCCATTAGTTATGTGTACCATATTATTTATACTGTTAGCGCCATTAGTTATGTGTACGGTATTATTTATACTGTTAGCGCCATTAGTTATGTGTACAGTATTATTTATACTGTTAGCGCCATTAGTTATGTGTACAGTATTATTTATACTGTTATGCTCCATAGTTACATGTGTACGATTATTTAACTGTTAGTGGCTCATATTAAGTGCTAACCAGTATGATTATACTGTTTGCCACCCCATAGTTATTTGTAATGAGTATTCATTGATACGGTTTAGCACATTAGTTATGTGTAACGGTATATTTATCACTTTAGTAGCGCCATGGTATATGTGTACAGTAATTTAATTTATACTGTTGCTCGAGTCCATTAGTTATGTGATCAGTTATATCACTCGTTCTGCATTAAAGATTGAAGTTAGTTTGTTACAGTTTATTTATACTGTTAGCCCGCCTATTTTCATATATTTCTAGTTATAGTGTGCCATATGTGTATTTTTATATTAAACTTTAGTTGCCGCCATTAGTTATTGTACAGTTGTGACGTTAGTTATCTCGTTAGCCCCATTAGTTATGTGTACTGTGATATTTATACTGTTAGAGCCATTAGCTATGTGTACGGTTATTATTTAGTACTGTTAAGCCTGCCACTTAGTTATGTGTACATGTATTATTTATTACGTTTAGCGCCGATTAGTTAGTGTTACAGTATTTGTACGGTGTTAGCCGCCATTAGTTCTGTACGTATTATTTATATCTGTTATCCGCATTGTTATGTGTATGGGATATATTTATACGGTTGCGCCATAGTTATGGTGCTACAGTAATTATTTATACTGTTAGCCCCATTAGTTATAGTGTATGTATATTTAATACTGGTTCTGCCCATTAGTTAATGTGTACGGTATTATTTAATACTGTTAGCTGGCACATACCTTTATGTGTTATTATTATACTGCTTAGCGCCATTCTTTATGTCGTACTTCTATTTATAACTGTTAGCGCGCATCAGTTATGTGTTCACAGTATTATATTATACTGTTATCCTATAGTCTAACGGTATACGTTGCCATTAGCTTTATGATGTACATCTATTATTATCTTGTTAGCTGCGCCTATTGTTTATGTGTATGGTCATTTTTTATACTGTTAGGCCACCATTAGTTATGTGTTTAACGTAATTATTTATACTGGTTAGCTACCATTAGTGATGTGTACAGTAATTATTATACGTTAATGCGCCATATAGTTATGTTACGTATTATTTATACTGTTATGCCCATTAGTTATGTGTACATGTTATTTATACTGTTTACAGTGTGCCTATTATTTGTGTACCTTATTATTTATACTGTTAGCCCATTAGTAGTTGGTACGTTTTATGGTATGTATTTTAAACGTTCGCCATTAGTTCATGTTACATGTATTATTTATTACTGTTAGCGCCATTAGTTATGTGACAGTATTATATACTGTTAGTGCCCATTAGTTATGTGTACGTATGATTTATACTTAAGTACTGTATGCCATGTACTGTATTATTCGTGGCATTAGTTTGTCCAGTATATATTTAGCTTAGTTAGGACGTATTGTTAGGGCCTTATTTCAATTATCTCCATATAGTATGTGACAGTTATCTAGCCCTCTATTATGGTGTACTTATTTTCTATATATTTGAGTCATATTCGATGTGTACGGATTATTTATACGTTTACCTCGGCCATTGTACCCTGCGTACCAAGCTTATATATCTGCTTTACCTCCATTAGTAATGTGTAACGGTATTATTTAGTCTGTTAGGCGTGTCCTTAGTTAGTTATGTATATTATTTATAGATTAGCCCCATTATTTATGTGTACGGTATTATTTATACTGTTACGCATGCCATTAGTTATGTGCAGTATTATTTATTATTTTTACCACCGTCTCACCATCATCCATAGACTGTTTACGGATTATTGATACTGTTGCGCCATTTAGTTAGTGTGTACGTATTATTCGTAGCTGTTAGGCCATTAGTGTCACGTTTATATTGTGCGCTATATGTCTGTCTATTTATACTGTTAGCGGGGCCATTAGGATTGTCGGTATTATTTATACTGTTACTCCCACCTAGTTTATGTGTAACGGTATTATTTAACTTGTTAGCCATTAGTTTATGTGCTACAGTATTCTTTATATGTTTACCTCCATTAGTATGTGTACATTAGTAATTTATATGTCCCATGTTCAGTGTCACAGCATTATTTATTGTCATTAGTTTTGTACGGTTTATTTATACTGTTGTCCATTAGTAATGTGTACGGTATTAATTTATACTGGTGACGCCATTCACTTATGTGTACTATTATTTTACTGTTAGCGCCATTATTTATGTGTTCGTCTTATTTATACACTGTTGAGCGCAGTTAGTTATGTGTACGTATTTTTATACTGTAGCGCCATTAAGTTATGTGTACGGTATTATGTTATAATCTGGTTAAGCGCCCATTAGTTTATGTGGTATACGGTATTATTTATACTGTTTAGCGCCATTATTATGTGCAACGGTATTAATTTAACTGTTACCACTAACCACTTAGTTATGTGTCCGTGTATTTAGAGGGGGTGACACAAGAGCTTACAGTCTATGAGGATGAGGGGGTGACACAAGAAGTATAAGAATTTGTCCATCCATTCTTTATAAGGGAATAGAATAAAATAATTTAATATAATTAACAAAAATTATTTAGCTTGATCCCATCATCAGCCGCATCTTATACAGAGTCCAGTGTGAATGTGACTATAGAGAAGCCTGGAGCTCGGTATCTGGTGTTTACTGGATAACAGACGGGTGGAGACACAGGACGGGTTAGTAAGGAGAGAGTTAAAGTTTTATGCACTTAGTTTGGAGGTTGGGTATTAGTCTGATAGTTCAGGGTAGGGCATTCTAAAGATTTGGTGCAGCTTGGAAGGAGTCCTGGAGACACGGGTGAGAGGTTCAAATTAGGGAGATTAGAGATTACTCTAACATCACTGACAGATCGAAGAGCACTGGAAGGGCGATAGAGACAAAAGAGGAGAGGTCGGGTGGTGCAGCATTATGCAGAGCTTTGTGGATGAGCATGATTATTTTAAACTGCATTCACATTAATTCATATTTTGAAGGAGACCCTAAGGCCCCTTACACATTTGCATTTTGTGCTGGCTGGAACATCTCAGCATGTCAAGTTAGTTCTGGCAGTCTGCGTTCGGGCATGCTGCAATTTGGACGCATTAGGCTCGCACGCGTGTAAGGAGCCGGTGAAGCTCTGCAGTGATTCCATCCAACACACGGTTTCTGCTGCTGTTTTTGCTATGGACACACAGATCCTTAGGACTGTTGTTTGCAGCCCGAGAACTGCAGCTCTTGTGCAGGAGGCCTTGTTTATTGGGGATCTGTTTTGAGGCTGGAGAAAGCTCTTGTACGTGTCTGTGGCCGTGTCATCAGGAGTCCGTATTGAGCACAATCCTGTGGCCTTCAAGGTGTTGGGAGCCGCCTGTGACATCATTTTCCAGCCTTTCGTTTCCTTTGCTTAAAAACAAATGAAACCGACTATTTTTGTGGCTCAGAAACAGATTACAAACAGATGACACACGGACCACAAAAATGGACCACGGATCAGTGGTAGCTGATGTTCCTGCAGGAAACTTCACGATTTTTTATGCAAGACCCATGATCTGGAGACACATGATCTGGAGACCCATGATCTGGAGACCCATCATCTGGAAGCACATGATCTGGAGACCCATGATCTGGAGACCCATGATCTGGAGACCCATGATCTGGAGACACATGATCTGGAGACACATGATCTGGAGACCCATGATCTGGAGGCCCATGATCTGGAGGCCCATGATCTGGAGACCCATGATCTGGAGACATATGATCTGGAGACACATGATCTGGAGACACATGATCTGGAGGCCCATGATCTGTAGACCCATGATCTGGAGGCACATGATCTGGAGATACATGATCTCTAGACCCATGATCTGGAGACCCATGATCTGGAGACCCATGATCTAAAGACACATGATCTGGAGACACATGATCTGGAGACCAATGTTCTAAATACACATGATCTGGAGACACATGATCGGGAGGCACATGATCTGGAGACACATGATCTGGAGACCCATGATCTGGAGACACAAGATCTGGAGACCCTTGATCTGGAGACCCAAGATCTGGAGACCCAAGATCTGGAGACCCATGATCTGGAGACCCTTGATCTGGAGACCCAAGATCTGGAGACACAAGATCTGGAGACCCATGATCTGGAGACACAAGATCTGAATCTACAAGTTGCCGCTGAACTGCCAGTAAAATTTTCTGCGGGAAAAATCTGCATCATTCATTTGAGAGTTACAAAGTTTCATGAACACGACACGTGCAGCGTGGTATTACAATAGAACATTACAATAGAACATGCAGATGAATGTGCGGCCGGGGCGCTTATTTAAGTAGAAACATCAGGTCCTTTTTATAGTCCTGGAAAACAACTTTAAATATTTCCATCTGTTCTTTTTCATGTGGGAGCAGAAAACATACGGTAAGTGCCAAAACGCTATTTCCGCTTTGCATCTTAGCAATTTGATCTTTTAATAGCATCGCCAGAAATAGCCGACTCTCCCTTAAGTTTTTTTTTAATGTTTTGGGACTTAAAGGGGTATTCCGGGAATATGAACATCTGATACAAAAACCCATAGTGCTATAAATAAATGAATGTAACAAAACTTAATGTCATTAGTCACAAAACGGAGCTTAAATAGTTTGATTTTATGATTCACCAAATTTTATGGCCTCTCTAAAGTTATCACCAAGATGGCTGACACTAGAAACTACAAGTCCCATGATCCTTTAGTTCTCAGTAACTCCTCCTCCCTCTTATGCTCTGCTCCCAGTGATGATGTAACAGGTTTTCTTGCTCTGTTACCATAGTAATGATGTGTAACTGCCATCACCACAACACTGTCCATACTGGATGCACTGCAACCAACCCACTACAGCCAAACTTAGTGCTGATCACATGACCTGCCCAGGCAGCTGCAGGACATGTGATGTGGACATGTGACCAGCGGCCATCTTCTCTCCTGTGTATGCTCTGCAACGGACCGCGCGGAGGAACGTAACGGAATGATAAAGGGACGTAGCATTTTAAGTCTTCATTACAGTCCTACCTGTCAGCCAGACATTTTCTGCTAAGGGAGCAAAATTTTAATAATCAAATAACTAACCACAATTAGCTTATATTTTAAGGAGATTCCTGGAATACCCCTTTAAATAAAAAGTTTCTTATTTTTCTTTACTTTTTGTCTATATAATTGTATTTTGATTTGGGATATGTATTTGTTCATCGCTACTTCTTATCCTTGGTTATGCTCTATGGCCCAGTTCACACCTGTGTTTGGCAGGTACCTTCCCTCTTTCTGTAAAAAAATAGCGGAAAAAATAGCGCAGCAGCGAGCGTCTTTTTCGCCATTATAACGGAATTGTAGCCTTCTGTACATAAAAGTCAATATGAAAGAGAAGTTGAACGGAGACTTTCCACCTTCTGTTCCTTCTTTCCTTTACACTTCTTTTAGAAAGTTTAGAAAGAAATGGAACCCCCTGATCTTAGTGTGAACTGAGCCTTACATTGTTATCACAGGATAGCACTGAGGACCATTGTTAAGGTGCTCATGCACATAAGAGAAAAGTTGACTGAATCCAACAATTTCGTCAGATTAGGCCGACTACTACGTACGGGGCTTTACTAACTTTCCTCTTCTGTAGGACAGAAGGATCAGACATGTTGGATTTGCCAATCTCTTCCTGTTAAAACATATGAATACTAAGCCAATGTCACTGGTGTTCCTGTGCTCAATATCCTGGGTCGCGGGCGCACCCGTGTGCCTCCCTGTGTCCCTTCTTCCCTGCAGCGGCCTCACTCACTTGTCCTCATTCCACTGGCGGTCTTCATGCTCCGGTGCATGCGCCTGAACATCGGCAGCAGCCAATCACTCACCACTTCTGATGTTCAATCCCCCTCCCACATTCAGGGGAAGGAGGAGGAACCGGAAGACACGAGGACACGAGGACCTGTGGTAAGGACAGGTCAGGAATCTTCCAGCAGGATCCTCACTATGGATGGTAAAAGCAAGGTGTGAATCCAGCCCAATGACAAGTTCTTGCAGTGCATTGGACGAGCAATAATTTATTTGCGGGTTTCCCAGTAATGGCTCGGAAGTCTAAATGCTGACACTAGGAAGAACGAGCCGCTGGCAGCTCTGTAAATGGGAAAGTTATGGTTTATGGAAGGCAAGGAGTATAAATGGCATAACAAAAACAGTAAAGGTCGTAAATTGTGCGGGTCACTGTGGAAACATTAGCAGGAATGTTCCCATCTGGTAGAACATTCTGGGTCATGGGACTTAAATAAAAAGTTTCTTACAATGATTATTTTTCTTTACTTTTTGTATAATTGTATTTTGATTTGGGATATGTATTTGTTTATCACTGCTTTTTGTCCTTGGTTATGCTCTAAGGCCCAGTTCACACCTGCGTTTGGCAGGTACCTTCCCTCTTTCTGTAATAAAATAGGAAAAAAATTGCGCAGCAGCGAGCGGCTTTTTCACTGTTGTAACAGAATTGTAGCCTTCTGTACATAAAAGTCAATATGAAAGAGAAGTTGAACGGAGACTTTCCATTCACCGTCTGTTCCTACACTAACCCCTGATCTTAGTGTGAACTGAGCCTTACATTGTTATCACAGGATAGCACTAAGGGCCATTGTTAAGGTGCTCTTGCACATAAGATTTTGTCAGATTAGGCCGACTACTATTTGCAGGGCTTTACTGACTTTCCTCTTATGTAGGATCAGAAGGATCAGGCATGTTGGATTTCATTATGTCTGATCCTTTGTTCCTGTTGGAGATAAGCTCTTCCTGTTAAAACATATGAATACTAAGCCAATGTCACGGGTGCTCCTGCGACCGATATCCCGACACCCGTGTGCCTCCCTTTGCACCCTCTTCCCTGCAGCAGCCTCACTCACCTGTCCGCATTACAACGGCAGTCTTCTTGCTCCGGCGCGTGCTCCTAGGGTGCGCGTGCGCCAGCGTTCTGAGATTTCAAGTGCCAGCGAGCCGATAATTGGCGCTGGCCGGCTGCCCTTCCTGTTAAATTCCTGGCTCCTTCCTGTGTCCCCTGCCGGATCTTTGTGCCTCGTGCTTGAGAGAAAACTTGTTCCCTATGCCTTGCGACTGTTTGCTGATTTCCCGTTGTGACCCCACTTCCGTTCCTGACTACGTTCCTTTGCAGCCTGCCCTGACCTCCTACTCTGATGTTGATCCTGTGCTGCCTGTCTTGACCTTCTGCCTGTCCCTGACTACAATTCTGCCTCACGACTCTGTATTTCGCCCTGATCTCCACTGCGGACAAAGTCACGCCTGTGGAGTGACCTGTTGGTACAGTGGCTCCACTACCTCTGAATCCTGACAGCCAACCAGGTGTGTGTGTGCATGGAGGGGTTGAGAGCAATAGCCATCAGAGGCAGGGACTATGACTAGGTTCACATCTCCTTTTATGTATAAGCAGAAGCCACCACATAGATTTCTACTGGCAAATGGCGCAAGCTCCATCTTTCCATCCTAATGCCTCCGGCTGAGTAACATGTATGCTCAGCGGAGGCCATTGAAGTCTATCGGGGGAGCATGTGGTGGTACTGCTCCCCCCACCCTCCGCTAAGCATGTATATCGCTCAGCAGGAGGGAGGACCCAATGATGTCACTGTCCATATAAGGAAAGTGACATCACAGGGGAAACACCCTGAACATCTGCAGCAGCCAATCACTGACCACTTCCAATGTTCAATCCACCTCCCACATTTAGGGGGAGGAGGAGGAACCGGAAGACACGAGGACACGAGGACCTGTGGTAAGGACAGGTCAGGAATCCTCCAGAAGGATCCTCACTAATGATGGTAAAAACAAGATACGAATCCAGCCCAATGACAAGTTCTTGCAGTGCATTGTACGAGCAATCATTATTCGCGGGTTTCCCAGTAATTGCTCGGAAGTCTAAATGCTGACACTAGGAAGAACAAGCCGCGGGCAGCTCTGTAAATGGAAAAGTTATGGTTAATGAAAGGTAAGGAAAATAAATGAGAAAACAAAAACAGTAAAGGTCGTAAATTGTGCGGGTCACTGCGGAAACATTAGCAGGAATGTTCCCATCTGGTAGAACATTCTGGGTCAGGAGGGATTTGTGGTGGGTGTCCGGCATAAGCATAAACATACAGTATATACACTGCCTAATACATAGGTTTATGGCACGGTACACGATATGACAGGTGCGGACCCACCACTGCGACACATATTCCGAGAGGTCAGCTGACCCCTTCCTGCAGCCAGGACAATGGGGAGTTTGATGCACATGCGAAGCCCCTCTCTATTCATGCCAAAAATAGCCGGGTGTATAGACTAGGTGTTCCCATAGACATGAAGAGGGGCATCAAACTATCCAAACAACTGTTCTCGAGGAATGTGGTGGTCCGGGAGGTAAGACCCACGTCTATCATGTATTCAATACATCGGCTTTGGATTCTTCCGTCTTCTGTGTTATTGCTGAGCCTCTGATTATCACAGCAGTGATACACTCCTGGGGCCAAATAACCACCACGAAACTTTGATTACAGAACAGATTCATAAAGAAATATCTTTATTAGATACATATAATAAAACATATACAAGATACAGACATAATTCTGTATAACAGACTAACAACAAGCTAAAGTCTATTACAGGTGAAGTTTTCCCACATTCATCTGGGCTAAATTTCCAATGTCCTAACATGACCCTGTAAGTAAGTAAATATAACATTCTCACAAGCCACAGACATAGAAACTATCTAGAACACACACAAGGGGTCAGTGCATTGACCACAAAATGTGCTTTGTCCACCACTTTGTTTAGATGAACCCACATGTGTGTAGTTTGTATACTTTGTACGACTTATGTCTTCATCTATTTGTAGAATTCTTCAGGGCTTATAACTTTACATTTAGCATTTTTTCCATTGTGTGTGATAGGTTGTTTGTCAGGCTTCTGGGTCAGTGAATCCCCTGGAACAGCGTGGACAATGACACCTGGGACTGGAGTCTAAGTGGTGCCCGATCTTCACCAGAGCCCGCTGCACAGCAGGATCGTCTTGCCGCGGTGTGGTACCACCAGGTCGTTCCACAGGTGCGATTTGTTTGCGGTGGCAGCCAAGGTCGTGGTACAACATTCGGCAGGCAAACTTGTGGTCAGGGACAGGCAGATGGTCAAAGCAGGCGGCAACGATTCAGGGTCTGGGACGGAGCAGGTGGTCAGGGCAGTCAGCAGAGGAGCGTAAAGGAGCATTCCGGCAGGGAATGCTGGGAGCCACCAGGCTTTATCCATTTCCTGAAAAGGACCTGCACCAATTAGCGGTGCGTTGGCCCTTTAAATCTTCTGAAGCTGGCGTGTGCACCCTAGGAACAAGGGTGCACTGAACACAATGCGGAGGCTTTACACTATGATATCATGTGCATGTGGAGGGGCTTGTAGAGTAAATTGTTAGAATTTATTAAACCCTCAACAAAAGCACAAAGGGGGATATTTATCACACGCTGGTGCTCGTGCGCCAGCGTATGATAGCCCCGCCGCTGCAAATTCGCAGCCCGATACATGAAGAGGCTTTTCACGTATGAAAAGTCGCCGGCAGCAGCGAGTGCGCAGGCGCGGGGACAGTAACGCCCCGCACCGGCCCACTCCCGTCCGGCCGCGCCCCCCGCTCGGCCGGCCGCACCCCCCCCCTTCACGCCCCTTCACGCCCCACTGGCGTGAAGGTGGCGGATTGGGGAAAATAATTGCAAAAGCTAGCAATAAGCTAGCATTTGCGATTATTTCAGGGCCTCTGCGCCAGTGGCGGTGCGCAGAGGTCCTGATAAATATGCCCCAAAGTGTCTAAACATTGGGCTGTAGTTCTCTTCTCTTTGTAGAAAGTATTCAGCCATCTTACACTGAAAGTCGCATCTGATGCATATAAACCAAAGGTTTCACTTAAACTACATAGAAAACACATATGATGTTCTTCACACTATCTGACCTGAAATCAGAATAAAGAATTTCCGTTTTAGGTGAATTAGGAACCGAAATTATTTATATTTGCCAAATGCCAGAATAATGAGAGATGGAATTTTTTACTGCATTTTTATTACTTTCTGAAAAGTTTCCATAAATCCTTTGCCAATAAATTATTAATAGGATTGAGCTCAGAACTTAAAGGGAACCTGTCTCCCCATTTTTCACAAATACAGCTAGTGGAAGGTTCCCATAGATCCCTATTAACTAACTGACACTTTTCTGTAAGCTAAAAAATACTTTCCTTCACATCTCCAGGGGTATCTAGAGCGAGTTGGGTCGTAGCCTAAAGTCATGTGACTTGGGTGACATCATCTCAGGTCCTTTAGCCTCCTAACATTAGTAAACTGTAAACCATGCACATATCTGACCACATAAAATCACAGCAGCCTACATGTATTTCTAATCCTCTCCCTGCAGGCTGCTGTACTTTCATGTGCTCAGACATGTGCATGGTGTACAGTTTGGTGATGTTAGAAAGCTAAAGGACCTTCGATGATGTCACCATGGTCACATGACATTACTACTGCATGCTGAGAAAGAATGGGGATTAGCTGCTGGATCCAGCCAGAAGAGGCCACACCCACCTTGAGTTGCTATAGATATTCTTGGATACCAGGTAAAATTCTAAGGTTGATTGTATAGAAGGGTGTCAGTTAGTTACTAGGGCTCTATGGTAATCTGCCACCAGCTGTCTTTGTGAAAAATGTGGTGACAGGTTCCCTTTAAGCTACTTTGTAAACAGTTTGACAGTAGCTTTGGTCCATTGACCATTTGGAAGACCCATTTGCGGCCAAGGTCTACCTTCCTGGCTGATGTCTAGAGATGTTCTTCAGTAAACTTTCTAGTTTCTGGGTGGTATGATAGCTGCACATTCCCATCTTTTTTGCACTTGCATATAATTGCTTGTACAGATGAACTAGGCGCTTTCAGATTTCTGGAAATTGCACCCAAGGAGGAATCAGACTAGTGGAATTCCACAACTTTCTTTCTGATATCTTGGCAGATTTTTTTGAAACTTTCCCATGATGTTACACAAAGAAGCAGTGTGTTTCAGTTGTGCCTTCCAATACACCCACAGGTCTCAGGTACCAGAAACTTCCAAAGACAAGGCATCATCATATGGGCTGTCCAAAATTGTTTAATGACATAGCATTAATGACATTGCAATTCTTCCAATAATTCTTGCGGGATCTGCATGCTGGATGGCACCTCACAAAAAATTGTATTTAGTGATAACCGGATCCAAACTGCATTTCTCGAGTGTGAGTCAAATCATTCGAGATCTCCCCTACTCACACTGAACTCAGTGAGGCTGCAGGTCAAGATAAGACCATGCAATCCTTAGAAGAACTGGAAACGGCTTGATATATATCCTAGAGAAGAATCTCTTAACATTGTACATATAAGAAAATAAGAAAAAGACAGAACTGTTATAACATGTTCGGAAGTGAGGTCAGGGTTAAACCTATTAGCATTATAGTTATTCAAAGGAGCATGGCCGTAGGGCTGAAGCTTTCAAAGTTGTATTTGGACAAGCAACAAGAATTCTGGAACAAGGCATTAAACAAGACCAAAGTGGAGATGAATAATGTATATTGCATGTAATTGCTTGTACAGATGAACTAGGCACTTCCAGATTTCTGGAAATTACACCCAAGGATGAATCAGACTTGTGGAAGTCCACAATTTTGTTTAGTGCAACTTTTGGTGAAAACCAAACGCTACATATAAGCATACACATCTCAATACATCAACCGGTGGGCTTTGGGTTTAATGTCCATGAGTCATCATGAACTCCTATGTCTACCAAAGAATTGTCATGTGAAATGTAAGGCCATCTGTCCAACAGACGAAAGTTGGCCAAAGCTGAGTAACTTAACAGGACAATGATGCCAACCACAGCAGGAAATCTACAACAGAATGGCAGAAGAGAGAAGAACAAACATTTTACAACAGCCTAGTCACAGTCCAGACCACAACCCTATGGGAATGCTTTGGTGGGAATCCAACACAGTGAGACATACACGAATACTCTAACCACCATGACCAGAAACCACGTTGTAAAGAAGAGTCCGAAATTCCATCAGGATGATTAGAGAGACTCATAAAACCAGGACTACAAATTATTGCTGTGAAAGATATTGATTCATGGGAGTCGGGGGACACTTAGTTTTTCACACGTTTTTCCATTTTGGTCTTATTTTTGGTGAATACATAATAATAAATAATAATAACCAACAATCAGTTCACATATCTACACAGACACAGAATTACCTGGAAACATTCTAATGACTCATCCTCCAGGTCCGTATTTTCTATAAGGCACTGGGAGGAGCTGTGCTTCGGGCGTCCAGTTTCGGGGGCGTCTTCAGTAGCAGGAATGTGTTTTTTCTTTGCTACTTTAGGTCATGCTGGGGACACAAGTCTATAGAGGTGGGAAAGTAGGGAGCAACAGTATAATGGAGTCCATCACAAGGGGGTCAAAGTCTACAGTAATAGGGGCTACATGAGGTTACAGTCTTTAGAAGTGGGGTGCTACCTGTGGGATTACAGTTGATGAATATTGCTATTAGATATGTATATACTTTGTTAAGACTGACTAAATATCATTATAATTCCTTAGAAATGAGCAAATCATGATAATTAGGTAACGGGGTCTTCAAAGGGTCCTGTTGAGGCGTGTGCCTTATAACCTCTGTGACATTCTCCATTGTCCCACATCTCTTAAGGAAACATCCAGACAATTATAAGTGCAGGCCATAAGCCAGACTAGATGTCCAGAAGAAAACCCACTAGATGTCCAGAAGACAACCCACTAGATGTCCAGAAGACACAAAAGGGTTCAGGGTAATTTATATAATTAAGAAAACAGTGCCCCCGTCTGACTCCCCCCATCTACGAGAAGCGGTGGAGATCTTATGACCTCCTCATCAGTCACTGACCTCAGCGAGATCATTGCAAGGTTTGGAAAATATAGTACAGACTTGTTTCCAAGTCTCCCGTTTCCGCATAGTCTGGAGTAGCGCAGTGTGACAGGTAACTCAGGTGTGAAGGCTGCTCCTTCACTGCTTCATTAAAATAAATCCTGATTACATCCGAGATGTTCTTACACGGCCCACTGAAGCTGACAACTAAATACCATCACAGAGTCTTGTAATAGGTAAACTGCTGTTATCCAAATTGGCAAGAGGTCCAGGAGTCATATAATCCCCAACACCAGATCAAGTTTATAAAGGAAATCTACCAGCAGGATGAAGGATTGTAAACCCGGCACACTGACATACTGGTGTGTGCTCCCTCTGGCAGGATCTGCTCTTCTTCTATCTTCTTATGCCCTGATTTTTGCAAAAAAGGGCTTTTAAAATTATGCAAATTATGGCGGAAGAGCTCGAGGCTCCATAGATGTTAATGGAGCCGGGAGCTCCTCAGGCTCATTTGCATAATTTTTAAAGCCTTTTTTTTCTTAAAAACAAGGGCATAAGAAGATAAAAGAAGAGCAGATCCTGTCAGAGGGGGCGCACACATCTCAGTGCCAAGATGCCCCCAGATTGCGAAAACGAAAACACCGCTCCTCAGACGGCCGCGCATGACCGTTCTGCAACATTAATCTCTGTGGAGCTGACGGAAATTGCGGAGCGCCGCGCTCACCAATCGCCGTCAGCTCCACAGAGATTAATGTTGCAGAACGGTCATGCGCGGCCATCTGCTCGTTTTCACGATCTGTAGGGGTCTCAGCACTGAGACCCCACTGATCAGCAAGTTAGGCTCTATCCCATGGATAGGGTCTAACTTGTCTTCGTGGGAAAACCCCTTTAAGCTTTTAGAAAATGTATTCAGAATATGGAAAACATGGTACCACACGGATGAAAGGAAATCTACCAGCAGTTAGAACAGTTTTTAAGCTAAATAAACTTACATGGAGCCATCATTTTCACTAGTCCCGAAAAACATCGGTATTTCGATTTGTTAATGTGGAGATGGAGAGGTTTGCATAGGAGATGTAAAACAAAACAAAGCATTGGAAAAAAATTTGTGGACATAGGCTTTAACTCTTTTAAGACATCTGCCGGCATGTGAGGGCTTACTTCCATTTTCTAGGAAACGTAAGGAAGGAATAGCTCCCCTTTTGGAGATTGGAGGGAACCATCACTCTGCCCAGCAGCCTGGAGCCTTCTGAAGGCCCCCGGGCAAAGGATTTGACTTCTGGGCCCAGTATACTACAGTAGACGACTACTAGTAGGACAGTATGAGACTAGGAAGGGGTTATCAACATGAGCCCCTCACCCACCCCCAACAGTAGAGGTCGGTTGGTGCAGGAAGCCGAGCACGGTGCATAACGGAGCACAGGAAATCCCCATCTTAGATACGAGGACACAGATGTGAGTCCAACTCTCCAAATGCTACCAACGTCAAATCCATTGGTGATGTGGAGCGGGTGCTTCGTTTCAATCCCTTTAACGTGAATTGATGTTGATGGTTGGAAATGTGCGTTATCCTGTAATCATAGGTTTCTGGAGGTTTTAGGGTGGGGTATAGAATTAGAAATACACAGCTGCTCTGCTAAGAATAGGACAAAATCTATCTATGGGTGTTGCAGTTGGCTGCACAAAATTAAAAACTATGTACTGTATGCACCGCGCCAACGTGCCAACCGCCCTCCTGCAAATTATAGAAGAAGGTTCTATTCTTGCTGGTCTCTTTCTATTTACATAGCCGGGCCACAAACATGGGCACAAAGCCCGTAGTCTGCATCCCCCTAGGAGGCCTAAAGAATATTAACTGCTCATCTGACTCATATGGCTCACAGATTAGGAAAGCCGACGCTTAAGGGAAAAGTCGCTCATCAGGATTCGGACCGGTCTCCCAGGACCATAACAGTTCCAAACAAGGGTTGGGCAGCTCCTTCTACAAGACATTTGTCTTGTCTATGTTTAAGTCATTTGTTTATTGAGTGTCACATAACGTTTGGATGTAACTGTACATTAGTGGAGCCCAGCAACTTTACTATTGAGCCCTAAGCACCCAATCTGTCACCGCGCGGTCTATCCCCTCGACAAATGCAAATGGTTAAAACTGAGCCAACACATATTGATTTCCATAGTTATCATTGACTTGACTGTTTCAGTCCTTTGGACCGTCTCAGTAGCATGCAAGGTGATGACAAGGATGACATTGGTCGGACCACCTCTTAGTCATCTCATTACTGAATAAATCATTGCTGCCATCTCTTGTGCAGAAGCTCGAGGCCCCGACTGACCCCGGTACCCACTAGGGTGTGTATCTGCCCCCTTGTAGACCAGTCCAAACCTCCCCTTATAATGATTTACACATTACTCATATTTGACAACATTATTAAAGGTATGATGATGCATAAAAAGGTCACTTGCTATTTGTGGGGGGTGCAGCTCCTTCATTTGCTTATTCAGAATGTTGACCAGTGTATATAGTGTTGAACTTACAAATATTGGCCTGTGGACAGAGGCCAGATTCCGGAGGCACCTGCCGTGGGTTGGAGTTCGGACTGTTATACTGACACCAAGGACACGGGTGAGCCGGCGTTTCTCTTTATTGTTTTTTCGCTGACGGCTTTTTGTCCATTTACGCCTGAGCTCCCCTGCAACGAAGGTGTTAACATTCTTATATAAGGTTATCATGCAAGACCACACAGCTGAGAGAGTGGATGTACCTAATGATGAGGCTCCGAATACATGTGCACATGTGGATAGAAGAAAATTGATAGCACAAATTTTTAATCATGAGTCCTCCAACGGTAACCCACTCTCTGAACACTTTGTGGATTGGGATTCTTTACTCAAATTGTCGGAGAAAGAAACGAGGATTTGGTGGGATTCAGAGACTTTGACCTCTTATATAAACAAGGAAATGATCCCCAGAGGCCTTAGAATTCGAAAACTTCCCACCACCATCTACTCCGAAAAATTTCTAGAGTCTTGGCATAGTATACTAAGTGACTGTTCCATAAAGCTTATGAAATTGATTGTCACATATGAACAAGAAGAATTAAACAAAATTAATGAAGAGATTAATCAACTTAAAACATCCTTACAGAATACTTTGTCTTCACCGGTTTTTGAGGAACACATGAACAACATTACTGCAAAAGTGAATAGCATCGAGAAAGAGATATCAGAAATCAAAAAAAGAAAATTTCAAAGGGATGTTATAGATTATAAAAGAAACGAAGTCTACATGTGGAAACGACGAGAATATGATGTAGAGAAAGACATAGCAGGTGAAACACCGAGGTCTATCCTCAAAAGGGGAAAGTCCAAAAGACGCTATTATAAATCACCACGGAAAGTCAACTTCTCCGAAACTGATGACTCAGATGGTAGTACATCTTCGATACCCTCCAATGCCAGTGAGACATCGAGAACCAAAACCAAAACTACAAGAAGAGATAACACATCCGTTTCCACACAGGATCAGGTTAACAATTCACGGCCAAAAAACGGGGTAGACGTGCAGGACGGAAACACAGAAAAAACAGGAACGACAACTCGTTACCAGAGGAAACAACGGAAATAACACATGCGGTCATCAACCTATCCAGTTACATTCTGGATGAAAACCAGATTTCCCTTTTAAGTAAGGGTCTTAACTTTTCTCCCACATGCAATTTCGACCTATTTAAAACGATACTCGATGTCAACAAATTTGCGAGGAACATTACAGTTAAGAAGCATTTTCTTGTGTCTAATGATAACGAGGAGAGAGTGTCGCCACAGAGTGTCCCTAAAAATGATTATATTGATGAACTGTCTGTGCTTAATTCATACAATAGTTTTTCTGAACAGCGTAATGTTTTGTGTATGCGGGCGTTAATGTGTGGGGGTTCTGAAATCAATAATTATGTTAATAAGGAATTTTCAATCAAAAACTCTCATTTTTACCCAGTGGGTTCACGCCCTGCCATACTGGACAAGTTTCAGGAAATTGTGGAGGGTGAACTTATCAAACGCCACAATGAGGTATCAACAGGACACATACATTCCCATCATAACATTTCCAAACAGGAATCTCTAGCATTAAAAGACTTGAAAAAGAATACAGATATTACAGTCAGGAATGCGGACAAAGGTGGGGCGGTGGTTGTCCTTAACTCCTCACTGTATAGAAAACTGAATGTATCTATGTTACAAGATAATGTCACCTATAGAAGCCTTAGTGGAGATCCCACTCACAATAGCCAGATAGAACTCAAGAGACTACTAGAAGAAGGGGTGTATATGGGTGTCCTATCAAACAAATTGGGAGAATACCTTCATGTAGACCACCCTATCACTCCTGTGTTCCATTCATTGCCTAAAGTACATAAAAATACATTTCCCCCTCCAATGAGACCCATTGTAGCGGGCATTGGTAGTTTAGGGGAACGTTTAGGAGAATGGTTGGATATGTACCTTCAACCCCTCACACGGGTGACTCCTAGTTTCATTCAAGATACTAAACACATTATTTCTACAATGGATAAATTTGAATGGAGACAGGGTTACAGTTGGGCCACGTGTGACGTGGCCGCTTTGTATTCGTCCATCCCCCACTCCTTAGGTCTCACTTGCCTGAAAAAACACCTTGATACGTACAGCACATATGATGAATCTTTGAAAATTTTTATTTTAATGGCTACGGAATTTTTGTTAAAAAATAACTTTTTTCTTTTTGACAAGGTTTTCTATCTACAAACAGAGGGGGCCCCAATGGGGGCCAAATTCTCCCCCTCACTCGCGAACATATTCATGTCCCAATGGGAAGACCAATATATTTTTTCAGATGCCAACCCACACCGAGAGTCCATTGCCTGGATGGGCAGGTATATTGACGACCTGGTGTGGGTGTGGCAAGATTCTGAAGATAAATTTCTGGAATTTGTTACCTATATGAATAACAATGTCAAGAACCTTAGGTTCACTTCGGATTTTGGGGGGCAATCCATTAACTTTCTCGACACCTAACAGGGGTGGGAAGTAAAGTTATAGTGAAACCTTTTAGGAAGGAAGTTTCCGGTAATACTACTTTACTTGCCACATCATGTCACCCTAGGCATGTGACCAAAAACATCCCATACGGAGAGATGATTAGGATTCGTCGTAATTGCACATTAGACTCAGACTTCCAACAAGAGAGGCAGGATCTCAGTAAGCGTCTTAAGTTACGTAGATACAAACACAGAGATATAATTACAGCAACCACCAAAACAGATAATATCACACAGAAAATGGTGCTAATACAAAAACACAAGACCTCTAATGCCAAAGACAAATCTGTGATTCCTTTCGTTACAACTTACAGCAACCAGTATCCTCAAGTGGCCAAAATTATAAAAAAATTTGTCCCTATGCTGATACAAGACTCCACACTACGCCAGATTCTATCTCCGGGCATTAGATGCATCGCTAAAAGAGCTCCTACCCTAGGCAATAGCCTCTCTCCTAGCCTTTTCACAAGTGAGGAATGTAAAAAACCCGTGTGGCTCACACACAAGGGAAATTTTAAGTGTGGACATAAACTATGCAAGGTCTGTGAGTTCATCAAGACAGGCAGCACCGTTACATCCATGAATACAGGTTTAAATTTCAACATTAATTCTTATATTAATTGCAATACGTCCAACGTTATATATGTGGCTTCCTGCCAGATATGCCAGAAGCAATATGTAGGACACACAGCGGGCCCTCTGAAGATCAGAATTCGCAGACACATATCTGACATTAGCAATAACTCTTTGAATGTATCGTCCATCTCTAAACATTTTAGGGATTGCCACAATAAACAAACAAATGGTTTTTCTTGGACTGGCATAGAAAGAGTCTATCAACCCATTAGGGGAGGTGACATCAAACAGAAGTTACTTAACAGAGAAACCTTCTGGATGTTCACTTTGGCCAGCCGCCAGCCGGAAGGTTTAAATAAGAGATCAGATATCATTTTGACATATTAGAGTATCACCTCGCCTTCTTATCATGCTTTATTATACCTTTTTGGCGACTCTGTTTTCAACTGTTGGATGCTGTTTATACTCATACACGTTTTCTATACATATGTAATCCTATATTTAAATACTTACCTTTTAAACAGTTTTTTATAATGTACGTAAAATATGGTTACATGGATATTCGTCTAATATTCATCTGACAATTTCTCCTTCATGAGGATTAACATTCTTCTTTCTCTTGTATCCTCCTTAGATTTCTGATATCGCTCTGTCCGATGCTTGTATTCTTGCCAATCTGGTGATGTAGTTAAAACCCTTTCCGCATCTACATACTTACATATATGTATGTTTTTTTAAATTTCTTTGTATCGAAACACTTTTTTAATGTTTATGGCATGAGGTGAGAGGGCTTTCAAACATTGTTTCAACATCTTACAATTTACATACCGGGTCTCCGTGTTGACAGCTCCTCCCATCTTGGCCTACGATCCGTGACGTCCTGGTCATCACGTGATCGCACTTGTACCACATGATTTGGCCACGTGATCCACGACGTCACGGAGCGGGCGTTTTAAAAGCCCGGTGTTCATTTGTAATAAATAGATCATGACTAAGGCAGCTTCTGCCGAAACGCGTTGATCATTACACAGCCATGTGTGTCTGCATGAATTTTTAACCGCAATAAAGGAAATTTGATTCATCCATCTACCGTCTCCACTTGTGGTACAGAGTGCTGGATCCACCATTCGTTTCTTCTGCTCGTTTGGCCTGTGGACAGAGGCCGGATTCCGGAGGCACCTGCCGTGGGTTGGAGTTCGGACTGTTATACTGACACCAAGGACACGGGTGAGCCGGCGTTTCTCTTTATTGTTTTTTCGCTGACTACAAATATTACAGGTCTATTGGATGTAGAAACATGTGGTTTCTCCTTTTTGAGGAATGTTCTGGGAGCCAGGCAGGGGCGCTCCACCCATGAGGCGTCTTGAGATTCTCGCCTCGGGCGGCGCCCCTAGTGGCAGGTTTAGGAGCGGCAGCCAGACGGGTTATACTGTAAGCCAGGACATGTCCCGGAGGCTGGCTGGGCGGTCGGGTAGGAGGAGGGGGCGGCACTGAGACTGTAGGTTAGCTGCGCTGTGCGCAGCAAGTAATGAGACTTCAGTTTCACAGGGACAGCTTAACTATAACACAAGGAAACATGTTCCAGCAGTCAGTGGTGGTGGCCTCCAATCACACATAACGAAGAATTGAGGAAGCAGATTGAGTAATAAATGTCAAAAACATCTACAGTTATAGTCCGGCTTCAGGGTCATGTAGTAGTAACCACAATTGAAGAAATCAATCACTTGCACACAGTTTTTTTGAGCTGAGCTCACTTAGATATTGGTGCCTTCTGATCGAGGTCCTTATCTTCATTAGCCCCAGAACTGTGTCTTGGCTGAGGAAAATGCTTTTTAAAAATATGCAAATTAGCCTCTAATTATTACACTAATAATATTACCAGGGACGTAAGATTGGGCTTCCCATAGGGGACCCATAAGGCGCTATAAGATGGTGAAACGGTGATGTCTCCTAAACTATGTTCTCTTTACAGCATGATGTAAAGGTTGTGATGTGATCAGGGAAGAAGCAGATGAAAGCTGAATTTACAGTCATGAGTATGGTGGTGTACCTAATATATATAGATTAGGAGCGAGGTGGGGAATTGGGCCGGCCCAGCTTGCTCGTAGCCTGGCCAGGATACTCTGACCTTATTATAGGGAAACAGTTATAAATGTTGCCTTGGTTCTAGCTACAGCTGGAGTGTCTGGAGGAAGAGAGCAAGTTCCCGCTCTTGTTCTCTGGTCGGGGAACACGTGGCTCGACACGGATTTGTCTCCCATACAGTCAGAGCAGGGTTCAGGTCCTGGCAGGAATGTGGCACAAAACAAGAAAACAGGAGCAAGAACGCACAAGGCTTTTTGGAAAGTATTCATCAAAATCAAATATTTATCCAACATACTAGACTACACCCGCTATAATTTTGTTTGTTTTCGCCTCCTCAACTCTCACCGTCCATTTGAAAAATGAAGCTACAGCAGATGGTAGAGAATAGATACCGGCTTTACGAGGAAAGTCGCTCTGATGACAATGGCACCCAACCCTACTGCTGCAGTCAGGACATGCCTGGAGTCTCGGCTCTGCAGGAACCGGAGATGAATATTGGAGATGAAGTCATTTTACCATCTGCCACCCATGACAGGGTCTCATACTGTGACGCACGTACACTAACTTGGGTTGGAGACATCTGGGTCATTGAAACCTTGTAATACCCAACAAACAGGATCGGCCACCACAGTACCAGAGGATCCTTAGGCAGGCCCAAGCTCTATCTCAATATTCGTCCCTGAGGTTCATGAGAAGACATCTCAATTTGGTTTCTGCAAGGGTTGGTGCTCAGAAAAATGTGCTGGGCCCAAGGAACCTCGGTGTGATATTACAACACTGCGTCCCATCTAGCGTGGCCTCTGACCAAATGATTTCTCAATTTATGGGACCTACGATAAACCCTGTTGATCATTGTCATTATATGCAGTGACTATGGTCACCCACAGTGTTTCGAGAGGTGGAACCCAAAAAATAACTTAGCCGGTGGCTTCTCTTCTGTGTGGTCGTGGTGGCTTACTTGGGCTACCACCAGCAATCCTCCTAGACTGGTGGTCTGTCCATCAAGTATTGGGGTTGTAACTCACTTCAAATACTACCCAAAGCTTTATGTTTTACTGCCAGAACCAAATTGGACCTTCAGGCTAGAATCCAATTGTGACCCTTCCCAGAAAGTGCAGATCTGTAGCCTGTAGTTCATCTACTGTGGGTGGCCAGTGTACGTGGTCAAGGTTACTAGATATTTAGGGAGATGTCCGCACCCCAATTCCTAAACCTGTCTTTGAACTCCCCTGCTTAATGGTATGGAGTTCCCTTTCTGTGCCTTGCCCCACTCTTCTATTGTTGGACACCTGTGTCTCAGTACTTGCTCTCTCCAGACTATCACTCCCAACTAGACCTTGGGTGGTGCTTCCCTTACATAACCTAAGTTCACTGCCAGCATTACACAGCAGCCACTCGCTGTTAACACCCATGAATGTTGGGTATTTAACTTTTAAGTGCCGTGGTCAACAATGACCACCAGTGGTGGCTCATGGTTGCTGCCATCCTTTCCCCAATCGTCCACCCAAGTGATGTCTACTGCCAGCATTACACAGCAGCCACTTGTTAAAACCTATGACTGTTGGGTTTAAGTGCCGTGGTCAAACCTTATCCCTGGTGGTGGCTCATGGTCGCTGCCTTCTTGTCCCCAATCATCCACCCAAGTGATGTCATTGGGAGGAGCCTGCCGGTTGCTATAACAGACCTGAGTGTCTGACTATAACAAATTGCCCCTAGTAAGTACAATTTGTCCACTTATAGTTCTAACAATAGAAAAATAAAAAAGTTCTGCCTTTTGGAGTGTTGTGACTAAAAAACGTAAACCCAAACCCATAACTTTTAGGGGAAGGACAGAGTTGATGAATCTGTGAACCTCTTTCTGCAGAAATTCCACAGAGTTCTTATTGACCGCCCCACGATATCAGGACGTGTTACCTCGACTTTTCTGGAGAAGTCTATAGTGCATGACGACACATTCTGCGACTGCCAAGTCTCTCCGCGTGTTTCCAAGTCTTCAAGGGCTCGTACATGAATATGTCTGCTGTATGAATATATTTGCACAGAAACTGAATCTATTGATTTCCAGACTTGTAAAGGCGGAGACTCATTATTCCCGTCTGTTGTATTTGCTGGAGTCCAAGAAAGGCCCAAAAGTGTATAAACAGCATATTCCAAATCCATGTAAAGCACATCCTGTATGTAGCCTCCAGGACCTACAGTATATCACTCTATAATAACTACCACTCTTTTATACCATATTGGGCCTCATTTACTAAGGGTCCACGGAGCGCATTTTCGTCGGGTTTCCTGACTACTTCCGATTTGTGCCGCATTTAAGTGGGGTTTTTGGCGCACGTGATCAGATTTTGGTGCAATCGCACCAACTTGCATGCGGCACAAATCGGGGGGTGGGCCGCCGGACGATGCGACGGCTTCGGACAAGCGCGGGATTTAACATTGCAAATTGTGTCGCAAGACATGCACTCACATGCACCGGGAAGAAGAATGTGAACTCCGGGGACCTGAGCGGGGAAGCGACACATGCAGGAAATTGGGCACAAGATCTCGGTGAATCGCGCCGGACTTCATCTTCGTCGGACAGTCCGGATCGGGGAATGTGACAGGACTGGGTAAGTAAATGTGCCCCAGTATCTTACAGTTTTAGGGGTTGATTTATTTTAATCGTGTTTAATACCTAGCTTGTAGGAACGGGCAGGGATGTACGATGTGTGATCAGTGCCAGGCAGCTGCCACCAAGGAAAATACAAAGCAGAGAATTTGGGGTATGGATGGATTAGAGTACACAGTAATTAGCGGATAGGTGGATTAGAGTACAAGGACAGTACGGAGCTCTTCTGTGCACTCTTATTCTCTATGATAATTTGGGTGTGTGCTGCGGGGGAGCACCTGTACCTGTGACTTGATACCTCAAGTGACGCAAATTCTTTCTTCCATAGACTTGTGACATGTAAGTTGTGACGTATTTTGATTTATGTCACTACAAGTTGCACGTTACTTGTGCACTATGTCTTATAATAGTAAATTATGTTAGCGCCCCACCCCTTGCCCTTTAGAGGGAGTCTATACTAAATGCCACAGGTTGTTGGATACAACAATAACATTCAGCTTTTATAGACGTCACTGAGAAAGAACTATTGTGCTCCACGTGTAACTATCCGCATTCCAGATGTTACACCCGAACCCACCCACCATTCACCCGGCACAGCACCTGACAAAACACAGCACCCACCATTCAGAAAGCTCAAAGATAACCTATTCAGATCTCGTACTTATCACAGCTGAGGGTTTGCTACAATTGTATAGAACAATTTTAAATATCTTAGCAGCACATAGACATAACAAGGGCTGAAGACCCCGGAGCTGGTGCCCACCTGCATCTACCAGACGTCATGGCTTCTGGCAATGAAAGAGAAAGGAATGAGAAGAGAATCACAAGGAGAAGGAGGGGGGGGGGGGGGGGGGGGTGATATCTGTCCCCAAAATCTGGAGGTCTCGCTCGGGGGCCATTACTGCTGCGAATGTTTAAGTGTCAGACAGTGTGTGAAGCGGGGAATGGGACTTAGTATAGTATACAGAATGCAAAGTAAAGCATCCAATAATAGATAATGATTTACATTCTAGAAGCGAAGCTTCTCACACTGTCCTCACACTGCTGAGCTCTGTGCTCTCTGCATTGTACGTCCCCACAGCACCAAGCTTCTGTTTTGTGTAAAACAGGGTTTTCAGGGTAAATACTACAGAATTCACAAATGCAAATTGAAGAAGCTGTGAAACTTAATGTAGAAAGATAAGAGCACAGCAGTGTGAGGACAAGCCCCAAGTGCACGTGGAGAAGCTACAAGCCTGGAATATAAATCCATATTTCACAGTCCTGCTGCTACTAGCAACATACAGAAAGGTGTATTTACACATCTCTTCAGGGAGAATACCTAACACTGAGAGCACAGAGCACAGCAGTGTGAGGACACACCCCCAGTGCACTTGGAGAAGCTACAATCCTGGAATATAAATCCACATTTCACATTCTTGCAGCAACTTATAATTACGCGCCTCTCCTTGGCCATTATCTGACACTGACTGCAGAGAGCACAGAGCACAGCAGTGTGAGGACACACCCCCAGTGCACTTGCAGAAGCTACAGTCCTAGAATATAGATCCATATTTCACAGTCCTGCTGCTACTAACAACATACACAAAGGTCTGATCACACTGCTGACTTCATTTGGTGCAAAGGTAGAAGTTTAAGTAATAATCCAGGGAGGGAGGGGAGCCGGAGCCTGCGCTTGTTATTTATAAGAAATAATATTCTGGACATCTGGAGAATCTTATTTTCCGGTTATTTCCATTCATCCTGATTGTATCTACAGATGTTATATCCACAGTGCACAGAAAATTTATAAAAACTTGGAAATCCATTTCTGGGTAAAGGAGACAGTGAGCAATTCCAGTCCCTACACTAATGCCTCCAGTCTGTGCCAATCCCTACACTGATGCCCCCATTCTGTGCCAGTCCCTACACTGATGCCTCCATTCTGTGCCAGTCCCTACACTGATGCCTCCATTCTGTGCCAATCCCTACACCAATGCCTCCATTCTGTGCCAGTCCCTACACTGATGCCTCCATTCTGTGCCAATCCCTACACCAATGCCTCTATCCTGTGCCAGTCCCTACACTGATGCCTCCATTCTGTGCCAGTCCCTACACCAATGCCTCCATTCAGTGCCAATCCCTACACCGATGCCTCCATTCTGTGCCAGTCCCTACCCTGATGCCTCCATTCTGTGCCAGTCTCTACACTGATGTCTCCAGTCTGTGCCAGTCTTTACACTGATGTCTCAAGTCTGTGCCAGTCCCTACTCTGATGTCTCCAGTCTGTGCCAGTCTCTACACTGATGTCTCCAGTCTGTGCCAGTCCCTACTGTGATGCATCCAGTCTGTGCCAGTCTCTACATTGATGCCTCTATTCTGTGCCAGTCCCTACACCCATGCCTCCATTCTGTGCCAATCCCTACACCAATGCCTCCATTCTGTGCCAATCCCTACACTGATGCCTCCATTCTGTGCCAGTCCCTACACCAATGCTTCCATTCTGTGCCACTCCCAACACCAATGTCTCCATTCTGTGCCAATCCCTACACCAATGCCTCCAGTCTCTGCCAGTCCCTACACCAATGCCTCCAGTCTGTGTCAGTCTCTACACTGATGTCTCCAGTCTGTGCCAGTCCCTACTCTGATGCATCCAGTCTGTGCCGGTCTCTAAACTGATGTCTCCATTCTGTGACACTCCCTACACCAATGCCTCCTGTCTCAAATGTCTCCTGTCTGTGCCAGTCTCTACACTGATGTCTCCTGTCTGTGCCAGTCTCTACACTGATGTCTCCTGTCTGTGCCAGTCTCTACACTGATGTCTCCTGTCTGTGCCAGTCTCTACACTGATGTCTCCTGTCTGTGCCAACTCCCAACTAACTTGGGTGGCTTCCCTACAACACCTAAGTCAACTGCCATTACCAGCAGGCCACTCGCGGTACACCCATGAATGTTGGATTAACTTTAGTGCCGTGGTCAACAAGACCACCAGGTGGTGGCTCATGGTTGCTGCCATCCTTTCCCCAATCGTCCACCCAAGTGATGTCTACTGCAGCATTACACCAGCAGCCACTTGTTAAAACCTATGACTGTTGGGTTTAAGTGCCGTGGTCAAACCTTACCCTGGTGGTGGCATGGTCGCTGCCTTCTTGTCCCCAATCATCCACCCAAGTTGATGTCATTGGGAGGAGCCGGCCGTTGCTATAACAGACCTGAGTGTCTGACTATAAAATTGCCCCTAGTAAGTACAATTTTGTCCACTATAGTTCTAACAATAGAAAAATAAAAAAGTTCTGCCTTTGGAGTGTTGTGACTAAAAAACGTAAACCCAAACCATACTTTGTGGAAGGACAGAGTTGATGAATCTGTGAACCTCTTTCTGCAGAAATTCCACAGAGTTCTTATTGACCGCCCCACGATATCAGGACGTGTTACTCGACTTTTCTAGAGAAGTCTATATGATGACGACACATTCTGCGACTGCCAAGTCTCTCCGCGTGTTTCCAAGTCTTCAAGGGCTCGTACATGAATATGTCTGCTGTATGAATATATTTGCACAGAAACTGATATCTATTGATTCCAGACTTGTAAAGGCGGAGACTCATTATTCCCGTCTGTTGTATTTGCTGGAGTCCAAGAAGGCCCAAAAGTGTATAAACAGCATATTCCAAATCCATGTAAGCACATCCTGTATGTAGCCTCCAGGACCTAAGTATATCACTCTATAATAACTACACTCCTTTTATACCATATTGGGCCTCATTTACTAAGGGTCCACGGACGCATTTTCGTCGGGTTTCCTGACTACTTCCGATTTGTGCCGCATTTAAGTGGGGTTTTTGGCGCACGTGATCAGATTTTGGTGGCAATCGCACCAACTTGCATGCGGCACAAATCGGGGGGTGGGCCGCCGACGATGCGACGGCTGTCGGACAAGCGGCGGGATTAACATTGCAATTGTGTCGCAAGACATGCACTACTCACATGCACCGGGAAGAAAATGTGAACTCCGGGGACCTGAGGGCGGGAAGCGACACATGCAGGAAATTGGGCACAAGATCTCGTGTATCGCGCCGACTTCATCTTCGTCGGACTTCCGGATCGGGAAGTGACAGGACTGGGTAGTAATGTGCCCCAGTATCTTACAGTTTTAGGGTTGATTTATTTTAATCGTGTTTAATACCTAGCTTGTAGGAACGGGCAGGGATGTAACGATGTGTGATCATGCCAGGCAGCTGCCACCAAGGAAAATACAAAGCAGAGAATTTGGGGTATGGATGGATTAGAGTACACAGTATAGCGGATAGGTGGATTAGAGATACAAGGACAGTACGGAGCTCTTCTGTGCACTCTTATTCTCTAGTATAATTTGGGTGTGTGCTGGCGGGAGCACCTGTACCTGTGACTGATACCTCAAGTGACGCAAATTCTTTCTTCCATAGACTTGTGACATGTAGGTTGTGACGTATTTTGATTTATTTCACTACAAGTTTTACGTTACTTGTGCACTATGTCTATAATAGTAATTATCTGTCGCCCCGCCCCTTGCCCTTTAGAGGGAGTCTTTACTAAATGCAGAGGTTGTTGGATACAACAATAACATTCAGCTTTTATAGACGTCACTGAGAAAGAACTATGTGCTCCACGTGTACTATCCGCATTCCAGATGTTACACCCAACCCCCCACCATTCACCCGGCACAGCACCTGACAAAAACACAGCACCCACCATTCAGAAGCTCAAAGATAACCTATTCAGATCTCGTACTTATCACGGCTGAGGGTTTGCTACAATTGTATAGAACAATTTTAAATATCTTAGCAGCACTAGACATAACAAGGGCTGAAGCCCCGAGCTGGTGCCACCTGCATCTACTAGACGTCATGGCTTCTGCAATGAAAGAGAAGGAATGAGAAGAGAATCACAAGGAGAAGGAGGAGTGTGGTGGGGGGGGGGGGTGATATCTGTCCCCAAATCTGGAGGTCTCGCTCGGGGGCCATTACTGCTGCGAAGTTTAAGTGTCAGACAGTTGTGTGAAGCGGGGAATGGGACTTAGTATATAGTATACAGAATGCAAAGTAAAGCATCCAATAATAGATAATGATTTACATTCTAGAAGCGAAGCTTCTCACACTGTCCTCACACTGCTGAGCTCTGTGCTCTCTGCATTGTACGTCCCCCACAGCACCAAGCTTCTGTTTTGTGTAAAACAGGGTTTCAGTATAAATACTCAGAATTCACAAATGCAAATTGAAGAAGCTGTGAAACTTAATGTAGAAAGATAAGAGCACAGCATGTGAGGACAAGCCCCAGTGCACGTGAGAAGCTACAAGCCTGGAATATAAATCCATATTTCACAGTCCTGCTGCTACTAGCAACATACAGAAAGGTATGTACACATCTCTTCAGGGAAGATACCTAACACTGGAGCACAGAGCACAGCATGTGAGGACACACCCCATTGCACTTGGAGAACTACAATCCTGGAATATAATCCACATTTCACATTCTTGCAGCAACTTATAATTACGCGCCTCTCCTGGGGCCATTATCTGACACTGACTGCAGAGACACGAGCACAGCATGGTGAGGACACACCCCATGCACTTGCAGAAGCTACAGTCCTAATATAGATCCATATTTCACAGTCCTGCGCTACTACAACATAACAAAGGTCTGATCACACTGCTGACTTCATTTGGTGCAAGTATAAGTTTAAGTAATATCCAGGAGGGGGGAGCCGGGCCTGCGCTTGTTATTTATAAGAAATAATATTCTGGACTACTCTGAGAATCTTATTTTCCGGTTATTTCCATTCATCTCTGATGTATCTACAGATGTTGTATCACAGTGCACAAAATTATAAAAACTTGGAAATCCATTTCTGGTAAGGAGACAGTGAGCAATTCCAGTCCCTACACTAATGCCTCCCGTCTGTGCCAATCCCTACACTGATGCCCCATTCTGTGCCAGTCCCTACACGATGCCTCCAGTCTGTGCCAATCCCTACACTGATGCCCCCATTTCTGTGCCAGTCCTCTACACTGATGCCTCCATTCTGTGCCATCCCTACACGATGCCTCCATTCTGTGCCATATCCCTACACTAATGCCTCTACCCTGTGCCAGTCCCTACACTGATGCCTCCATTCTGTGCCAATCCCTACACCAATTCCTCTATCCTGTGCCAGTCCCTACACTGATGCCTCCATTCTTGCCATTCAGTTCCTCACCAAGTCCTCCATTCAGTGCCAATCCCTACACCGATGCCTCCATTCTGTGCCAGTCCCTACCCTGATGCCTCCATTCTGTGCCATTCTCTACACTGATGTCTCCAGTCTGTGCCAGTCTTTACACTGATCTCAATCTGTGCCAGTCCCTCTCTGATGTCTCCAGTCTGTGCCAGTCTCTACACTGATGTCTCCGTCGTGCCAGTCCCTACTGTGATGCATCCAGTCTGTGCCAGTCTCTACATTGATGCCTCTATTCTGTGCCAGTCCCTACCCCCATGCCTCCATTCTGTGCCACCAATCCCTACACCAATCCCTCCATTCTGTGCCAACCCTACACTGATGCCTCCATTCTGTGCCAGTCCCTACACCAATGCTTCCTTCTGTGCCACTCCCACACCAATGTCTCCATTCTGTGCCAATCCCCACACCAATGCCTCCAGTCTCTGCCAGTCCCTACACCATGCCTCCAGTCTGTGCTAGTCTCTACACTGATGTCTCCAGTCTGTGCCAGTCCCTACTCTGATGCATCCAGTCTGTGCCGGTCTCAAACTGATGTCTCCATTCTGTGACACCCCTACACCAATGCTCCTGTCTCAATGTCTCCTGCCTGGTGCCAGTCTCCTACCTGATATCTCCGTCTGTGCCAGTCTCTACACTGATGTCTCCTGTTCCTGTGCCAGTCTCTACACTGATGTCCCTGTCTGTGCCATGCTTACACTGATGTCCCAGTCTGTGCCGTCTCTACACTGATGTCTCCTGTTGTGCCAGTCTCTACACTGATGTCTCCAGTCTGTGCCTTCTCTACACTGATGTCTCCAGTCTGTGCCAGTCTCTCTATGTTACATGCTATGACATCACATCAGGTATGACTAGATGTCACATAGTAATTCTAGACAGGTACTATGACATCATATGGGATTACAGTCATGGAAGCCATCAACAGGTCCTGACATCAAGAACTTCATTGAAGAAAGACAAAACCCGTGGAGAACCTGGACTCTCTCTGCCTGGGCGACCTATAAATGTTGCGTCCCTCGTTCCAATCCAATATTAATATACATATTGTACTGTTATTTTGCGAGTTTTCCGTGCAGTCTGACATTCTTGCAACATCAAGTGTGAACAGACACTATTTGGATTTTTCAGCTCCTGCTTTGTAGCATGTGACTGTGCCTGTGATGCTACCCCCTGACTTCCCGCAGCTGTGCTGCCTGAGCGAGAGGCTCAGACCTTTGTTCATATTTCCTACATTTATTTTCTTCCCCCCAAATTGACAGCTGTCCCTGGGGCAAGAAAAAATTCCGGTGACACAGCCATTGGCTATACCTGTGACCAATAACATTATTGTTTACCATCCTGGCAAGCCTATCCCAGTTTTGGCGGAAATTTTCCTACCAAGGCTACTAACTGTTCAAAGTTTTCTCATGAAAGAAAGTGATGGTTACACAACAAAGATCATTTAACCCCTTACTTTATAATGTTACTCAGTTTTATTGCTGTTTTAGCTCCTATCACTCGTGATGTTCGGTGTAAGATTCCAGAGGTGAGCGGGGCTATATGAGCAGACACTTCATGATCCCTCTGTACTGAGATGCTGTGTGTTGACAATGTGCTTAGATTATCAGGGTACAGGTTTATATACACTTTCATTTAGCTTCTGAACATTCACTAGTATCTGACACATAGAAGAGACATGAGACAGATCAAGACAAGAGATGTTGAGATCCATGAGATGCATATAACACACATGTAACACATACACAGTCAGATCTGCTATAAAGATCTGTAGCTTGTACAGTAGTCTCTGCACACTGCTGCTGGCCGGCAGGATAGTACCTGTATTTGAGCTGGTCTTGTAATGCAGAGGAGGGGAGGGAGACAAGAGAAATGCATTGTGCAGACATGAGAAGCTATTCATGAGAAGAATCTGTCTTCCCGACCCTAGTCAGAAATTTATGGTCGGATCCCAGGGAAACCGAAATTGTATACACCAGGACTGCTACAGAGAGGTTGGAATTACATCTGTGAAACACTGTGGGGCACATGTACTAAGGGTCCACGGACCGCGATTCCATGGGGTTTTACCAATATTTCCATTTTGCGCCATTTTGCCCTGAATTGCCTGGTTTTTTGCCACACACTTGGATTGTGCGCATCGGCACCGGCTTGCACGCGACAGAATCAGGAGCGTGGCCGTCGGACAACCCGACAGATTCGGAAAAAACGCGGAATTTAAAAAACTAATTGTGTCGCAGATCAGCACTCACATACTCGCGGGAAGAAGCAGGTGAACTCTGGCGGCCTCAGCGCGGAAGCTACCATTGCAGTACAATTGGGCCTGTCTGTGCCAGTCTCTACACTGATGTCTCCTGTCTGTGCCAGTCTCTACACTGATATCTCCTGTCTGTGCCAGTCTCTACACTGAGACGCCTTCTTTGCCAGTCTCTACACTGATGTCTCCTGTCTGTGCCAGTCTCTACACTGATGTCTCCAGTCTGTGCCAGTCTCTACACTGATGTCTCCTGTTTGTGCCAGTCTCTACACTGATGTCTCCAGTCTGTGCCAGTCTCTACACTGATGTCTCCAGTCTGTGCCAGTTCTCTCTAGGTTACATGCTATGACATCACATCAGGTATGACTATGATGTCACATAGTAATTCTAGACAGGTACTATGACATCATATGGGAATTACAGTCATGGAAGCCATCAACAAGGTCCTGACATCAAGAACTTCATTGAAGAAAGACAAAACCCGGTGGAGAACCTGGACTCTCTCCTGCCTGGGGCGACCTATAAATGTTGCGTCCCTCGTTCCAATCCAATATTAATATATCATATTGTACTGTTATTTTGCGAGTTTTCCGTGCAGTGTCTGACATTCTTGCCAACATCAAGTGTGAACAGACACTATTTGGATTTTTCAGCTCCTGCTTTGTAGCATGTGACTGTGCCTGTGATGCTACCCCCTGACTTCCCGCAGCTGCTGCTGCCTGAGGCGAGAGGCTCAAGACCTTTTGTTCATATTTCCTACATTTATTTTCTTCCCCCCAAATTGACAGCTGTCCCTGGGGCAAGAAAAAATTCCGGTGACAGCAGCCCATTGGCTATACTCTGTGACCAATAACATTATTGTTACCATCCTGGCAAGCCTATCCCAGTTTTGGCGGGAAATTTTCCTACCAAGGCTACTAACTGTTCAAAGGTTTTCTCATGAAAGAAAGTGATGGTTACACAACAAAGATCATTTAACCCCTTACTTTATAATGTTACTCAGTTTTATTGCTGTTTTAGCTCCTATCACTCGTGATGTTCGGTGTAAGATTCCAGAGTGTGAGCGGGGGCTATATGAGCAGACACTTCATGATCCCTCTGTACTATGAGATGCTGTGTGTTGACAATGTGCTTAGATTATCAGGGTACAGGTTTATATACACTTTCATTTAGCTTCTGAACATTCACTAGTATCTGACACATAGAAAGAGACATGAGACAGATCAGAGACAAGAGATGTTGAGATCCATGAGATGCATATAACACACATGTAACACATACACAGTCAGATCTGCTATAAAGATCTGTAGCTTGTACAGTAAGTCTCTGCACACTGCTGCTGGCCGGCAGGAAGTACCTGTATTTGAGCTGGTCTTGTAATGCAGGAGGAGGGGAGGGAGACAGAGAGAAATGCATTGTGCAGACATGAGAAGCTATTCATGAGAAGAATCTGTCCTGCCCGACCCTAGTCAGAAAATTTATGGTCGGATCCCAGGGAAACCGAAATTGTATACACCAGGACTGCTACAGAGAGGTTGGAATTACATCTGTGAAACACTGTGGGGCACATGTACTAAGGGTCCACGGACCGCGATTCCATGGGGTTTTACCAAATATTTCCATTTTGCGCCATTTTGCCCTGAATTGCCGTGGGTTTTTGCCACACACGATTGGATTGTGGCGCATCGGCACCGGCTTGCACGCGACAGAAATCAGGAGGCGTGGCCGTCGGACAACCCGACAGATTCGGAAAAAACGCGGAATTTAAAAAACTAATTGTGTCGCAAGATCAAGCACTCACATACTCCGGGAAGAAGCAGGTGAACTCTGGCGGACCTCAGCGCGGAAGCTACACCTGCAGAAAATTGGATGCACGACCTTAGTGAATCGCACCGGACCCGAATCCTTGTCGGACAACAAACCCCGGGATTGCGACGGGACCGGGTAAGTAAATCTGCCCCATAGTTTTGTTCATATAAGTACACGTACATATAAGAAACTCGTCTTTGTGGGAATACCCTTTTAACCCATGGGTTGACTATAATCCCATGGGTATCCCTCCGACCCTTCCTATGGTCCAAGCTCCTTAGACAGGGCAGGGGATATGCTGTGACATCACAAAGGAATTCCGGTAAGATACTATGACATCATAAAGCCAGCATACCAGCATTTCCCAGTCAGCTCTAAAGACTGGAAGAATAAATGGCAATTTACTAGAATAACTTACTTTCCATTCTGTAAGAACGTAACAACATAATTTGTTCATACCTCAGATCAAGGTCAGATCTCACAACCTCGGCCCCCGCTCGTCCTAAATCCAATCAGCAGGTGTATTACACAAGTGACTGACATTTACTGTAACAGGTGTTTGGTTTCTGTGTAGTTTCCACATTTCCCGTCCCGGTTCTGTCTCAATGTCATATTATGTTCTGAATGTGTGGGGGAGGTAGAAGGTGAAGGACTGAATTCCCTCTAAAATGTGTACAGGTTGTGCTAGATTGTGCAATTTAAAAGTTTTTTGGACACATCCTGGTTTCAACAAATTCATGACTGGTTGACGTCGTGGAATAAGTGGAGTAAGAGTTTTACTACTGAGGAAATGGGCTCCGTCATCGGGTTAGTCATAGCCACGGGCGATGGTGGTGCTCCAGAAGAGTGGTGCCATGCCATGTGTGGACCTTGTGGTAGTAGTCAAATGGAGACCCAGATAAAAGACATCTGTAGGTCCATCCTTGATCATCTCCTTGAAACTATATAGACCCTTCATATAGATCCTCCACGTTGGGTTGTTTTCACATGGATCCCGGAGGCTGGGCTAACTGGAGAATCCTCTCTTTGGGGGATCCAAATATACTGACAAGTTGGCGTTAAAGAAGCTCCTAGAAAAATAGAGAGAGAGGTCTTCTAATGTGACCCAAAATCTTTTCTCTGTGGAAACCTGGCAGTAAGTGTTCAGATTCTCTGCAGCTCCCCCACAGGTGAAGCTGCGCATTACATACCTCCCATTAAAATGAATATGCTTTATCAGTAAATCATCATCATGTTGGGTTTTACAGAGCGAGAAATACTCTTCATGTCTCCCATCTCTTTGTCTTATACTCTAGGAGACAGTTATGAAAGTGGTGGTCACTTCCCTCTAGCCGCCCAACAAGGCAAAGATTTACGATGGTTTTATTACATGAGCTGACAGAACGTGGGCTGCTACTGTAGAAACGAAGGAAACATCTGGATTCTGCCTTGTAAAAACAAAACTGATATATCTCCACCATATTTCTCTCTTCAACAACATTAATCTTGCCCTAAAGTCTGTGGAAATGAAATGTAGAAAAGTCGTTTTCCGTTACGCCGCTACTTCCGATACTTTATAACCGCATGGATACATTCTGTCAATCAACCTTTCCAAGGGTCTCCAGTGTCCCCCCTACGAGAAGAGGCATGAAGGGAGGTCACATCTCAGCAGCCGTATGTTATTGTGAAATGTCCAGAGCACCGACTATCTAGGACAGTGGTGGCGAACCTATGGTGCCACTGGTGCCAGAGGCGGCACTCAGAGCCCTCTCTGTGGGCACCCAGGTCATCACCCCAGCATGAAGTTCACCAGACAGGACTCAAAGAATCTTCCTATAGAATCTTCCTACAATGATAGATGAATTTGCCCTCCTCCTTTCAACTGCATTGGTGTCTTTAGGAGGCTGAACGATTGAGAGTTGTCAGTGAACAAGGAGAAATAAATTACTACTTAAATTGCGTTGCTGGCACTTTGCAGGAAATAAGTGGCTTTTGGTTGATGTTTGGGCACTCAGGCTCTAAAAGGTTCGCCATCACTGATCTAGGAGATAACCAAGGGTCCTCTTCTCTCTGGGGTTTACCATGAACATTCTCAATTCCATGCAACACCCCCTCCGCCGACCGAATACCATAACCAAAGATTGTAAGAGAGAATGAAGTCCGTCACATAATCTTCCACTTTCAGAACCTCTGGATGTCACAGTTTTCATGGATGAGGACAACTATGTTTTATAGCATTGATCAAACTAACCGTCCCATTGTTTTTGTAAAAACCAGGTCAGGTTTTTCGTTGTATTCTGTCCAGAGTAATACTGGTTGCTGAATCAGCTTCGCCGGGTCTGTTTGTCAAATAGTCTGTTTGGAGCTTATCCCATGGAAGTCCCACTGGCTGTTGGACCCCTACCAATCTGAGATCAATGACCAAGGGTGGGTATTAATAAAGTAGAAACCATGGAGAACCCCTTTCTAGAGGTTGTTCCACTATTTAAACTTTCAGAATTGGACCAAAGTTACTGATCTCCGGAAAATCGACTGCTGGGTCCCCAAATGATTAAGAGAAAGTGTGACCATTCTCGTCCATGGTGCTGTTAGGACTTTGTCTGACGTCATAGAAGGGAAGCGGTCACCAGATCTCTATTCAGAGAAGGAGCCTGGTTCCCCTTTTACCCAAGTGGAGTTGGTCCCCGAGGACATCCGCAACGTGTTCAGTATCTTTTTGATAGGGGGGTAAGTTACAATGGAGGTACAACCCCTTTAACATAATCTCAGCAGACTTCCGATGAAATAACATTGACGTGTTCTGTTACGTTCCTGTGTGATTATTCCTAGTTTGGAGCTTATGGTAGGGAGTTTCTGCTCTAGTTTGTCTCATCTTCATCCGGACTGTTCTCTACCACCTCGAAAGAACGTAATGTGCAATAGTTGGAGGCTTAGATCATGGAGTTCAACTACAGTCTAACTTCTCAGCTTGGGAGAGGGCCACGGACAAGGAGCTGACCTCATATGTGCCAATGGATGATTTCTAGATACCTATCTATCCAGGTTTCCATGAAAATAAAGTGAGATTAAAATATTTAAATTTATACTCCACTCACAGATTTCCCTTATATCCAATATCGGCTGGTCGCCCTTCACAAAACAAAGGAACATCATCATAAAAGTTCTCTATGAAAGACAGTGATTGGCTGTTACGATGACCCTCCATCGGTCTTTAGGCATCAAGAGTGTAACAGGAAGTGAAGAGTGGAGGAGGACCGGGCAGCATCAGGAATGGATCAGTATCGGGGGATCCATGAGGTGAGTATAAGCTCTCGCATTGGTAATGGTCAAGGTGCAGCCGATATCTTTGGATGCTCCAAACTCGAGATGCTAGATCGGTTGGAGTTAGGAAATAGGTGCAGGAAAATCAAGGACGGTAGGCACACAACAGGACCGGGTAGTTTTTCCAACATATTTTTCTTTATTTATATTAAAACAGACCGAAAACAGGTAGTCACAATGTGTTTCGGGGATCTGCGGTCCCCTTTCTCAAGGGAATTGTAAATCAAGCACTGGAGTCGTTCGGGAGTCGCTCCAGTATGTGTCAAATACTGGATCAACTCCCAAACCACTCCAGTGTCCCATACTGTGTCACATACTGGAACAACTCCAGAACCACTCCAGTGTCCCATACTGTGTCACATACTGGAGCGACTCCAGAACCACTCCAGTGCTTGATTTTCTATTCACTTGAGAAAGGGGATCCCCGAAACGCGTTGCGACTACCTGTTTTCAGTCTGTTTTAATGTAAATAAAGAAAAATATTTTGGAAAAACTACCCGGTCCTGTCAAGCGCCTTCCGTCCTTGATTTTCCTGGCTGGAGGTTATGGCACTCGCTTCAGTCATAAAGTAAGGTCTCATAAAGTCATATAGAGGAAGTAAGGTCTCATAGTCCCATGACCCCACAGCACGTCTGGTCAGATGGAGGGGCTGAAAATCAGGAGGAGCGGTAATGGTCTGCTTACACTTTCTTTTATTTGGCCTCCCAACCTCCACTTTCCTGGATCACTCCTTCAAGTCTGGGTACCCAGTGTTGCAAGGTTCTACCATGAATGGTCATGCCCTTGCTGTAGTGGTAGTGGGTCCCAATTGCTTGGGTTCCTATTAAGTCAATACGCCCTTCCCCTGTGTATTTATTGAGATTGAAGGTAGACCAACCCTTTGATCGTGGAATTGGGAGGCCCAGTTAGAAATTGAAGCGCACCTTGCGCGGACAGGCAGCCAGGGGTCCATGAAATGACCCTAAGACTGTCTGTCCACATTCCCATCACTAGAAGACGTATTCCCTCTAACCTGCTTATGTACTATTAGAAATTGATACAATATATCAGTACATTGACATTGAACTAAATTACAAGTCTTCCTATGGGATACAAACTGGCCCCAAAGCTGACATTGGTCCATTTGGGTTAAACCATTTGGGCCGTAAAGATTCTGAGGTTTTGAGGAAGAAGTATGAATAAATAAATAGAACAGAACCATGAGCGTTTTCCACTTGTTGCAGCTGGTTTTAGGTTTACTCCTAATTCTTTGGCAAGATACAAAGCCAAAATCGTATTCCAGATCCCTTGAGGGGGTGACTGATCTACTTTCTATGTATTAGGTTCCTTTGTTGCTTTGTTGTAATGTTACATGGTAACGCTGTTGTGTAAGTAAGGGGGGATTTCTGTAGTTACACCTTTAGGGGTAACAGTCTTATTGCGACCCCCCACTGATCATAATAGGGGTCCCCATCTTCTCTGAAATCAGGACAGGTGATTAGCCTGTCCATTTATTTCTATGTCCCTGTAGACCAATGGGGTCCTATAAATGCACCGATCTGAAATGATCCCCTATATTGTCCGTTCTAATCCACTACTTTCTTAGTTTTTTTTCATAAAAAGAACCTGACAGCAGAAACCTACCTAATAATCCACTATGAATATGCTGTAAAGCAGATTCCTGATCGAGTTTCTTCCATGGTCCAGTGTGGTGGCTTCATCAGGAATCGAGATGAAAATTGGGGGGCGTGGCCTGACACCGCCTGGAGGCAGACGTGTGAGCCTTAGCTCCCGCTCCTGATTCCCACCTACAGCGACATTAGCGCACCAGAACCGGACCCTCCGCCACTCACCAACCTCCAGGAAGACCCGAGACTCCTCGGTCCACGTCCCGGGACCCCGTCGAGGGCCTTCTGGCAGCGCCGGCAGGCAAAGGGTCCTCAGCGGGCCGCACGCGTGTCTCCCCGCCGCAGACACGCAGCTCCGCAACACCTAGGGAGCAGAAGCAGGGGCCGGGTGCCCGCTCCAAGGCGCCAGAACCGAGCCCAGCACTGGACATCAGGGATCGGGAAGAAGAGGCCGCGAACAGGCCGAGCATGGCGGCTCAAGTAAGTGCAGCCCCCCCACAACAGCCGGCAAGCCCTTCCCGCCATAAAAGGCAGCAGGTTGTCCCGCCATTACAGCAGGGACAAGAGCAAGTGACAGGCCAGGGCATCCCCAAGCAGCAGAGCCCCCATAAAGGCTCAAATAAGCCACCAGGAGCCAGTAATGGAGAAAATTCTCCACCTCATATGTCCTCAACATCTTACTCCTCTGTGGCTAAGAGTGCCAGGAATAAATCCTCCACGGAAATGCCTCCCTCTCTCCCCCAAAGGCAGCAAAGGCGTACCCATGCCCCAGGAGACGCACCAACCGCCGTTAATGGCACTTATGGAGACTGGTCAGACTCCCAGGGAGAAGATCTGAGTGCCACCCCCTCCCTCACCGGCCTGCGTTCAGTACAAAACCCGTGGGCCTCACCGGGTGGCTTCGCCGTGAGGCCCACCAACCACTACCAACCACTACCAACCCGATGGCCCACCAACCACTACCTCTCTGCCCATGTCTGCTACAAAGCTTGCTCCAGAGTCTACCTACTAAGCAGGACTTTAGAGAATTAGTGGAAGAAGTAAAAGATACATTCTGTACTGAATTAAACTCGGTCAGAGATGACCTGCACTCCCTAGTGAACAGAGTGGAGGGACTGGAGGTGGCCCATGATGACACAAGAACTTACATGGCCCAGCTACGTGAATCCGTGGAGATGGAAATTGGTTGTATAAATCCATGGGGGTGCAGCAGTGGCTTAAATAGGGGTCCAGCCCAGGTGAGGGGATACATGAAAGCTGTACTAATTTTAGGGAATGTCAGAGCTGGAGGCCAATAGCTCCCTAGCTTACTATATAATGTATCACTATTGGTGTCTTGTAGACCACATCTAGCAGGACAACCCTTTTAACTACTTGTCATGGGAGAGTCACTATACTGGCCAGGGACGCTGTAGGAAGAGAGTATGGAAAAAGGGTGCAGACCCTCAGTGACCCTGGGGGTGACTAATGAGGGTCCACAGATATTCTGCACCTCATAAGGAGAGGCAGTGGGTGTGCTGTGCAGATTTGGGTAGGGGGATGGGTAGATAATTTACTACTTCTACTATTAAGTGCAGGGACAAGCAGCAGCTTCTAAATCTTCTTGGGGGTCATTTACTAAGGGCCCAATTCGCGTTTTGCCGACGTGTTACCCGAATATTTCCGATTTGCGACGATTTTCTCTGTATTGCCCCGGGATTTTGGCGCACACGATCGGATTGTGGTACATCGGCGCCGGCATGCACGCGACGGAAGTCGGGGGGCGTGGCCGAAGGAAAACCCGACGGATTCGGGAAAAACGCCGCATTTAAAAAAAAAAAATGTGTCGTGAAACTTGCACTTACCTTCACCAGGATAGGCCTGTGTATTTCAGGGCATTCCAGCGGGCCTCGGGGAACTTCAGTGCAGCAGCGACACCTGGTGGAAGGCGGAGGAACTACCTTAGTGAATCGCCGGAAGACCCGAATCCAGCGCAGAGAACGCGCCGCTGGATCGCGAATGGACCGGGTAAGTAAATCTGCCCCAATGTTTTTCTAAATGAATGGGCTGCAGATTTTAAACAAGTACCATGCTAAAATTTTTGAGGGACTTTCACTGCAGGCTTAACCCCTGCAATGTTGAGGTGTTGAAAGGAGCAGATTAAGACCTCCCTGGGCCCTTGAGTGTAGGAATATTATAGACCCCACAAGTCTGGAGTCACTTCCTACATAGTAATTGGGGAATGGAGGATGTGACCTTTCTGCTGCTTTCAATCTGCAGTTTCAGGACCTTTGGAGGACCTTCAAAGGTCCTGAAATGGTTTTTGTGTACATGTGTATAAAGAGCAGGAACAGATGTATGAGGATTTCATGGATGAAGGTCCTTTTCAGTATAAAATTTGGTGGGTGGTTTGGGTGGACGTGGGCCCCCTAGAAGCCTTGGGTTCCGGGCTACCACCCAAAGCACCTAAGCTATGATCCACTACCGGGTGCTGATGACTAATTTAGCCTAGTAAAAACACAATTATTGCTTTTGGTGTCTCCAGATCCACCACCGTTTTATTGAGCTGCGTCAGGGCTTGTTTTTTGCAAGAGGAGTTGATTTTTGCATTCACATTTGACCAGTCTCCCAAACTTCCTGAAAGTCTCCCCCCCAAAAAAATTGGTGATCTCTCACAGTCCCTGAAGAGTAGGAAAATCTGAGACCCAGGACTATAGGACATTATTCTATTTTTTTCAATAGTTGTTTATGTTGTGACCTCATGTCAGCACGACCTGGGGTAGATTGTTCCCGAAAATATGAGGATATGGACTCAACCACATTCCCAACATACCCCCGAGGAGGTACCTGGACTATATGATCTTTAAAGGGGTATTCCCATATGTAAAAGTTATTGGACCTTCACTTATCCGGAGAATAAGGATATCCTCCCCCTCCTCAGTGAGGCGGCTATGCTTGTCCAATATTCTCTATTATAGACTAAGTGGCTACCAAACATATCCGAGCGGGCAGTTATAGTTTAGTTATAAAGAGAGTTGGTAGAATACTTGGCCCCCTCTCCATTCTGCCCAGCTACAGGGACCCCAGACTGGCACCAGAACCCAGTAATGGGACAGTGCACCCATGACACCTGCTACGTGTTACCTCATGTGGATGGATGGGAATGTGGTGAGAGAGGGGGAGCCCCTGCACTGCAATCATAGGGGAACATAGACTTACATTTAAAATGATAAAAATAAAATTCGTCCTGCAAACAACAAGTCCCTATGGAGCACATTTGACCAAAAAACTAAAATGTTACAACTTAATATTAGGGATTTTGTAATAAAACAAAAACAAACTTTGTACTCAGACAATAGTCTACACCTCCAGGTGCTGCACCTTATAACAGGTGAGGGGAACAAGACTGACCGTATTAACGTTACCCAACCAAAATGTACCCCACTCCCCCTTTCCCAAAAACCAACACAACTACAATTCTTGGGATAAAAACAGGGGGTCGGCCACAGCTTTATTATTTACATAACAGATTAAATGACCTGTGGGAAGAACCCTGACCCTTACCCTAACTTCACCTTGCATGCCTGGCCCCGCCTCCGCGGGGGCATGTCCTAGTTGTTCCGTCAGGTGATTTAACTAACCGCCGAGAGGGTCAAGATTCCACCACAGGCCAAGCTGTGACTACCAACAACAAACATGAATAACGCAATAACAAAGATCAAAGAATAAAAATTAACAAAAACCAATAAAATACAATATTAACATAGGGAGGGTGGGTGGGATCTCTTGAGCGCGGAGCAGTCAAAGAGGCTGGCTAGCTCCGCGCTCAAGAATAAATATCCTGGCCCGCTGCCCCCCAGTGGCCAGCGGAACTCACTGGCCACCAATGAAAATTTAACAGCGGAGGAAAGGGGAGGGGGAGAGCAGGAGGGACCGTGCCCCTTAAAGGAGCCAGAGCACGGCCAGTCCTGCAGCCCCCCCGCTTATACAGCCTGCAGGCTGAGCAGGAGAGTCTGCACAAGGCACCACAAAAACTAAACCCCATCCTGTCAGCCATTACTGTAAAGGCTGTGATTATTCTCCGGACATACGGATTACGGCCGCCGCTATCCCTGGAAGGGGATTACATAACACTCACAGTTATAGGGACGCTAACAGGAAGGGCAGATAAAGCAGCGGGCGAGACAGTAGATAAGTCCTGGCGTCCACAAATACTGCAAAAATAGAAACGCGTCATCGTCTGCGCAGTCACATACGATTAACCATCTGATGTCCTTTGAGAGGGAACTTTCCACTTTTTAGAATTTTGTCTTTTAAAGGCCCCAAAAAAAGTAGTTGTTGCTTTATTATACTTCTATACAAACAATGCTTTCCAGCTCAAATCCCACGGACCAAGGAATCCTGGATTCTCGATGTGTCTATATACGCCTTTTAAATGAAGCTTGAATAAAGAAAAAGTTTTTTTAAGCAATTCCTTGGTCCGTGGGATTTGAGCTGGAAAGCATCGTTTGTATACTGTGACGCTCTCAAAGTGGAATGAGGATCCGTGCTCTCACCATCCATGCAGCACCTGCTATTTTCTTTATTATACTTCTACCTGTAGCGCCCCCTGGAGGGAATGTCCTGTCCTATTCACATCAATCTATTAACCCCCATTACTCAGATAATGGGGCTTATTTACTAAGGGTCCACGGCAGCACTTTCATCTGACTTTCTGTCGTTTTCAGGATTTGCGCGGAGATTGTGTCCACGCGATCGGATTGTGGCGCAGCTGCCTGCTTTCATGCGACAGAATCGGGGACGTGCCTTTGGACAATCCGACTGATTCGGACTGAGGCAGGTTTCAAATTGTGTCGCATACAATGCACTTACATGCACCAGGAAGAAGAAGGTGAACTCTGTCGAACCTGAGCGGGGAAGCGACACATGCAGGATATCGGGCGCACGATCTTAGTGACTCCCCACACAGCACATTATACACGGGCAATGCACTTACATGCACCAGGACGAAGAAGGTGAACTCCGGGGACCTGAGCGGGGAGCAAAACATGCAGGATATCGGACACACGATCTTTGTGACTCCCCCCGCACAGTCACATACTCACGACAATGCCCTTACATGCACCAGGAAGAAGAAGGTGAACTCCGGGGACCTGAGCGGGAAGCGAAACATGCAGGTATATCGGGGCAGATCTTAGTGACTCCCCGCACACACATTATACAACGGACAATGCATTACATGCACCAGGAAGAAGAAGGAGAACTCCGGGGACCTGAGCGGGAAGCGACACTGCAGGATATCGGACGCACGATCTTAGTGACTCCGCACCTCACGCTTATACCGACAATGCACTTACATGCACGGGAAGAAAAGGAGAACTCGGGACCTGAGCGGGGAAGCGACACATGCAGGATATCGGACGCACGAACTTAGTGCCTCCCCGCACAGCGCATTATACACGGACAATGCACTTACATGCTCCAGGAAGAAGAAGGGAACTCCGGGACCTGAGCGGGGAAGTGACACATGCAGGATATCGGGCGCAGGATCGTAGTGACTCCTGCACAGCGGCTTATACACGGACAATGCACTTACATGCACCAGGAAGAAGAAGGTGAACTCGGGGACCTGAGCGGGGAAGCGACACATGCAGGATATCGGATCACGATCTTAGTGACTCCGCGACAGCGCATTATACCCAGACAATGCACTTACATGCAACCAGAAAAGAAGGTGAACTCCGGGGACCTGAGCGGGGAAGCGACACATGCAGGATATCGGATGCACGATCTTAGTGACCCCCGCACAGCGCATTATACACAGACAATGCACTTACATGCACCAGGAAGAAGAAGGTGAACTCCGGGGACCTGACGCGGGGAAGGCACATGCAGGATATCGGGTGCACGATCTTAGTGACTCCCCACAGCGCATTATACACGGACAATGCACTTACATGCATCACAGGAAGAAGAAGGTGAACTCCGGGGACCTGAGCGGGTGAGAGACACCATGCAGGATATCGGGGCAGGATCTTAGTGACTCCCCGCAGCGCGCATTATACACGGACAATGCCTTACATGCACCAGGAAGAAGGATGGTGAACTCCAGGGACGCTAGCGGGGAAGAGACACATGCAGGAATCGGGGGCAGGATCTTAGTGACTCCCCGCACAGCGCATTATACACGGACAATGCACTTACATGCACCAGGAAGAAGAAGGTGAACCTCCGGGGACCTGAGCGGGGAAGCGACACCTGCAGGATATCGGGTGCAGGATCTTAGTGAACTCGCGGCACAGCGCATTATAAACGGACAATGCACTTACATGCACCAGGAAGAAGAAGGTGAAGATGGGACTGAGCGGGAGGAAGCGAACGATCACATGCAGGATATCGGGTGCAGGATCTTAGTGAATCGCGGCACAGTGCATTCTGGTTGAACAATGTACTTTCGGGGGGAACGCTTCAGCATGGGTAAGTAACTGTGCCCCAGTATGTAGTAATCTTGGACACATGTGGAACAAATTGGACTCTTTTGCACAACTTTTTTTCACTGTAAGTCAAGAATTAAATTACAATTTAAATTAAAGAGCACCCTATCCTCGCGCTGCTCGGGTCCAGGATCGGTTTATGTAACCGTTGTAGTTCCGGGCAGAATTGTTTGCACCTGTTCGTTTAACATTTGACTCATTCAGTGCCCGAGGGAGAATGAATTTCATGAAAACGATTTCCTTTGATGTTGTACATTTTATATTAAAGCCTGAAACGGAAATGTCTGCATCCGGGATATTCTGGATTATTTCCACATTTTCCCTTTAACTCCGCGTTGCTCAGTCATTGCTTAGATTCTGCCCATGTGTCTCTCCTTCTGTATCTGAATAGTCAGAGCTGGAGATGGAGGGGCTCCCAGTGCACGCCGACACCGGCCCTACCCATAGGAGGTAGATAGTACCACTATCTGTGTATGTTACTTAAAAAGGACCTGTCACCCTCACAAATGGCACTAGGAGATGTTACTAAAGTAAGCGGCTGCGAGTGCTACAACAAACGCCGCAGTGTTACACTGCTATAATTATCAGAAACCTCCGATAACACTAACAAACACTGCTGCGCTGTACAATAGAAAATGGCGTCTTCGTGAGGGGGTGGTCCGAGGAGCTGCCTCTTACCCGGAAACGCCACACCCTCTCCAATGGCTGTGCATCATGCGGCAGTCACCACCCTAATCCCACCCCCAATCCCGCCCCTTCATGAATACGCCGGACCACTTTGAGAGCAGTCTGGCGTTTCCAGTGTACAGCGCAGCAGTGTTTGTTAGCGGAGGTAGATACACACATGCCGTATACGGGGAGGTCCTACTCAGGTGTGTGGATGCGCCACGTGTATCACATATTTGAGTGTAATATGCATATTTTAGATTGGGAAGGGGGGCCCCATTCAGAAGTCTGCTCTGGGGCCCTGTCTCTCCCAGTTAGGCCCCTGGTTTCCTCCTTGTGTTCTGTGGGTTGTGGGCGATGCCTGGAGGCAGAGCTCATGTTTCTATGACCTTTTACTGATTTTCGTATGTTTACAAATCGTCTGGACAGAAAGGACTTCTATAAATGGCAAAAATGTACCTCCTCGCTGCCATGCTTCCAGGATTCCTTATGGGAAACACTGTGTCCCATTAGTATCAACTATAGGACCCTGAATGGGTATAGCGCCCCCTACTGATCATAATACACATTGGTCCCCAGCAGGATCTATAGCACAAAGATACAGCGCCAATGTTTTAGTAAGGTATATATGGTATGTAGAGTATGGTATGTAGTGTATGGTATGTATGGAGATAGGCCCCCGGAGTGCAGGCCGCACCACACACAACATGTCGTATCATTATATTCTAGGAGTTTCTATCCAATTAAAGGAATTTGTCACATAAAGTGACCATACAGACTGCAGCCAGTGTTATGTATAGTCCCTGGAGAGATGTGTAATCAGACCTTTGTGTATAGTATTAGTACAATCTGCTTGGCTCCTCCTGCTCTATAACATGCTATCAGTAGATAGGACACTCTGTACAATTTGCTCAGCTCCTCCTGCTCTATAACATGCTGCATGCAGATAGGACACTATGTACAATCTGCTCAGCTCCTCCTGCTCTATAACATGCTGCCTGCAGATAGGACACTATGTACAATCTGCTCAGCTCCTCCAGCTCTATAACATGCTGCCTGCAGATAGGACACTATGTACAATCTGCTCAGCTCCTCCTGCTGTATAACATGATGCATGCAGATAGGACACACTGGGGGTCATTTACTATGGGCCCGATTTGCGTTTTCCCGACGTGTTACCCGAATATTTCCGATTTGCGCTGATTCTCCCTGAATTGCCCCGGGATTTTGGCGCACGCGATCGGATTGTGGCGCATCGGCGCCGGCATGCACGAGACGGAAATCGGGGGGCGTGGCCGAACGAAAACCCGACGGATTCGGAAAAACCGCCGCATTTAAGAAAAAAAATGTGTTGCAAAAATTACACTTACCTTCACCAGGTATAGGCCGGTGAATTTCAGGGCATTCCAGCGCGCCTCCGGGGAACTTCAGCGCAGCAGCGCCACCTGGTGGACGGCGGAGGAACGTGAATCCCGGCCGGACCCGCATCCAGCGCAGAGAACGCGCCGCTGGATCGCGAACGGACCGGGTAAGTAAATCTGCCCCTATGTACAATCTGCTCAGCTCCTTCTGCTCTATAACATGCTGCATGCAGATAGGACACTATATACAATCTACTCAGCTCCTCCTGCTCTATAACATGCTGTCTGCAGATAGGACACTATGTTTAATCTGCTCAGCTCCCTTCTTCATGAATCTGGCGCTTCCCTGCACTGGCCCGACAGAGTTCACCAAAATTTTTGGTGCACCTTTAACATAGAGGGGCTCATTTACTAAGGGTTTTGCGGCCGCACTTTCCCGACTTTTTCTGTTTTGTGCCGAATTCTGGCCGGATTTTGGCTGACGCGAAATGGAGGGTGGGGCCGTCGGAAAACCCGACGAATTCGGAAAAACCGCGGAATTTAAAAAACGAATTTGTGTTGCAAGAATAGTACTCACATACACCGAGACGGAGGAGGTGAACTCCAGCGGACCTCGGCGCAGCAGCGACACCTGGTGGACATCGGGCGCACGACCTTCGTGAATCCCGACCGACCCGAATCCTCGTCGGAGAACCCGCCGCGGGATCGCGACTGGACCGGGTAAGTAAATGAGCCGCAGAGTGTGCGACAGATTGCATGTTAAATCTGGCGCACGGTCTGACTGAGCACAGCTGTGCCACAATATAGTCGTGTGCAACACATTTGTGGTGTGGACACTTCTTAAAGGACACCTGTCATCAGGTCTCTGCCACTAGTCCTGTCACCTCTACCTGTTGGAGCAGCTCACAAGGATCCCATCACAGCCTTTATCTAGTCATTTCATACATTATTCATTGTAAAATCATCTATTCTTTATCATGTAACATTTTTGCAAGTAGTTTATTATATTGTTTATTTTATTGTTTAGTTCTGCTAAATTTTTTGTAATGATGCCTTTAGGTGTACCTGCCAGCTGTATGCCAAGATATTGAAACCCATCTGCCGACCATACATATGTAAATTTGTCTCTGATCTCCATTTCGATGGCTAGGCTTACGTTTAGTAACATTACTTTGCTTTTGCTTTCGTTAATTTTATAATAAGATACCTGTGAAAATTTTTCGTTTTAAAAGCCGCAAGCGAACTGACCTGGTTTTCGCACGTAAGAATTATATCGTCCGCGTAGAGAGCTATTACATATTCCGATTTCCTTATGCTTATCCCTTTTATATCTTTATTCGATCTAATCGCTTCTGCAAAGGGCTCGATAAAAATATTAAATAAAAGAGGGGAGAGCGGGCAGCCCTGTCGGACGCCGTTAGTAATCGCAAATTTTTTGGAACAAAACCCTAGCCCGCTTATGAAGGCCAAGGGTTGCCCATAAAGGCTGAGGACCATGTTAATAAAGCCCACAGGAAAACAGAATTTTTCCAGTGTCGCTTTCAGGAAACCTCAGTGCACCCTGTCGAAGGCTTTTTCGGGATGAATCGACAGGAGTGCACTTGGGGTCCCTTCCATCTCAGACACCTGGATCAAGTCGATTATTCTGCGACATGCGTCTCTAGTTTGACTACCGGTCATAAACCCTGATTGATCGTTTGAAATTATACTCTGGATAATTTTTGCTAACCTTGTGGCCATGATTGCTGAAAAAAATTTTAATATCTCCATTACGGAGAGATATAGGTCTGTGGTTTTCTACCCTTGAGGTGTCTTTCCCGACTTTCGGGATAGTTATTATCTTGGCTATTAACATTTCCTCAGGTATATATATTTTGTGTTTTATTTCATTGAACATCTCAACTAGATGTGGGGATAATATGTCAATGAACTGAGAATTATTATGGAAATTAGGCTGGTCACATGGTCAGAGGCAGTGATGTCACCGCTGTTACCCCTCACCTTTCCTCCCCCTGCTCATGTCCGTGTGTAATGTATAGTAAAGCATTGCTAGTGTCTGTGCTTTATCTGCTGACATGCTCTCCCTCCTAATACACATGTGTGAGACACAGACATCAGCTACACAAGTACCTGACGTGTTCTGCTATAACATGGCTGCCTGGAGCTGTTGTATCTCTCCTATACACACATAGGCTACAGGGGGGCGCCAGCACCAGGAAGCACATCATTATACAGCCTCACACCATTATACAGGCTGTCAGTCATGTATAGGAGTAAATAATACACACACAGGCTGCAGGGGCCGCCAGCACCAGGAAGCACATGGAGGAGCCGGACAGCTTGAATATGCTAATGACTCATTGGACATCTCACAGGTCATTTGCATACAGCTTTAGGACCTCATTGCTTAGGTTTACAGGCATGTAGAGGGACAATGAAGGGAACCATTATACAGGCTGTCAGTCATGTGTATAGGAGTATCTCATACACACAGGCTGCAGGGGGCGCAAGGACCAGGAAGCACATGGAGGAGCCATTACACCATTATAACTCACACCATTATACAGGCTGTCATGTGTATAGGAGTATCCATAGCTCCCAACCGTCCCGATTTTGACGGGACTTTCCCGTTTTTCTTACCTCTGCCCCGCGTCACGGGCAGCTGTCAGATTGTCACGGATTTTCCCCCCAGGTCCCGCTGTGTCCCGGCGCTGTGTCCGCATAGTAAATACTTTGAAAGTCTGAACTCACAGTACAGAATGGCTTCTACAGACATCGGGAGGGAGGTGACAGTGCTTGTACAATGGTCACAAGAGCTTACAATCTATGAGGAGGAGGGGACACAGGAGCTGACAGTGCTTGCCCAATGATCACAAGAGCTTACAATCTATGAGGAGGAGGAGGACACAGGAGGTGACAGTGCTTGTACAATGGTCACAAGAGCTTACAATCTATGAGGAGGAGGGGGATACAGGAGGTGACAGTGCTTGTACAATGGTCACAAGAGCTTACAATCTATGAGGAGGAGGGGACACAGAATGTGCAGAGCTTTCTGTTCCTAATTATTATTCTATGATCTCTGTGTAACTACACATAGTAACACATGACTAGATATCCTGGTTGCTGTATATATCTGTAGTTCCTGATACCCCAGCGATCTCTCAGCTCTGGGCTGTTGTGTGATGTGTGACCACTAGTCTCCCCCCGCTTCCTGGTATCGCTCTCCTTGTGGGGATTTGCACGGAGATGTTATATCCCCTAGTGGCCCCTACATAGTATAATGTCCCCATAGTGGCCCCCACATAGTATAATGTCCCCTAGTGACATGTAAATGAGGCTGGACTAAGATTGTGCGCTGAGATCCGCCGGAGTTCACCTTCTTCTTCCTGGTGTATGTGAGTGCTTGATCTTGTGACACTATTCCGTTTTCAATTTCCGGGGTTTGTCCGAATCCATCATGTTGTCCGATGGCAACCCCCCCCCCCCCCACCAGATTTCTGTCTCATTCAAGCCAGCACCGATGCGCCACAATCCGATCACGTGCGCCAAAAACCCAGGGCAATTCGGTTCAGAATGGAAATATTCGGGAGACCCAACGGAATCGGGGTCCGCAGACCCTTAGTAAATGAGCCCCAATGTCTCCATAGTGACCCCCACATAGTATAATGTCCCCATGGTGACCCCCACATAGTATAATGCCTGTAGACCCCTCATATATAATGGGGGCATTTGACCCCCATTTTCCTTAGATGAAAGTGATAGAACTCTTGGTGAGCAGCGCCATCTTATGGACATGTTTTGTAATCACGAAGCACATTTTCTCTTTCATCAAATCTACTGCCGCCATCTAGTGGTAGATAGCAGTTTCTTTGAATCAATTTGTATTATAATAATAAATCATAACATCTATAGCGACATCATATTCTGTAGCGCTGTACAGATTATAGGGACATATACTAATAACATAAGGCACATCATTAACATGGTCATAACAAACTATAGGAAGGAGGGCTCTGCCCTCAGGAGCTTACAATCTATGAGGAGGAGGGGACACAGGAGGTGACAGTGCTTGTACAATGGTCACAAGAGCTTACAATCTATGAGGAGGAGGGGACACAGAATGTGCAGAGCTTTCTGTTCCTAATTATTATTCTATGATCTCTGTGTAACTACACATAGTAACACATGACTAGATATCCTGGTTGCTGTATATATCTGTAGTTCCTGATACCCCAGCGATCTCTCAGCTCTGGGCTGTTGTGTGATGTGTGACCACTAGTCTCCCCCCGCTTCCTGGTATCGCTCTCCTTGTGGGGATTTGCACGGAGATGTTATTTTGGGTCCAGTTGCTCAACACAAACCACAGATCACATGAGAGGAGACAGCGGAGTCCAGGGAGGAGGAGGCGGTGACTCCCAGTGTTGTGATGATGACAGAAATCTCCAGCTTCCCCACATGTCCGGGGGTCTGAGTTTTTTTGTAGGGTTTCTATGGCCCCAAATCAATTAGAGAAGGGGCCGGGGACTGCAGGGGATTTAGGGTTAAAATATTTGAATTGAAATTGGCGGTGCCCCCCGCCCCTTACCCTGGGCGGTCATCAAGGGGTGGGCAACCAGCCCAAGGGCTCTCCCAGGGCATATAAAATCGTTGAGGACACGTAGGGGGGCAAGAAAAGAGGCTCCATTCATTATTTACGGTTTTATTGGTTACCCCAGGGGGGTCCATAGCCAGGTTTGGCTTAGTTCACAAATACCTGCAGTCCATATATTTGGATGGGCTGATCTAAGATTTTGAATGTCTCTTGTTTATTTGGGTGGTTGCATGAGGGATCCTGGGGTATGTGAATGTATTCAGGGGTCTGGTCTGGGGTCTGTATAATTTAGAAGGTCTACTTTGTGGATCTGCATTGGTTTAGGGGGTCTGGTCTGGGGTCCCTATTATGGAATGGGTCTTATCAGGGTCTGTAGTATTTAGGGATTGGATCTTGAGTCAGTGTTATTTAGGGGGCTGTAGATTGTATTATTAGGGGTCTTTATTATTATGTGGGACTGTGATGTATATTGATTTAGGGGTCTTATTTCCTCCTGCCTGGGGGTCTATATTTATTTGCTGGAGTCTGTGTTTATTAGGGGTTCGATCTAGGGTCTTTATTAGCTAATGGGTTCTGGTCTGGGGTCTGTATTTGTAGATTGGTCTAATTTAGAATCAGGATAATTGTTTGGAGGGTCTGCGATTCCTATACATTTAGAGTTTTTTTCTAGTCTAGTTGGATTGGGTATCTAGTCGGGGGTCTATTTGGTCTACGATCTGTACTTAGTGGTCTGGGGTCTTTATTAAATTGGATTTGTTTGTAAAGTCTGGTCTGGGGTCTGTATTATTATATGACACTTGTTTAGGTCTGTATTATTTAAGGGATTTGATCTGGATTCCATATTATTTAGGGGTCTTCAGCCTGTATTAGTAGAGGTCTATGTTATTTTATGGGTCAGGGGTCTATATTTATTTACATTGTCCCTAGTAAATGAGCCACAATGTCTACATAGTGAACCCCACATAGTATTAATGTTCCCCATGGTGGACCCCCAATCGTATTAAATGCCTGTCTGACCCTCATTATATAAGTGGGAGGCACTTTGACCCCCATTTCCTGATGAAAGGAGTGATAGAAACTCATGGTGCAGCGCCCATCTTATGGAAATGTTTTGTAATCAGAAGCACCAGTGTTCTCTTTCAATCCAAATATACTGCGCCATCTACGTGGTAGACAGCAGTTATTTGACTCAATTTGACTTATAATAATAAATCATAAATCTATAGCGAACAGATATCTGTAAGCGCGGACCAGATTTATTAGGGACATATACTAATAAATAAGCACTCATTCAAAATGGTCTAAACAAACTATAGGAAGGAGGGCTCTGCCCTCAGGAGCTTACACTAATAATGAGGAACGATGTGGGGAGCGTGGATGTCACAAGAGTTCATGGGGGGGAACAGATTGGCTGTCAATGGTCACAAGAGCTACAATCTTGAGGAGGAGGGGACACAGGAATGAACATGGTTGTACAAGTCACAAGAAGCTTACAATCTATGAGGAGGAGGGACACAGGAATGACATGGCTTGTACATGGCACAAGACTTACAATCTATGAGGAGGAGGGGGAAACAGAAGCATGGCTGACAGTGCTTGTACAATGTGCAAGAGAGCTTACATTATGAGGAGGAGGAGGACACGGTGCAGACCTGGCTTGTACACTGGTCACACGAAGACACTATGGGGGAACAAGTCGACGGCTTGTACTAGGGCACGAGTAATGAGAGGAGGAGGAACAGGATGTTGACAGTGCTTTTGACAATGGTCCCAAGAGCTTGACAATCTATGAGAGGAGGGGACACAGAGGTGCAGTTTGCTTGTCAAATGGTGTCACGAGAGTTACAATCTGATGGGAGGAGGAGGACACAGGAGGTGACAGTGCTGTAAACAATGGTCACAAGAGCGTTACAATCTATGAGGAGGAAGGGGGGGGGGGGGGGGGGGGGGGGGGGGGGGGGGGGGGGGGGGCGGGAGGGAGGCTGAAAGGCAAGAGCGGGGGGGGGGTACAATCCCGGGTTGAGGAGGAGGGGGAGGGGGGGGGGGGGGGGGGGGGGGGGGGGGGGGAGGAGGGGGGGGGGGGGGGGGGGGGCGGGGGGGGGGGGGGGGGGGGGGGGGGGGGGGGGGGGGGGTGGGGGGGGGGGGGTGGACACGAGGTGAGCAGGCTGTACAATGGTCACAAGGAGCCTACAATCTATGAGGAGAGGGAGACACAGGAGGGAAGTGCATTGTAGCTGTCAAGATAATCAAGTGGGGGAGAAAGGGTGAGTCGTAATGGTCAAAGAGCTTACAATCTATGCAAGGAAGAGGGACACAGGAGGTGAGAGTGCTGTACAATGGTCACAGAGGCTACATCTATGAGGAAGAGGGGACACAGGAGGTGACGGTTTGCTTCTACAATGGTTCACAAGGCTTACAATCTATGAGGAGGAGGAGGACACACAGGAGGTGACAGAGCTTGTTCAACACTGATCACACAGAGTTACAATTATGAGGAGGAGGGGGACATGGAGGTGACAGTGCTTGTACATGGCACAAGATGCTTTACAAATCTATGAGGAGGAGGAGGACCACAGGAGGTGACGTGCTTGTCAATTGATCACAAGGCCTTTACAATCTAATGAGGAGGAGGGGACACAGGAGGTGACGTGATTGTAACAATGGTCACAAGAGCTTAAATCTATTGAGGAGGAGGGGGGATACAAGTGGTGGGTGAACAGTGCTTGTACATGGTCACCAGAGCTTACAATCTTGAGGGAGGGGGCCTGGGGGTGAAGTGTCTGTCCCACTGGTCAACCAGCGCTTACATCTAGTGGGCAGGAGGGGCCCATGCGCGGTGACAGTGCTTGCCAATGAGCACACGAGCTACCAATCTATGAGGAGGAAGGGAACACAGGAGATGTCCAAGCACTTGTACCAATGGTCACAAAGAGCTTAACCATTATGAGGAGGGGGGGACAGCGAGGTGTGACAGTGCTTGTTACAATGGTCACAAGAGTTACAATCTATGAGGAGTGAGGGACGGGTTGGGGGACAGGGGGGGGACTGTGCTGTACAACTGGTCACGGATTTTTATGCCGTTACAGTTATGAGGGAGGAGGGGACAGGGGGGACTGTGCTTGTACAATGGTCACAAGAGCTTACAATCTATGAGGAGAGGGGACAGGAGGTGGACAGTGCTTGTACACTGGTCACAGGAGCTTACAATCTATGAGGAGGAGGAGGACACGCGGATGACAGGCTTGTACAATGGTCACAAGAGACAATCTATGAGGAGTAGGGGACATGGAGGTGACAAGTGCTTGTACAATGGTCACAAGAGCTTACCAATCTATGAGGAGGAGGGGATACAGGAGTGGGGACAGTGCTTGTAACAATGGTCACAGGAGCTTAACAATCTATGAGGAGGAGGAAACAGGAGGTGACAGTGCTTGTACAATGGTCACAAGAGCTTACAATCTATGAGGAGGAGGGGACACTGGAGGTGACCGTGCTTGTACAATGGTCACAAGAGATACAATCTATGAGGAGGAGGGGACACTGGAAGGTGACAGTGCTTGTACAATGGTCACAAGAGCTACATCTATGAGGAGGAGGGGACCACAGGAGCTGACAGTGCTTGCCCCAATGATCACAAGAGCTTACAATCTATGAGGAGGAGGAGGACACAGGAGGTGACAGTGCTTGTACAATGGCACAAGAGCTTACAAATATGAGGGAGGAGGGGGATACGGAGGGGACAGTGCTGTACAATGGTCACAAGAGCTTACAATCTATGAGGAGGAGGGGACACGAGAATGGCAGAGCTTTCTGTTCCTAATTATTATTCTATGATCTGTGTAACTACACATAGTAACATGACTAGATATCCTGGTTGCTGTATATATCTGTAGTTCCTGATGACCCCAGCGATCTCTCAGTCTTGGGCTGTTGTGTGATGTGTGACACACTAGTCTCCCCGCTTCCTGGTATCGCTCCTTGTGGGATTTGCACGGAGATGTTATTTGGGTCGTTGCTCAACACAAACCACAGATCAATGAGAGAGACAGCGGGTCCAGGGAGGCGGAGGCGGTGACTCCCAGTGTGTGTGATGATGACAGAAATCTCCAGCTTCCCCACATGTCCGGGGTCTGAGTTTTTTGTAGGTGGGTGTCTATGGCCCCAAATCAATAGAGAAGGGGCGGGGACTGCAGGGGATTAGGGTTAAAATATTTGAATTGAAATTGGCGGTGCCCCCCGCCCCTACCTGGGCGGTATCAAGGGGGGGCAACAGACCAAGGGCTCTCCCAGGGCATTAAAAATCGTTGAGGAACAGTAGGGGGGCAAGAAAGAGGCTCATTCTATTTAGGTTTTATTGGTTACCCAGGGGGGTCCATAGCCAGGTTTGGCTTAGTTCACAAATTACCTGCGTCCATATATTTGGATGGGCTGATCTAAGATTTTGAAGTCTCTTGTTTATTTGGGGTGGTTGCAGGAGGGATCTGGGGTAGTGTGAATGTATTCAGGGGTTGGCTGGGGTCTGTCTGTATAATTTAGAGTCACTTTGTGGATCTGCATGGTTTAGGGGGTATGGTCTGGGGTCCCTATTAGGAATGGTCTTATCAGGGTCTGTAGTATTTAGGGATTGGATCTTGGTCAGTGTTATTTAGGGGCTGTAGATTGTATTATTAGGGGTTTTATATTATGTGGGACTGTGTGTATATTGATTAGGGGTCTTATTTCTCTCTGCCTGGGGGTCTATATTATTTGCTGGAGTCGTGTTTATTAGGGGTTCGACTAGGGTCTTTATTAGCTAATGGGTTCTGGTCTGGGGTCTGTATTTGTAGATTGGTCTAATTTAGAATCGGATAAATGTTTGGAGGGTCTGCGATTCCTATACATTAGAGTTTTTTCTAGTTCGTTGGATTGGTATTAGCGGGGGTCTATTTGGTCTACGATTGTACTTAGTGGTCTGGGGTCTTATTAAATTGGATTTGTTTGTAAAGTCTGGTCTGGGGTCTGTAATATTATATGAAACTTGTTTAGGTCTGTATATTTAAGGGATTTGATCGGGATCCATATTATTTAGGGGTCTTCAGCCTTTTAGTAGATTGGACTGCGGTGGGAATATCCCCTTACCCTGCCGTCTGTTTGATGTCACCACATTCCCACTTTATTGGCTTCCTAGAATTACCGGGACTTCCCCATTACCAACATTGCAGCACCTGTAGACATCCAGGCTTGGTGCTGGTTTTAAGTTATGGTTGACATGTGAGGGCAACAAGATTGGATTGGGTTCCTTCTCCCTTATCAATCATATTGGATTCCTCTATTTTAGGTGGCCTATCCCTGAGCTTATTACAGATGACTGCACCCCATGTTATTGGGATCCTGGTCCCTCTCTATGGTAGTGGTCGAGTGCCAATGTCCATCAGCCCCAGGCTCTCCTCTACCATACAGTAGGAAGGGGGTAATAATTGCCCAATATTTCTTTAAGAATTAGTACTTTGGATGGAAAGTAAAATTTGCTTCCAATGGCAGGCAGCTGCTGCCCCGGAAAATATATTACAGGATCTATCAGGACATGTAGTAGTTATACAAATCATGATTTAGACCACACATGGAGTATTGTGTACAGCACCGAGCACCTTTGGAATTAGGCTGCGGGTGGATTAGAGTAGAAGAGAATTAGGGAAATTGGGGAATTAGACTACAAGGGAATTAGTGGAATGGGTGGATTACAGTAGACGAGAATTAGGGAAATGGGCGGATGAGTGTACAAGGGAATTAGGGCGACTGGGGTAGATTAGAGTACAACGGAATAAATGGAAAGGATAGATTGGAGTACAAGGGAATTAGGGTGATGGGTGGATTTGAGAACAAGGGAATTAGGGCGATGGATGGATAAGAGCACAAGGGAATTAGTGGAATGGGTGGATTTGAGTACAAGGGAATTAGGGTGATGGGTGGATTTGATGATTACTCAAGGGAATAGGGTGAATTGGTAGATTTGAGTATCCTCGAATTAATAGAGTGATTGGTAGATTTTAGCACAGGGAATCTCACCTCCTTTTTTTGTTTTAGTACCACATTGCATTCTGGGTGAACTGGGTGGTATTTGAGTCCAATTCTTATGTTTTCTGTGGTGTGCCAGTGTTGAGTACACCGTTCACTTCTGGGTGATGGGTGTCTTTTCTTCCACTTGTTCCATCAGGGCGATGTTTTTAGGCAGAGAAGAAAATTTAGTGGAATTTGGATCGAGTGCAATGGAATTAATGAAATGGAGGATTAGAGCTCAAGGGAATTAGGGCATGGGCAATTTGAGTACAGGATATAAGGGCAACAGGTGGATTAGAGTACAAGGACAGACTTTTTGTTTTTCAGATTATAAAAAAAAAACGTAAGTGCTCGTGTGATCTAATTATAATGCTACTTTACCTGAAATTACATACAGAGATATTTCTATTGATCTTCTTATACTCCGGCCTGTGACCATGACAATGGGGCATCCTCTAGGTGTATGGGCCATCCTATCACTGAAGATCTCACTGAAATGCTGGTGTGAATCCTGAGTGGTAGGACTGATGTTTGACCTCTATAAGGAAAGGTGATTGGGATGACTTACCATCCAATTGTTCCTGAGGGATGGGTAATAACTAACAGAAACCTCTTAAACATGGAGACTTGGGGTTTGCTTCCTAAAAACGTGTACAATACAAACCACCATCCACAGGCAAAATACAATTCATAAGTGATTAACCCTGTGAGCAGTAAAGTATAATTGCATATGCTCAACAGGTAAAACATGGTAACGACTTTAATCCCGATGGTCTCAGTCCAAAATTATAGGATAAGTAAAGGTAGGTTGCTGTATGGAAAATATAATTAACAGCCACTGCTTAAAGGACATATATCACCAGATCAAGGATTGCAAACCAAACAACAGACATACTGGTTGTGTCCCCCTCTGGCAGATCTACTGTCCTTTTACAATCTTATTCCCTTGTTTTTAAGAAAAAGGGCTTTAAAAATTCTGCTATGAGCCCAAGGGGCTCCATTGACTCCTATGGAGCCTCATTTGCATAATTGTAAGTCCCTCTACTACCCATCATGCCTATGCAACACCCCTGCCAACACATGGTGCAGGCTGGTAGTTGCGAATAGCGCCATCTCCAGTCGGAGCTGTTAGGGGGAATCACGAACCCTCTATAAGGTTGTAGATTTGGTCATTATGTAATTGCAGCTGTAAGAACTGCATAGAAAAGCAATAGTTAAATGGTGTGTAAGATTTTTGCAATTTGTGCTGTATTGTGTAAACTGGAGTGTGATTGGAGAGCTGATACCACCTGACCAGGGGGGAGTATAAAACCCCTGTGCGTGGGAGTACTTGTTTCTAGCCAATACTTCAGAGTCTTGTCAGCATTCCAGATCACATGGTCTGAGTGAAGAAAGAGCCACTGGGGCAGATTTACTTACCCGGTCCATTCGCGATCCAGTGGGCGCGTTCTCTGCGCGGATTCGCTGTCGCGCCGGTATTTATTAGGTAGTTCCTCCGCCGTTCACCGTGCGCGCTGCTGCACTGAAAAGCATCGGAACGCACTGGAGTTCACCGGCTTTGGGCTGAGTGAAGGTAAGTGCAAGCTCCCGCACAGATTTTTTGATTTAAATCGGCGGTTTTTCCAATCCGTCGGGTTTTCGTTCGGCCACGCCCCCCATTTCCGTCGCGTCATGCCCCCGATGCGCCACAATCCATCGCGTGCGCCAAAATCCCGGGGCAATTCAGGGGAATCGGCGACAATCGGAATATTCGGGTACACAATCGCAAAACTGAATCGGGCCCTAGTAAATGACCCCCAGTGTGTAGCACACCTTTAGTGTGCCAAGAACCAACCCGAACTATCGGAGACTTAATCCAGAGCTTCACGTCCACAGTTTGGACACAGCCCATCCCATTCTCCCAGCCCATCTACTCCAGGCCGGTGCTTATTCCTGCGGACCACTCCCATGACCACTCCAGTGACCAGAATCTGCTTGCTTCTTTTGGCCGTGCTGCCTGCTACCTGTTGTTCAATAAGAACCGTGAGTTGATTTGCACAACATTGCCCCCGTCTGATCCCTGATACGGCTTGTCACCAGCACGGCCTCCCATCATTACCCAGGGACTGATCTTACAGACACTCAGGGGTTGCCCCTAGGGAGAACCATACATCAGCCTCTCCTCCCTCATATTACTTGCAGACACCACCTGGAGACCTGCCAGGCTGTAGGACAGCCCTCCGGTCCCAACCCAAGCACCGTGACCTAGTGTGCTTAGGCCACCCGCCAGCCACTCAGGTATCCTCTCTGTCTCTCTTATATTGGTGTTTACCATTTTTTTCCGACCCTGCCCAATATGAACCACAATTTTGGAGCAATTTCAAAGCAATTTGTGGTTCCACACCAAAAATTAACTCATCCTACCTTTAGCACTAATAATATCACGTAGTGTCCCGGGTCGGATAGTCCTGATATGGAGTGACACTAAGGACCTATTACTCACACTTATCGGAAATCCTTATTTACAGAAGTGAAAGCGAAATTCTTCATGAATATTGTATTGGGCGCTGAGGGTAACGTGGGGCGCAGGAAGTTTTGTCTCCTTAATATTTCCTTGTTGGCCTCAGGAGCTTTTTTAGGGAGTTTTTGCGACGAGGGATACTGTGCAAAGCAAAACACCAGACGCACATAAACATTATTCATAAAACTGATTTAATAAAATACTCTAGATCTACATTAAATTTGTCCTCTATATCTTGTGGAGATTGGAGATATTTTTGCTGGCGACCCAAATTCCTTGCACCTTATGGCTTTTGTTCTGAAAAGTAGCAGCACCTTTGCCTATTATCCTAATCTACCAGGTTCATGAACTTTGTGATATTTCTGGTCATAAAATATTTACTTTCGTCCACGGGAAGTAAACAATTGAAGCTTTCTATACACAGCAAGGACAGCAGCAGAGATCTAGAAACCGTGAGATATTGATACGATAGTATATTGGAAATTGTTACTTTTTCCTTACACAAATCAATCAAAATATTTGCTGAAAGGGGGACGACCCCTTTAATTTTGCAATGTACAAAGGGACAAAGACCATCATTTTTGGAGACGCTCGTCCCGTGGTCTGACAAACTAAAATGGAAATATTTCGCAATAGTGAACATCGTTACATTTGAGGAAAAAAGGGAGAAGCCTAAGAATATTACTGTGACCCCCCGGGGGGCAACATCATGTTGTGGAGAACAGACATCACCACATACATGTGTTACTCATTTTGGAAAGTCCCCTGTGAGTAAGAGTTTGAGTTGGTCACACACAGAGCCTGACCCAACCATCCGACATGAATGAAAACACTGACATTGACATCTTAAAGGATTTTCTTGGTTTATATAATAAACAAATTTTACAAAATTCTTTTTTCTGTCAATTTTTCACAGAAATATAAGTGTCATGATAAGATCCTCCCGATCACATGTAGTTGCAATAAACATGTCCATTAGCGCGTCCTCTCTGAGAAGTGAAACAATTGTATCCGGTCACTACACACTGAGACAGAGATCTACCCTCCTGCTGTCGCGATCCCGCGGTGCGTTTGTCCGAACGTGGATTCAGGTCTGCCCGCGATTAACTAAGATCGTGCGCCTGATCCTGCATCCGTCCTTCCGCTCTCAGTTACCGCCGGAGTTCACCTCCCTGCTTCTTCCTGGTGCATGTAAGTGCTGATCTTGCGACACAATTCTAAATATTAAATCCCGCGCTTAGTCAGAATCGGTGGGTTTGTCCGACGGCCAGGCCCCCCCCGATTTCTGTCGCGTGTGCAGTCGGCGCGGATGATCGCCAAAATCTGATCATGTCCAAAATCCCGGGCAATTCGGCGCAAAACGGTAAAACCTTTGTAATGAGCCCCACTGTTCTTTGAGCTACAACACGCTTAGAATCACACTGATCAATGTAGCAATCTACCTTGTGTTAGCTCACAGAGCACGGTACCACGAGTACATTCACACATTAGATGATGAAAAGGCCAATGTGGCTGATTATCTAAAGGACCACGTCATATCCCATCATCTAATAGAAGACCCCGTGAGAAGATCCCTCCTGACATGGATTAACAATACGCTCACAATCCTAGGAGGATTATATTAGACACAGGTGGAGTTTCATAGAAATATATTCTGCTTAACTAATCTGCAGAGTATTTTAATCACCAGGAAACTAGTAGAATGTAAACTTGTCTTCAGTGCCCAATGCAGGCAGCTGCTGCCAACGCAGGTAAAGTCATAGGATGTATCAGGTGAGTTTATATCCTTCAGAAAGGACATAATGGGAATTTATCACAACTCTCATGGGATCATGTGCTTATTTTTGAGCCTAAAAAGTCATATGTCCAATAGTGCAAAAATGGGTGTCCATTGGGACAGGCAACAGTGCAACCAACCGGTCAGAGTTCTGATAAATGCTCCCTAATTGTGCTCTTACACAAATAAGCTATCATACCAACTGTCAATATGGTGGCAAGATTTACTTAATTACTTCCTTACTTACCAAACCCGGAATGGTCAAGGAGCTTACAATCTATGAGGAGGAGGGGACAGGGGGGACTGTGCTTGTTACAATGGTCACAAGAGCTTACAATCTATGAGGAGGAGGGGACAGGAGGTGACACGTTGCTTGTACACGGTCACAGGAGCTTACATTATGAGGAGGAGGAGGACACAGGGGTGACAGTGGCTTGTACAATGGTCACAAGAGCTACCAATATATGAGGAGTAGGGGACATGGAGTGAAGTGCTTGTACAATGTCACAAGAGCTTACCATCTATGAGGAGAGGGGGATACAGGAGGGTGACAGTGCTTGTAACAATGGTCACAGGAGCTTATCATCTATGAGAGGAGGACACAGGAGGTGACAGTGCTTGTACAATGGTCACAAGAGTGACAATTATGAGGAGGAGGGGACAATGGAAGGTGACGTGATTGTACAATGGTCACAAGAGTCTACAATCTATGAGGAGGAGGGGACACTGGAGGTGACAGTGCTTGTACAATGGTCACAAGAGCTTACAATCTATGAGGAGGAGGGACACAGGAGCTGACAGTGCTTGCCCAATGACACAAGAGCTTACAAATCTATGAGGAGGAGGAGGACACAGGAGGTGACAGTGCTTGTACAATGTCACAAGAGCTTACAATTATGAGGAGGAGGGATGGATACAGGAGGTGACAGGCTGTACAATGGTCAAAGAGCTTACAATCTATGAGGAGGATGGGGGACACCGAGTGCAGAGCTTTCTGTTCCTAATTATTATTCTATGATCTCTGTGTAACTACACATGTACACATGACTAGATATCCTGTTGCTGTATATATCTGTAGTTCCTGAACCCAGCGATCTTCAGCTCTGGGCTGTTTGTGTGTGTGTGACACTAGTCTCCCCCCGCTTCCTGGTATCGCTCTCCTGTGGGATTGCACGGAGATGTTATTTGGGTCCAGTTGCTCAACACAAACCACAGATCACATGAGGGAGACAGCGGGTCCAGGAGGAGGAGGCGGTGACTCCCAGGTGTGTGATGATGACGAAATCTCCAGCTTCCCCACATGTCCGGGGGTCTGAGTTTTTTGTAGGGTTTCTAGGGGTAGGCCCCAAATCAATTAGAGAAGGGGCCGGGGACTGCAGGGGATTAGGGTTAAATATTTGAATTGAAATTGGCGGGGCCCCCCGCCCCTTACCCTGGGCGGTCATCAAGGGGTGGGCAACCAGCCAAGGGCTCTCCCAGGGCATTAAAAATCGTTGAGGACACGTAGGGGGGCAAGAAAGAGGCTCCATTCATTATTTACTGGTTTTATTGGTTACCAGGGGGGGCCATAGCCAGGTTTGCGTTAGTTCACAAATACCTGCAGTCCAATATTTGGATGGGCTGATCTAAGATTTTGAATGTCTCTTGTTTATTTGGGTGGTTGCATGAGGGATCTGGGGTAGTGAATGTATTCAGGGGTCTGGTCTGGGGTCTGTATAATTTAGAAGGTTACTTTGTGGTCTGCATGGTGTTAGGGGGTTGGTCTGGGGTCCCTATTATGGAATGGGTCTATCAGGGTCGTAATTTGAGGATTGGATCTTGGTCAGTGTATTTAGGGGGTGTAGATTGTATATTAGGGGTCTTTATTATTATGTGGGACTGTGATGTATATTGATTTAGGGGTCTTATTTCCTCTGCCTGGGGGTCTATATTATTTGCTGAGTCGGTGGTTATTGGGGTTCGATCTAGGGTCTTTATTAGCTAAGGGTTCTGGTCTGGGGTCTGTATTTGTAGATGTGAATTTAGAATCAGATAATTGTTTGGAGGGCTCTGCATTCCTATACATTAGAGTTTTTTTTTAGATAGTTAGTTGGTTGGGTATCTAGTCGGGGGTCTATTTGGTCTACGATCTGTACTTAGTGGTCTGGGTCTTATTAAATTGGATTTGTTTGTAAAGTCGGTCTGGGGTCTGTATTATTATATAAAATTGTTTAGGTCTGTATATTTAAGGGATTGATCGGATTCCAATTTATTTAGGGGTTTCAGCCTGTATTAGTAGAGGTTATGTTATTTATGGGTCAGGGGTCTATATTTATTTACATTGTCCGGAGTCTGGATTCGTTTACAGGGTCCGGAATGAGGTCTGGATTACTGAATGGGTCTTGTCAGTGTTCGTGTATTTTGGGGGTTTAATCTGGATTCAGTATTTTTAGGGGTCTTCAGCCTGTATTATTATGGTCATGTTATTTTATGGGTAGAGGGTCTATATTATTTACATTGTCCGGAGTCTGGATTCGTTTACAGGGTCCGGACTGAGGTCTGTATTACTGAATGGGTCTGTCAGTGTTCGTAGTATTGTGGGGGTTTAATCGGGATTCAGTATTATTTAGGGTGCAGCCTGTATTATTATGGTCTATGTTATTTGTGGGTCTGGGGTCATAGGGTAACACATCAGGTTTGTGGCACTATTGAGTGTTGTAGTGGGGTTATTTTTTGATACATTGGGGGTCATTCATAAGGGCCCGATTCGCGTTTCCGAGTGTTACCGCGAACTTTCCGATTTGCACCGATTTCCCTGAATTGCCCCGGGATTTTGGTGGACGCGATCGAATTGCAGCGCATCGGCGCTGGCATGCACGCATTGGAATTCGGGGGGCGTGGCCGAACGAAAACGACGGATTCGGAAAAACCACCGCATTTAAAAAAAAAATGTGTAGCGGAGCTTGCACTCACCTTCATCCAGGATAGGCTGGTGAACTTGAGTGCTTTCCGATGCTCTTCAGCGCCTGCAGCGCACCTGGTGGACGTGCGGAGAGAAAACTACCTAGTGAATCCCCCGCAGAGAACGCGCCGTGGATCGCGAATGGACAGGGTAAGTAAATCTGCCCCATTGTGATAACTGAGTTGCTCTGTAACACACAGGGCCTATATCCAGTACCTACCTATTATTATTGGTTGGTGTCCCCTCCTCCCCTATAAAGACACATTTATTACTGTTCTCTCATAATTTCTTATCAATCATTAAAGTAAACTTATTTTCTCCCCAATGAACTTTTGGACCTCCTCTGACTCCATACTTCACTTTTATCCCGGGGCCATTTGATCTGTTGTTTTTGTATGTTGTGCAATTGGTCGAGAATAATACAACCAGACGTGCCAAGGGTGTGAGCAATACCGGATCTGTGGATGAGAATAACATATGCTGATCAAGGAGGGGAAAAATTTATATGGAAACTATCAAGTGCCCTGTCAAAGACTATTCAGGTAGGATTCAGGGGATGTCCATATTTTATCATGTAAAGGAAGAAAATAGACAATGCCTGGATTCCAAACTCAATATATGAACATGTTCAGTGGGTTCCCTCGTGGTGGCTCAAAGCAGCAAGAATCCTATTATTCAAGAGTCACTAACATTTATCAAAATTTTTGCATAAATCAATAAGAGAACTGAAACACAGGCACAGACGGAGGCGAGGCTGCGCATATAGCAGTAAGTTTTCTACCTCACCCCAAGTGCTTTTTTCCCCATCAGTGCAGGTCAGTACTTATCTATAATATCCAATATGATCTCCTGATAATGTTGAATGAGAAATGAAGACATGGGTACCGATATAGGGGAAACATTTACTAAGGGCTGTGGACTAGTTTTTTGTCAGACTTTGCACATTCTTTCTAGTGCAAACTGCGTGCCAGCGGACGATCCGACTGATTTGGACTGAGCGCGAGATTGACTTTCAAATTGTTCGGCAAGATCAAGCACTTTACATGCACCAGGAAGAAGAGAGTGAACTCCGGGACCTGAGCGGGGAGAGACACATGCAGGATATCGGGCGCACGATCTTAGTGACTCCTCGCACAGCGCATTATACACGGACAATGACACTTATATGCACCAGGAAGAAGAAGGTTGAATCACAGGGACTGAGCGGGGAAGCGACACATGCAGGATATCGGGGGCACGATCTTAGTGACTCCTGCACAGCCCATTATACACGGACAATGCATTACATGCACCAGGAAGAAGAAGGTGAACTCCAGGGACCTGAGCGGGGAAGCGACACATGCAGAGATTGGGCGCACGATCTAGGGACTCCCGCACAGCGCATATACACGGACAATGCACTAAGCACCAGGAAGAGAAGGTGAACTCCGGGGACCTGAGCAGGGGAAGCGGACAATGCAGGATATCAGGCGACGATTTAGTGCATCTTTACTCCCCCGCACAGCGCATTATACCGGACAATGCACTTAAATGCAGCAGGAAGAAGAAGGTGAACTCCGGGGACCTGAGCGGGGAAGCGACACAGCAGGATATCGGGCGCAGGATCTTAGTGAATCCCCGCACAGCGCATTTACACGGACAATGCACTTACATGCAGCAGGAAGAAGAAGTGAACTCCGGGGACCTGAGCGGGGAAGCGACACATGCAGGATTCGGGCGCAGGATCTTAGTGACTCCCCGCACAGCGCATTATACACGACAATGCACTTACCATGCACCAGGAAGAAGAAGGTGAACTCCGGGACCTGAGCGGGGGAAGGACACATGAGGATATCGCACGCAGGATCTAGTGACTCCCCACAGCGCATTATAACGGACAATGCACTTACATGCACCAGGAAGAAGAAGGTGAAACTCGGGGACCTGAGGGGGAAGTGACATGCCAAGATATCGGGCGGGCCAGGATCTTAGTGACTCCCCGCACACCACATTATCATGGACAATAGCACTTACATGCACCAGCGAAGAAGAAGGTGAACTCCGGGGACTCCTGAGAGGGGGAAGCGACACATGCAGGATATCGGACGCACGATCTTAGTGACTCCCCGCACAGCGCATTTATACACAGACAATGCACTACATGCCCAGGAAGAAGAAGGTGAACTCCGGGACTGAGCGGGAGGAAGCGAACATGCAGGATATTGCGGAGCGCAGATCTTAGGACTCTCCGCACAGCGCATTATACACGGACAATGCACTTACATGCAGCAGAAGAAAAGGTGAACTCCGGGGACCTGAGGGGGAAGCGACACATGCAGGATATCAGGCGCACGATCTTAGTGACTCCCGACAGACGCAATACACGGACCAATGCCCTTACATGCACCGGAAGAAGAAGGGGTGACTCAGGGACCTGAGCGGGGAAGTGAACCATGCAGGATATACGCGCGCAGGATTTAGTGACTCACCGCACAGCGCATTATACACGGACAATGCACTTACATTCACAGGAAGAAGAAGTGAACTCCAGGGACTGAGCGGGAAGAGACACATGCAGGATATCAGGCCGCCACGATCTTAGTGACTCCCGCACAGGCAATTTACACGGACAATGCACTTACTGCCCTGGAAGAAGAAGGTGAACTCCAGGGACCTGAGCGGGGAAGTGACACATGCAGGATATCGCGCGCAGGATCTTAGTGACTACTTAGTGAGATGCTTTCAGTTTCGGGCTTGTGAGAAGTCATCAGTGAAAGATATGGACACTCTTTATTAGGTAAGTCTTAGGGATCCGGTTACTTTCCATGGATGATGGTGTCCATGTCTTGCACTGATGAACTAGATGGAAGATGGAATAAATGGTTGTAATCAGATGAAGGCGAATGCTTGGTGGTTACATCACATGGATGACCGGCTTGTAATTCTTCCTTTCTATGTTTCACTTTTACTCTGTACATGACTCACTATGATAACTCGTCCGGATAACTAGAAGAAGCGCAGGATGATGACAGATGACAAGTAGCGAGCATCACAAGAGGGCCAAGTCAGTCCAAGCAGATCCTGGCATGGCGGTCCTGTCCCCACTAATGATGAAGTCTAAAGTAGTATTCGGCTCTCTCGTCCATCGTCACGACAAGGCCAAGTACAGCCGAGTCATGTGATCAGCTAATTCTGGCCTAGCATTGTATGGGACAGCAAGATGCCGGCTCGGATTACCACTCCATCAATGAAGAGGAACCGGACGCAAATTTTTGTTATCGGTGGAAGCCCCAACAGTCAGACCAAATCAGTTTGTAATCTACTATTTTATGAAAGAGGCATGTTTGGGTTTTTTAGGACAATGGGGCACATTTACTAAGGGTCCATACGCTGTACTTTCGTCGGGTTTCCCGAATATATCCTTTGCCCTGAATTGCCGTGTTTTTGGCGCACGTGTGGGATTGTGGCGCATTGGCGCTGGCTTGCAGCGACGAAATCAGCAGGGGGGCGTGGCCGCCGCGACAACCCGTGGATTCGACAACCGCGGCATTTAAAAACGGAATTGTGTCGCAAGATCAAGCAGTCACATGCCACCGGGTAGAAGAAGGTGAACTCCGGCGGACTTTGACGCAGCAGGCGACACATGCAGATACTCGGACGCAAGATCTAGTGATCGGCCGGACCCAAATCCTCCTCGGACAATGTGCTGCGGGATCGGGATGGGACCGGGTAAGTAAATCTGCCCCAATGTATTTCTTTTTTCATTTTTTTATGCTCAATTTGTTCATAGAAAAAACTTTTTAGTTTTTTATCTTCCCTACGAGGGCTTGTTTTCATAGTTATGCATTACATCATCCGACAGCATTTCAAAGGTAACAGTGTCACTAGTGGTGTTGGTCGTTTGGCTGAACCCAAACCTTAGCGGGTCCATTCATCCCCAATAAGGACTCATTTTCTGTGTCACCATATTCTGAGAGCTATACATTTTTATTGATCCATCACGGAACATAATTAAGGCCTGGTTTTTTTTGGAGGATAAGATAAAATTTGAATCCATAACCTCATGGCCCCCCACTCCTCTTCCCTTTCACGATCATCAAGGCAGTTAAGGGGTTAATGGGGCTGATACAGCAGGAGTCAGGTTGTGTGATAGCGTAGGTAGTGTGATTGCGCCACCGTACATTCATCTGTTTTGTGTTCATTCATGATCATTAGTACGAAAATACTGTCCTGTGTCCTCAACAGGTTAATTTGGACCAAACCCTTAAAGGGTCTAATGATAACATTATAAGTATATACAGGGCGGAGGAGGGGGATGCAGCTGCAGTGTATTCTGTAGCGGGAAAGAAGGGGCTCATTTCAGGGGATTATATCTGTGTTGTCCCGATGAGATATTATTGGGTTGTACACTGAGCAGAAGTACAAAACTGTAAATTTTGGAATGTAAGAAGAAAAGGGAATCAAGAACTTTTCAATAAAAAAATTTCGTAGGATTTGATGTAATTTTCTTCTAATGTGGAAACTGAGTTAAAGGATGTCTGGGTCATGGTGCTGAGGCTTATATTCCTAAACCTTTCCATTGGTCATCATGTATGAACATAACTGCAGTACTCCATCACAGCCACTACACAGGGGATGAGCTGCCTTCGTCGGCCCTTCCTCCTTCGAGTCAACAGATCTCTGCGAGTAATGGAAAAACCCACTTACCTGATGTTAAAGACTGATCATAAAGATCACCAGTATAACCCCCCCCCAATAGAGTCCAGGCAGCCCTTTAAGTAAGGCCATTATGATTGTGTGAGTGTTACAAGTATATTGTGTATCTGATATTTATATTTATAAAGCATTGTCTGTAATTTTTTGGGGTATTTCCACAGTCATATGATGGAGAATCTGTAGTCATGTGAGTGTTCCTCGTGATACTCAGGTAGTGATACAGCCAGGTGGTTGGTAAGGCAGGTACAGGTGAATACAATGGGAATCCCAGGTGCTCCTTAAAGGAAATCTATCAATTGAATATGGTCATTCTGACCCTTTACATAGGGGTAGGTAGGCTGATGCTGGAGATTGTCTTGTTTAGGCACAGAAATCACCAGTTTCGTCCAAAAATCGATTTATACAATAGGCAAATGGCCCATTCGGCACTCCTGTGCCCCTGACATAGGGTGTTTGGCGATTGGGGGCGTGGCCATAAGAAAACCCGATGGATTTGGAAAAACCACCATATTTAAAAAAAAAAAGCGTCGCTTGACACGCGCTTACCTGCACCCGGCCTGGCTTGGTGAACTTCAGTGCATTCAGTGCAGCAGGACACCTGGTGGACGTCGGAGGAACTGCCTTAGTGAATCGCCGGAAGACTCGAATCCTTCACAGAGAGCGTGCCGCGGATTGCGACAGGACCGGGAAAGTAAATCTGCCCCACAGAGCGCAAGCGCCAGTTGCCGAGAGCTCGGTGGCAAAGGCAATGAATAGGCGTCGAATGGGTCATTTGCTATTGTATAAATCGATTTATGGATGAAACACTGATTTCTGTGCCTTATCCAGCCCCCTCCAGCATCAGCCTACCTACCTCTATGTGATGGTATGTTGGGTCAGAAATGACCATTTTAAATGGTTTATTTCCTATAACATCACACACTTCTTCATCTACTCCGTCTATGTTACTTTCACAATACTAACATTGTTAGAGATTGCAGGATTTTATCAATCATTGACCTGAGGATGAAACAAGAATGGGGGGTCCCATAGCAGTTACATGCTAATTAGAGATGAGGCACTAAAATGCTCGGGACTCGTTATTCGAGACGAACTTTTCCCGATGCTCGAGTGTCGTCTCGAATAACGAGCCCCATTGAAGTCAAGGGGAGCTCGAGCATTTTTCAAGGGGACCAAGCTCTGCACAGGGAAGCTGGCCAAACACCTGGGAACCTCAGAAAAGGATGGAACACCACGGAAATGGACAGGAAAAAGCAGGGCAAGATGCATGGATGCCTCGAGGCTGCATAATCGCACCATTATGCCAAAATTATGGGCAACAGCATGGCATGACAGGTGACAGAATGAAGCTGATAGCATCTAAAACTCCACATAATTGACCCCTGACACTATAGGGGACGGCATGCAGAGGCAGCGGAGCAGGCTAGAGAGTGGCATGGCGACATACCCTAAATGGACTCAGGCTTCAAACCAATGGGTGGCAGAGAGGAACCAAAGGAGGTGAGCAAGAAGCGCTCAAATAATATCGCTACATGATAAAGTTTGCCAGTATATTTGTGGAGTACACAGCAGGGTGGCGACAAAGTTAACATGGAATCCATGAAAACAACCCAAAATTCTGCCTGACACAGCTGTTTGATAAGGGGACCAGTATGGAGGCAGTGAACTAGTAGTAGATTAAAGGTGTGCTGCAGTTAAAACTATGTTAGTTGGATCTTGGGATGGAGCTGGCGCTCCGCTGCCAGGCGAGCTTTCGCCAATCCAAGCCCCTGTTCGATGTACTCCCCAAACAGCACTTCTAGAAACTTGTATAAGATCAGTGAGTAGCGTTCTTATAGTTTAGGATATGCAGGGTGAGGGGAATGTAAATCTGCGCAAGAAGCGCTGAAATAATATCCTAATGGTAATTTGTATGCCAGAATTTTGTGGATAACACAGCAGGGTGGCGACAAAGTTAACAACTTGATGTGGAATCATGAAACAACCCAAATTTCTGCCTGACACACTGTTGATAAAGGGACGATGTTGGAGGCAGCATATGGACGATTTTGGAGGTAGCAATGGAGACAACGTGTGAGGCTGCATGGAAGACATTTATTTGGATAGTGCCTGTATGTGGCCAGTCCCAACCATTTTTCAAACCAGACGAGCAGGTAGGTGCCCTCCAGTAAAATGAATAGATTGAGTGCCTGTATGTGGCACTCCCAAAAAGTTTTTAAAACAGAGGACGGGTAGGTGGCCCTCCAGAAAAATGGATAGATTGAGTGCGGTATGTGGCAGTCCCAAAATTTTCAAACCAAGAGGAGCAGGTAGTGGCCCTCCAGTAAAATGGAAGATTTGAGGCATGTATGTGGACAGTCCCAAAAAGTTTCAAACCAGAGGAGCAGGTAGGTGGCCCTGAGAATAAAATGGAATAGATTGAGTGCCTGATGTGGCAGTCCCAAAAATTTTTCAAACCAGAGAGCAGGTAGGTGGCCCTGCAGTAAAATGGAATAGATTGAGTGCCTGATGTGGCAGTCCCAAATGTTTCAAACCCGAGGAGCAGGTAGGTGGCCCTGCAGTAAAATGGAATAGATTGAGTGCCTGTATGTGGCAGTCCAAAAATTTTTCAAAACCAGAGGAGCGGTAGGTGGCCCTCCAGTAAATGGAATAGATTGAGTGCCCTGTATGTGGCAGTCCCAAAATGTTTCAAACCAGAGGGCAGGTAGGTGGCCCTGCAGTTAAATGGAATAGATTGAGTGGCTGTTATGTGGCAGTCCCAAAAATTTTTCAAACCAGAGGAGAGGTAGGTGGCCCTCCAGTAAAATGAAGAGATTGAGTGCCGTGTGCAGGTCCCAAAAATGTTTCAAACAGAGGAGCAGGTAGGTGGCCTGCAGTAAAATGGAATAGATTGAGTGCCTGTATGTGGCAGTCCCAAAAATTTCAAACCAGAGGAGCAGGTAGTGGCGCCATCCAGTAAAATGGAATAGATTGAGTGCCTGTATGTGGCACTAACAAATTGTTTTCAAACAGAGGACCGGGAGGTGGACCTCCAGAAAAATTAAATGCATGAAGTACTATAGCAAGACCAGTGGGCCCTGTCAAAAACATAGCCATTTTCCTCTGCTTTACTGTACAAAGAGGAGGAGAAGGAGGAAAAGAGGAAAGAGGAGGAGGAGTGATCAATTATTCAGGTGAGCTTCCTTCACCTGGTGGAGATGGAAATTTGAGAAATCCGCCTTTATTCATTTAATAAGCGTCAGCCTGTCAGCGCTGTCAGTCGACAGGCGTGTACGCTTATCGTGATGTGCCACCAGCTGCAATGAAAACCGCTCGGGACAAGACGCAGCGGCAGGGCAGGCAAGACCTCAAAGGCGTACAGCGCAGTTCGTGCCACAGGTCCAGCTTTGAAAACCCAGTAGTTGTAGGAGCTGTGTGATCTTTAGGACGATGGTATGGTCAGCTACGTGACTCCTCACCATCTTTCTGTAAAGATCAGCCTACTCTGCCGAGATGGGAAGGTGACAGTGTCTTGCTGGGGTGACATAAAGGCTGGCAAAGCCTTGTAAGCGTACCTTGCCGTGCTGGACAAGCTGCCTGCTCGCCTACTCTCCCCGCTACTTGTCCCGCAGAACTACGCACTCTGCCGCTAGGCGCTGTCAGAAGGGAAATAGTGTTTGCTTGTGCACAGGGCCTGCTGTTATTCATGCATTCTCACACTCCTTTCTCTGCAGGGATGAGGTGGAAAGATTTTGCTTGTACCGGGGTCCAGGAGAGTGACACCCCGTAATCGGTGCTGGAATAAATTCTTTGAACGCGAGGGTCATGGGATAGGCAGCCTAGCATGAAATCTGCAATCAGTGCGACTCATTGTCCTTTTCTCCTTAGTAAGCGGTCTATGTTATTTTATGGGTCAGGGGTCTATATTTATTTACATTGTCCGGAGTCTGGATTCGTTTACAGGGTCCGGACTGAGGTCTGTATTACTGAATGGGTCTTGTCAGTGTTCGTAGTATTTTGGGGGTTTAATCTGGATTCAGTATTATTTAGGGGTCTTCAGCCTGTATTATTATGGTCTATGTTATTTTGTGGGTCAGGGGTCTATAGGGTAACACATCAGGTTTGTGGTCACTATTGAGTGTGTAGTGGGGGTTATTTTGATACATTGGGGGTCATTCATAAGGGCCCGATTCGCGTTCCCGAGTGTTACCCGACTTTCCGATTTGCACCGATTTTCCCTGAATTGCCCCGGGATTTTGGTGGACGCGATCGAATTGCAGCGCATCGGCGCTGGCATGCACGCATGGAATTCGGGGGGCGTGGCCGAACGAAAACCGACGGATTCGGAAAACCACCGCATTTAAAAAAAAAATGTGTGCGGAGCTGCACTCACCTTCATCAGGATAGGCTGGTGAACTTGAGTGCTTTCCGATGCTCTTCAGCGCTGCAGCGCCAACCGGTGGACGGCGGAGAGAAAACTACCTAGTGAATCCACCCGCAGAGAACGCGCCGTGGATCGCGAATGGACAGGGTAAGTAAATCTGCCCCATTGTATAACTGAGTTGCTCTGTAACACCAGGGCCTATATCCATGTACCTACCTATTATTATTGGTTGGTGTCCCCTCCGTCCCCATAAAGACACATTTATTACTGTTCTCTCATAATTTCTTTATCATCATTAAAGTAAACTTATTTTCTTCCCCAATGAACTTTTGGACCTCCTCTGACTCCATACTTCACTTTTATCCGGGGCCATTTGATCTGTTGTTTTTGTATGTTGTGCAATTGGTACGAGAATAATACAACCAGACGTGCCAAGGGTGTGAGCATACCGGATCTGTGGATGAGAATAACATATGCTGATCAAGGAGGGGAAAAATCTTATATGGAAACTATCAAGTGCCCTGTCAAAGACTATTCAGGTAGGATTCAGGGGATGTCCATATTTTATCATGTTAAAGGAAGAAAATAGACAATGCCTGGATTCCAAACTCAATATATGAACATGTTCAGTGGGTCTCCCTCGTGGTGGCTCAAAGCAGCAAGAATCCTATTATTCAAAGAGTCACTAACATTTATCAAAATTTTGCATAAATCAATAAGAGAACTGAAACACAGGCACAGACGGAGCGAGGCTGCTCTATAGCAGTAAGTTTTCTACCTCACCCCAAGTGCTTTTTTCCCCATCAGTGCAGGTCAGTACTATCTATAATATCCAATATGATCTCCTGATAATGTTGAATGAGAAATGAAGACATGGGTACGATATAGGGGACAACATTTACTAAGGGCTGTGGACTAGTTTTTTGTCAGACTTTGCACATTCTTTCTAGTGCAAACTGCGTGCCAGCGGACGATCCGACTGATTGGACTGAAGCAGCGAGATTGACTTTCAAATTGTTCGCAAGATCAAGCACTATACATGCACCAGGAAGAAGAGAGTGAAACTCCAGGGACCTGAGCGGGGAGAGACACATGCAGGATATCGGGCGCACGATCTTAGTGACTCCTCGCACAGCGCATTATACACGGACAATGACACTTATATGCACCAGGAAGAAGAAGGTTGAACTCCAGGGACTGAGCGGGGAAGCGACACATGCAGGATATCGGGGACAGATCTTAGTGACTCCCTGCACAGCCCATTATACACGGACAATGCACTTACATGCACAGGAAGAAGAAGGTGAACTCCAGGGACCTGAGCGGGGAAGCGACACATGCAGAGATTGGGCGCACGATCTAGGGACTCCCAGCACAGCGCATATACACGGACAATGCACTTAAGGCACCAGGAAGAGAAGGTGAACTCCGGGGACCTGAGCAGGGGAAGCGGACATGCAGGATATCAGGCGACGATTTAGTGTTTTACTCACCCCGCACAGCGCATTAACCGGACAATGCACTTAATGCAGCAGGAAGAAGAAGGTGAACTCCGGGGACCTGAGCGGGGAAGCGACACATGCAGGATATCGGGCGCAGGATCTTAGTGAATCCCCGCACAGCGCATTTACACGGGACAATGCACTTACATGCAGCAGGAAGAAGAAGTGAACTCCGGGGACCTGAGCGGGGAAGCGACACATGCAGGATTCGGGCGCAGGATCTTAGTGACTCCCCGCACAGCGCATTATACACGGACAATGCACTTACATGCACCAGGAAGAAGAAGGTGAACTCCGGGACCTGAGCGGGGGGAAGGACACATGAGGATATCGCACGCAGGATCTTAGTGACTCCCCACAGCGCATTATACGGACAATGCACTTACATGCACCAGGAAGAAGAAGGTGAAACTCGGGGACCTGGAGGGGAAGTGACATGCCAAGATATCGGGCCGGCAGGATCTTAGTGACTCCCCGCACACCACATTATCATGGACAATGCACGTTACATGCACCAGGAAGAGAAGGTGAACTCCGGGGACTCCTGAGGGGGGGAAGCGACACATGCAGGATATCGGACGCACGATCTTAGTGACTCCCCGCACAGCGCATTATACACAGACAATGCACTACATGCCCAGGAAGAAGAAGGTGAACTCCGGGACTGAGCGGGGGGAAGCGAACATGCAGGATATTGCGGGCGCAGATCTTAGACGTCTCCGCACAGCGCATTATACACGGACAATGCACTTACATGCAGCAGAAGAAAGAGGTGAACTCCGGGGACCTGAGCGGGGAAGCGACACATGCAGGATATCAGGCGCACGATCTTAGTGACTCCCGACAGACGCAATACACGGACCAATGCACCTTACATGCACCGGAAGAAGAAGGGTGACTCAGGGACCTGAGCGGGGAAGTGCACCATGCAGGATATACGCGCGCAGGATTTAGTGACTCCGCACAGCGCATTATACACGGACAATGCACTTACATTCACAGGAAGAAGAAGTGAACTCCAGGGACTGAGCGGGAAGAGACACATGCAGGATATCAGGGCCGCCACGATCTTAGTGACTCCCGCACAGCGCAATTTACACGGACAATGCACTTACTGCACTGGAAGAAGAAGGTGAACTCAGGGACTGAGCGGGGAAGTGACACATGCAGGATATCGCGCGCAGGATCTTAGTGACTACTAGTGAGATACTTTCAGTTTCAGGCTTGTGAGAAGTCATCAGGAAAGATATGGACATCTCTTATAGGTAAGTTAGGGATCCGGTTACTTTCCATGGATGATGGTGTCCATGTCTTGCACTGATGAACTAGATGGAAGATGGAATAAATGGTTGTAATCAGATGAAGGCGAATGCTTGGTGGTTACATCACATGGATGACCGGCCTTGTCACTTCTTCCTTTCTCATGTTTCACTTTTTACACTTCTGTACAATGACTCATCCTATGACTAATCCGTCCGGATAACTAGAAGAAGCGCAGAGATGATGACAGATGACAACGTAGCGAGCCATCACAAGAGGGCAAGTCAGTCCAAGCAGATCCTGGCATGGCGGTCCTGTCCCCACTAACTGATGAAGTCTACAGTAGTATTCGGCTCTCTCGTCCATCGTCTACGACAAGGCCAAGTACAGCCGAGTCATGTGATCAGCTAATTCTGGCCTAGCATTGTATGGGACAGCAAGATGCCGGCTCGGATTACCACTCCATCAATGAAGAGGAACCGGACGCAAATTTTTGTTATCGGTGGAAGCCCCAACAGTCAGACCAAATCAGTTTGTAATCTACTATTTTATGAAAGAGGCATGTTTGGGTTTTTTAGGACAATGGGGCACATTTACTAAGGGTCCATACGCTGTACTTTCGTCGGGTTTCCCGAATATATCTCTTTTGCCCTGAATTGCCCGTGTTTTTGGCGCACGTGATCGGATTGTGGCGCATTGGCGCTGGCTTGCACGCGACAGAAATCAGCAGGGGCGTGGCCGCCGGACAACCCGTCGGATTCGGACAAACCGCGGAATTTAAAAACGGAATTGTGTCGCAAGATCAAGCAGTCACATGCACCGGGTAGAAGAAGGTGAACTCCGGCGGACTTTGACGCAGCAGCGACACATGCAGATACTCGGACGCAAGATCTTAGTGAATCGCGCCGGACCCAAATCCTCCTCGGACAATGTGCTGCGGGATCGGGATGGGACCGGGTAAGTAAATCTGCCCCAATGTATTTCTTTTTTCATTTTTTTATGCTCAATTTGTTCATAGAAAAAACTTTTTAGTTTTTTATCTTCCCTACGAGGGCTTGTTTTCATAGTTATGCATTACATCATCCGACAGCATTTCAAAGGTAACAGTGTCACTAGTGGTGTTGGTCGTTTGGCTGAACCCAAACCTTAGCGGGTCCATTCATCCCCAATAAGGACTCATTTTCTGTGTCACCATATTCTGAGAGCTATACATTTTTAATTGATCCATCAACGGAACATAATTAAGGCCTGGTTTTTTTTGGAGGATAAGATAAAATTTGAATCCATAACCTCATGGCCCCCCACTCCATTTCCCTTTCACGATCATCAGGCAGTTAAGGGTTAATGGGGCTGATACAGCAGGAGTCAGGTTGTGTGATAGCGTAGGTAGTGTGATTTGCGCACCACGTACATTCATCCTGTTTTGTGTTCATTCCATGATCATTAGTACGAAAAATACTGTCCTGTGTGCCTCAACAGGTTAATTTGGACCAAACCCTTAAAGGGTCTAATGATAACATTATAAGTATATACGGGCGGAGGAGGGGGATGCAGCTGCAGTGTTATCTGTTAAGCGGGAAAGAAGGGGCTCATTTCAGGAGGATTTATATTGTGTTGTCCCGCTGAGAATATTATTGGGTTGTACACTGAGCAGAAGTACAAAACTGTAAATTTTTGGAATGTAAGAAGAAAACGGGAATCAAGAACTTTTCAATAAAAAAATTTCTAGGATTTGATGTAATTTTCTTCTAATGTGGAAACTGAGCTTAAAGGGGATGTCTGGGTCATGGTGCTGGAGGCTTATATTCCTAACCTTTCCATTGGTCATCATGTATGAACATAAACTGCAGTACTCCATCACAGCCACTACACAGGGGATGGAGCTGCCTTCGTCAGGCCCCTTCCTCTTCCTGAGTCAACAGATCTCTGCGAGTAATGGAAAAACCCACTTACCTGATGTTAAAGACTGATCATAAAGATCACCAGTATAACCCCCCCCCCCATAGAGTCCAGGCAGCCCCTTTAAGTAAGGCCATTATGATTGTGTGAGTGTTACAAGTATATTGTGTATCTGATATTTATATTTATAAAGCATTGTCTGTAATTTTTTGGGGTATTTCCACAGTCATATGATGGAGACATCTGTAGTCATGTGAGTGTCTCCTCGTGATACTCAGGTAGTGATACAGCCAGGTGTGTTTGTAAGGCCAGGTACAGGTGAATACAATGGGAATCCCCCAGGTGCTCCTTAAAGGAAATCTATCAATTGAATATGGTATTTGACCCTTACATAGGGGTAGGTAGGCTGATGCTGGAGATTGTCTTGTTTGGCACAGAAATCACCAGTTTCGTCCAAAAATCGATTATACATAGGCAAATGGCCCATTCGGCACTCCTGTGCCCTGACATGGTGTTGGCGATTGGGGGCGTGGCCATAAGAAACCCGATGGATTTGGAAAAACCACCATATTTAAAAAAAAAAAAGCGTCGCTTGACACGCGCTTACCTGCACCCGGCCTGGCTTGGTGAACTTCAGTGCATTCAGTGCAGCAGCGACACCTGGTGGACGTCGGAGGAACTGCCTTAGTGAATCGCCGGAAGACTCGAATCCTTCACAGAGAGCGTGCCGCGGATTGCGACAGGAGCGGGTAAGTAAATCTGCCCCACAGAGCGCAAGCGCCAGTTGCCGAGAGCTCGGTGGCAAAGGCAATGAATAGGCGTCGAATGGGTCATTTGCTATTGTATAAATCGATTTATGGATGAAACACTGATTTCTGTGCCTTATCCAGCCCCCTCCAGCATCAGCCTACCTACCTCTATGTGATGGTATGTTGGGTCAGAAATGACCATTTTAAATGGTTTATTTCCTATAACATCACACACTTCTTCATCTACTCCGTCTATGTTACTTTCACAATACTAACATTGTTAGAGATTGCAGGATTTTATCAATCATTGACCTGAGGATGAAACAAGAATGGGGGGTCCCATAGCAGTTACATGCTAATTAGAGATGAGCGCACTAAAATGCTCGGGACTCGTTATTCGAGACGAACTTTTCCCGATGCTCGAGTGTCGTCTCGAATAACGAGCCCCATTGAAGTCAATGGGGAGCTCGAGCATTTTTCAAGGGGACCAAGGCTCTGCACAGGGAAGCTGGCCAAACACCTGGGAACCTCAGAAAAGGATGGAACACCACGGAAATGGACAGGAAAAAGCAGGGCAAGATGCATGGATGCCTCGAGGCTGCATAATCGCACCATTATGCCAAAATTATGGGCAACAGCATGGCATGACAGGTGACAGAATGAAGCTGATAGCATCTAAAACTCCACATAATTGACCCCTGACACTATAGGGGACGGCATGCAGAGGCAGCGGAGCAGGCTAGAGAGTGGCATGGCGACATACCCTAAATGGACTCAGGCTTCAAACCAATGGGTGGCAGAGAGGAACCAAAGGAGGTGAGCAAGAAGCGCTCAAATAATATCGCTACATGATAAAGTTTGCCAGTATATTTGTGGATGTACACAGCAGGGTGGCGACAAAGTTAACATGGAATCCATGAAAACAACCCAAAATTCTGCCTGACACAGCTGTTTGATAAGGGGACCAGTATGGAGGCAGTGAACTAGTAGTAGATTAAAGGTGTGCTGCAGTTAAAACTATGTTAGTTGGATCTTGGGATGGAGCTGGCGCTCCGCTGCCAGGCGAGCTTTCGCCAATCCAAGCCCCTGTTCGGATGTACTCCCCAAACAGCACTTCTAGAAACTTGTATAAGATCAGGTGAGTAGCGTTCTTATAGTTTAGGATATCAGGGTGAGGGGAATGTAAATCTGCGCAAGAAGCGCTGAAATAATATCCTAAATGGTAATCTTGTATGCCAGAATTTTGTGGATAACACAGCAGGGTGGCGACAAAGTTAACAACTTGATGTGGAATCATGAAACAACCCAAATTTCTGCCTGACACACTGTTGATAAAGGGACGATGTTGGAGGCAGCATATGGACGATTTTGGAGGTAGCAATGGAGACAACGTGTGAGGCTGCATGGAAGACATTTATTTGGATAGTGCCTGTATTGGCCAGTCCCAACCATTTTTCAAACCAGACGAGCAGGTAGGTGCCCTCCAGTAAAATGAATAGATTGAGTGCCTGTATGTGGCACTCCCAAAAAGTTTTTAAAACAGAGGACGGGTAGGTGGCCCTCCAGAAAAATGGATAGATTGAGTGCTGGTATGTGGCAGTCCCAAAATTTTCAAACCAAGAGGAGCAGGTAGTGGCCCTCCAGTAAAATGGAAGATTTGAGGCATGTATGTGGACAGTCCCAAAAAGTTTCAAACCAGAGGAGCAGGTAGGTGGCCCTGAGAATAAAATGGAATAGATTGAGTGCCTGATGTGGCAGTCCCAAAAATTTTTCAAACCAGAGAGCAGGTAGGTGGCCCTGCAGTAAAATGGAATAGATTGAGTGCCTGATGTGGCAGTCCCAAATGTTTCAAACCCGAGGAGCAGGTAGGGGCCCTGCAGTAAAATGGAATAGATTGAGTGCCTGTATGTGGCAGTCCAAAAATTTTTCAAAACCAGAGGAGCGGTAGGTGGCCCTCCAGTAAATGGAATAGATTGAGTGCCCTGTATGTGGCAGTCCCAAAATGTTTCAAACCAGAGGGCAGGTAGGTGGCCCTGCAGTTAAATGAATAGATTGAGTGCGCTGTTATGTGGCAGTCCCAAAAATTTTTCAAACCAGAGGAGAGGTAGGTGGCCCTCCAGTAAAATGAAGAGATTGAGTGCCGTGTGCAGTCCCAAAAATGTTTCAAAACAGAGGAGCAGTAGGTGGCCTGCAGTAAAATGGAATAGATTGAGTGCCTGTATGTGGCAGTCCCAAAAATTTCAAACCAGAGGAGCAGGTAGTGGCGGCCTCCAGTAAAATGGAATAGATTGAGTGCCGTATGTGGCACTAACAAATTGTTTTTCAAACAGAGGACCGGAGTGGACCTCCAGAAAAATTAAATGCATGAAGTACTATAGCAAGAGCCAGTGGGCCCTGTCAAAAACATAGCCATTTTCCTCTGCTTTACTGTACAAGAGGAGGAGAAGGAGGAAAAGAGATGAGGAGGAGGGAGTGATCAATTATTCAGGTGAGCTTCCTTCACCTGGTGGAGATTGGAAATTCTGAGACATCCCGCCTTATTCATTTAATAAGCGTCAGCCTGTCAGCGCTGTCAGTCGACAGGCGTGTACGCTTATCGGTGATGATGCCACCAGCTGCAACTGAAAACCGCTCGGGACAAGACGCAGCGGCAGGGCAGGCAAACCTCAAGGCGTACAGCGCCAGTTCGTGCCACACAGTCCAGCTTTGAAAACCCAGTAGTTGTAGGAGCTGTGTGATCTTTAGGACGATGGTATGGTCAGCTACGTGACTCCCTCACCATCTTCTGTAAAGATCAGCCTACTCTGCCGAGAATGGGAAGGTGACAGGTCTTGCTGGGGTGACATAAAGGTGCAAAGCCTTGTAAGCGTACCTTGCCCGTGGTGGACAAGCTGCCTGCTCGCCTACTCTCCCCGCTACTTGTCCCGCAGAACTACGCACTCTGCCGCTGCGCTGTCAGAAGGGAAATAGTGTTTGCTTGTGCAAGGGCCTGCTGTTATTCATGCATTCTCACACTCCTTTCCTCTGCAGGGATGAGGTGGAAAGATTTGCTTGTACCGGGGGTCCAGGAGAGTGACACCCCGTAATCGGTGCTGGAATAAATTCTTTGAACGCGAGGGTCATGGGAATGGCAGCCTAGCATGAAATCATGCAATATGCGACTCATTGTCCTTTTCTCCTTAGTAAGCAGGTTGCCAGTATATTTGGTGGCGTACACGCAGTTTGGTGGCGACAAAGTTAACATGGAATCCCATGAATAAAACCCAAACATTCTGCCTGACACAGCTCGGTTGTATAAGGGGACCATGTATGGAGCAGTGAACTAAGTATGGAGATTAAAGGTGCTGCGAGTGTAAAACCTGATGTTAGTTGGATTTGGGATGGAGCTGGCGCTCCGCTGCCAGGCGAGCTGTGCCAATCAAGCACTGTTCTATAGGCTACTCTCCAAACAGCCTTCTGTAAGAACCTTTGATAAGATCAAGTTTGTAGTAGCTTTCTTATAAGTTTAGGATATGCCGGTGTGAGGGAATGTAAACATTCGGCGACAAGAAGCGTCTGAAATAATTCCCTTTAAATGGTAATAGTTGCAGTATATTTGTGGATAACACAGCTAGGGTGGCGACCAATAGTTGTATACAAACTTTGTGTGGAATTCCATGAAAAAAAACACCCAAATTTTGGCCTGACACACCTCGTTTGATAAAGGGACGATGTATGGAGGCAGCTATGATGGCTACGACTTTTGTGAGGTAGCACTGTGATGACAACGTGTGAGGCTGCACTATGGAGACAATTTAATTTGCGATAGTGCTCTGTATGTGGCAGTCCCAAACATTTTTTCAAAAGACCAGGACGAGCTAGGCTAGGTGGCCCTCCAGTAAATGGTATATAGATGGAGTGCTGTCTGTGGCACTCCCAAAAAGTTTTAAAAACAGAGGACCGTGGTAGGTGGCCCTCCAGAAAAAAGGGAATAGATTGAGTGCCTGATGTGGCAGTCCCAAAAATTTTCAATACCCAGAGGAGCCGTGTAGGTGCCTCAGTAATATAAATGGAATAGATTGAGTGCCTGTATGTGGAAGTCCCAAAAATGTTTCAAACCAGAGGAGCAGGAGGGGCTCCTAGCAGTTACATATGGAATAGATTCGAGTGCCTGTACTGGTGCAGTCCCGATAAATTTTTGCAAACCAGCGGAGCAGGTAGGTGGCCCTGCTGAGTTGAACATGGAAAGATTTGTTAGTGCCTGTATGTGGCAGTCGACCCAAAAACTGTTTCAATACCGAGGAGCCTGTGTAGGTGGCAGCAAGTAAAATGGAAAGATTGAGTCCTGTTTGTGGCAGTCCCAAAAATTTTCCAACCAGAGAGCAGGTAGGTGGGCCCTCCTAGTAAAATGGAATAGATTGAGTGCCTGTATGTGGCAGTCCAAAAATGGTTCAAACAGAGGGAGTAGGGTGGCCCTGCAGTTAAGAATGGAATAGATTGAGTGCTGTATGTGCAGTCCCAAAATTTTTCAAACGAGAGGAGCAGGGAGGTGGTCTCCTCCAGTAATATGGAATAGATTTGAGTGCCTGTAGTGCGCGCAGTCCCAAAAATGTTTCAACAGAGGAGCAGGTAGGTGTGCCCGGCGGTTACAAGTTCGTAGTAAAATGGAAATAGGATTGAGTTGCCGTATGTGGACAGTCCCAAAAATTTTCAAACCAGAGAGCAGGTAGGTGGCCCTCAAGTAACATGGAATAGAGTGAGTGCCTGTATGTGGCTACTCACCAAAAATGTTGCAAAAGAGGACCGGGTAGGTGGCCCTCCAGAAAAATTAATATGCATGAAGATACTATAGCAAGAGCCAGGGGCTACTGTCAAAAAAATATGCCAATTTTCCTCTGATTTATGGTACAAAGAGGAGGAGAAGGAGGAAAATGAGGAGGAGGAGGGAGTGGAATTATCAGGTTGAGCTTCCTTCCCTGGTGGTTAATTGGAAATTCGAGAATCCAGTACCTTTTCATTTTAATAATGCTCGCTGTCAGCGCTGTCAGTCGACAGGCGTGTACGCTTCAGTCGTGATGAGCCACCAGCTGCCACTGAACAAACCGCGCCGACAAGACGCTAGTCGGCAGGGGCAGCTAAGAACCTCCAAGGCGTACAGCCCAGTTGTGCACATGTCCAGCTTTGAAACCCAGTATTTTGTAGGGAGCTGTTGATCATTAGGACGATGTATGGTCAAGGGCTAGTACTCCCTCACATTTTCTGTAAAGATCAGCCATACGTCTGCCGGACTGGGGACAGAGGTGACAGTGTCTTGCGGGGTGACATAAAGCTGGCAAAGCCTGTAAAGCGTTACCCTGCCAGTGCTGGACAAGCTGCCTGTCGCCTACTCCCCTCGCACTTGTCCCCGCAACACTACGCACTCTGCCGCTACGCTGGTCATGAAGGGAAATAGTGTTTCAGCTTGTGCACCGGGCCTGCTGGTTATTCATGCATTCTCACACTTCTTCCTCGCGGGATGAGAGTGGAAAGATTTTTGCTTGTACGGGTGGGTCCAGAGAGGAACACCCAGAATCGTGTGCTGGAATAATATTCTTTTGAACGCGTAGGGTCATGGGAAGGCAGACAGGCATGAATATGCCATAGTGCGCCAGAGTACCAACAGCGTAGAAGTCACTCCCCTCAACTGGCCTATGTCATTTCCCTCCTCCTCCCCTCTTCCTCCTCATCCTCCTCCACCTCCACCTCCTACCTATAATTGCGCTGAGAAATAGTACGCTGAGGGTGCTTTAGGCTATCAACAAGGGAAATATTCATCCCCCGGTCTCTTGTGACGAGCGACAAAGCTTCCCGACTTCATTGCTGACCAAGTATTTTTTTCAACAGGCCAAGCATGCGGGATGTGAGGGCTGATGATGGCGGCATCGCCACTACCATCATGTGTTGACTCCTGAAAGTTAACTCAGCACCTGACAGATATCAGACATCCACGTCTCACTCCTCATTGTTAGCCTTGAGGAAGATGACTGACCTGACTACCAGTTCTGGTGGAAGTGAACACTGGCAGTCTAACAATTCGCTTCTGTGCGCTGCTGGTAAAAAGCTACTGGATATAATGGTCATGTGAATTCCACCTCGTGGGCACGTTCCGCCAACAGTCGGTGATGCGGGCAGTTTGAGGCGGCGCTGCGCTGCTCCTGAGAGTGCAGCATCTGGCTGGACTTCCTGAAATGCGCACAGATGCGGCGCACACTTCGTGAGCAAATCAGACAATGGGGTATGTGTCTGAGGAAGCTGGAACTATCAGATTTAAACACATGGGCCAGGCAGCACATGTGTCAGTTTGCCGAGTTGCAGAGAGCACCGGCCACCAGGTTACGGCCGTTGTCACCACAACCATTCCCGTCTTGAGGTCGCGGTGCCAGCCACACGATCATCTGCCCGTGATGCCCTGTAATAAGCTCTGGGGCGTTGTGCCTTTTGCGTAGGCTCAGCATTTCGAGCACCGCCTGCTGTAGACTTAGCCGCGGAACTGCTGCTATGATTCTAGAGCTAACCGACGATGGCAGCGTCGCCCGTGCCCAGGATGGTATTCGGAGGGGAGGATGTGAGGAGGGGTGGAGGAGGAGGGCATATAGGCCTGAAACACTGGACCGCGTAGGACCCGCAATCATCGGCTTCGGCAGTATATGGAGCATGCCCCAGGGTCAGACCTGGTCCCCGCATCCTCCCACAATTAACCCCATGTGCCTCAGCGGATATATAGGTGGCCCTGCCCGGCAGCACCGTCCACGTGTCCCTGGTCAGGTGGACCTGTCAGAACGGTCGTTTGGTCAGGGCACGATGATGGTTGTCTGACACGTGCTGTGTCAGGGCTGGGACACGGACATCGGGAAAAGTAGTGGGCGGCTGGGGACCGAATACCGAGGGGCGGCCGCACGCCATGAGGTTGCGAAAGCCTCGGATTCTACTAGCCTATAGGGCATCATCTCCAGGTAAGCATCTGGCATGTGCCACATTAAGGGCTCTTGGGCGTGCGGGTGGTTGTGCACTATATTTAGCGTTTCCGCTCCATGCGTCTGGGGTATGGAGAGCTGAACGACGGGTGGATGCTGTGGAGCGATCGGTGGAGAGCGACGATGGGGGTTTTTGTGGCAGGGTCCGGGCAGGGGGCCTGAACTAGCCAGCTGGACACCGGGGAAGGAGCGAGTGGTGTCTACGGCCGGAGGTGAAGGGCTTGGTGGGCAATGTAGTGGGGTGTTTAAGCGCATCATATTGCCTGCCGACATTACTGGGTACTGGTTGAATTAGCTAGTATAGTGGAACCCCTGCTATCCTGGTTTGGCAATTGGTTGCACACACATGTCCATCGGTCATCCGTGTGTTTCCTAAAGAACCTCAAGACTCAGAGAAATCTAGCCCTCGCCGCGGGAGCCCTCACCACGGGAGCTTCACTATTGACCACTTTGGCGCTGATGACCAGCTCTGAGCCCTGCCTCTCCGCTTGGCGCCCACCACTGTCCTCTTCCAACCTGTTCTGGTCGAGGAGCGTCGATCCTCAGTACTCCAAAGCTACTGTGGTTCACCCGCCGGTGTCAACCCCCAGTTGGGGCATCCTGTCACTGATCACACGCCTGATCCGAGCCCTCTCGATCTGCGTCCTCTCTCGGATTCGCCCTACGAAACTTGCACCACTGGACACTTCTCCTCATCGTCGACAACCATCCTTCCTCCCACACTTATTCCCTAGTCTGACGAGGTTCATCATTACCCGACTTGAATGTGGAACCTGTGGATCGAAAATCGCTAGCTAACAGGACCAGTGGTTTTGTTGACTCGTGGAAGCCAACAGTCTCAGATATGGTTCATATGCATTTCTGGTGAGGGAACTTCCGGAGCTAGCTAGGTGGCTAAAGCGTCCTCCACAGACTGCGACGTGGAAAACCTGGGCATCGGAAATTGCTGCCAGCAGCACCGGACAAGTGGTTTGGATCTGTGGGAGGTCCAGAAAAAGTTCCCATGAGGTGCCGGTTCAAATGCCAAATGTTCCTGGAGGGTGCTGGGGGGGAGGAGGCTGAGGGCAGGACGGAGGATGGGCGAGTTCGTGACATGGGTGGAACTGCGTGGAAGATGACTGGTGGTGGACAATTGCTCGAGCATTGTCAGCAATCCACGAATCACCTGTTCGCACTGTTCTGGCCTCAACAGTGCTCTACCACGAGTCCCCAGTAACTTCAGACATGAACCTAGGAGTGGTAGCTCTGCGGCCGTTCCCTGCTCCCTCATCACAGGTGGTGTCTCACCCGCCCAGGACCCCGGCCTCTGACCCCTGCAGTAGTTGGACGCCCACGTCCCCGCCCTCGTCCTCTACCCCTAGCCATCGGGTTAAACATTTTTAAAATGAGAGTTATACTTTTTTTTTTTTTTAACTTTTTTGGGTTTTTTTTGTGGTTTTTTTTTTTGTTTTTTGTTTTGTGTTTTTTTGTTTTTTTTGAGTTTTAAAAAACCAAACAATGCTAATCATATGTAGCTGGCTATTTTCTAGCCAAGTCAAAGCACACTACTATGCCAGAGAGATGATGACACTGAGTTAGTGCCTAATGAAATCCAAACCCCTACTAAATTTTCCCACTTGGTCTTTGCTATGATTATGTGTGCACTAAGCGCGAACACAGCGGCTCGCAAGTCTCACTACAATTGCTCAGAATTGGCTGTACAGCACTGCAGAAAGTACAGCCACCAGCAGATCAACCAGAGAATCACATATATAGAACGCTACTGTAGGCGTAAGTAAGCTCTTTGTATTCTGCCCTATGGCTATTTCTAGGCCAAGTATCAAAGCACACTCTATGCCAGATGAGATGACACTGAGTTAGTGCCTAATCTGAAGCCAACCCCTACTAAATTTTCCCACTTCGGTCTTTGCTATGGATATGTGCGTCACTACGCCAGAACACAGCTTGGTTCGCAAGTCTCACGTACAAATGCTCAGAATTGGCTAGTACAGTCACTGCCAGAAAGTACAGCAACCAGCAGAATCAACCAGAAATCAAATATTAGAAGCGCTAAGTGAGGCGTAAGTAAGCTGTTTGTATTCTCCTATGGCTGATTTTAGCCAAGTATCAAAGCACACTACTTGCCAAAGAGATGACATGAGTTGTGCCTAATTGAAATCCAACCCCTACAAATTTTCCCACTTCGGCTTTGCTATGGATATGTGCGTCACTAAGCGCAGAACACAGCATGGGTCGCAAGTCTCACTACAAATTGCTCAGAATTGAAGTACATGCAGCGGAAACTAATAGCCACCAGCAGATCAACCAGAAATCAAATACATACAGAACGCTACTTAGGCGAAGTAAGTCTTTGATTCTCCTATGGCATATTTTCTAGCCAAGTATCAAAGCACCACTACTATGCCAGATGATGATGACACGATGTTAGTGCCTACATTGAAATCCAACCCCTACTAATTTTCCACTTCGGTCTTTGCTATGGATATGTGTGCCACTAGAGCTAAACAAACGGTAGCAAGTCCCCCTCTAATTCCTCACAAAATGGTAATAAGCAAATAAAATAAAAAAAGGAGAACGTTATTGTAGCCCTAAGAAGGCTGCTGTGGGGTCTTTGAGAATCACTCCGGCCTACCAGTAAAGCTAATAGAACAACCCTAACGCTTTCCCTGACAGCCAGCAGCTCTCCTCCCTAGCGGCATCCAGACACGAATGATTACTCGAGCAGCGCGGCAGCGGCTAGTTATCTCCAGGGTCCCTGATCTGGCCAGCCAACCATGCTATCGACGTGTAAGGGTACCACGTATGCTGTGGTGGAGTGCAGAGTCTCCTGGCTTGTGATGGCTCTGTTTCTGGCCGCCAAAAAGCAAAACGGGGGAGCTGCCATTTTCTCGAGTGGGCGAAGTATCGTCTCCGAGCAAACGAGCAGTTTCGAGTACCCTAATGCTCGACCGAGCATCAAGCTCGGACGAGCATGTTCGCTCATCTCTAATGCTAATTCATTTGTTATATATTTTGGTGAATTGTTAATTTTGAATGATAATGATAAATAATTATGTATTTTCATAGTTTTATTGGCCCCGGGGGTTGTTGTCCTTGGTCACTAAGGCTCCTGCGAAGACCCATGTGAAGACCCCAGGGCTTCTCTCTCATAGGACCTAGGAGCTTCCTCTCTATGTTATCTCTACCTCTGGATATGCAGTATATATACATGTAAGTACAATTTTGGATGGGTTGGGAAGTTGTAATTCCACAGATATTATGGAGGTATCTGAATTATGTTCTCATCTTCTCGTGTGCTCAGGTGATTTGACAAACCCACACAGTTGTGTCTTCACCAGTCACATGACCTTCATTGGACTGCTGGTGGGAATTCCCCTTACACCCGCCGTTGTTTGATGCACCAACATTCCACTTTATTGGCTTCCTAGAATTACCGGGATCTTCCCCATTACCAACATGCAGCACCTGTAGACATCCAGGCTTGGTGTGGGTTTTAGTTATGGTGACATGTGAGGGCACAAGATTGGATGGGGTTCCTTCTCCCTTATCAATCATATGGATTCCTCTATTTTAGGGGCCTATCCCTGAGCTTATTACAGATGACTGCACCCCATGTATTGGGATCCTGGCCCTCTCTATGGTAGTGGTCGAGTGCCATGTCCATCAGCCCCAGGCTCTCTCTCTACCATACAGTAGGAAGGGGGTATAATTGCCCAATATTTTCTTTAGAAATTAGTACTTTGGATGGAAAGTAAATTTGTTCCAATGGCCAGGCAGCTGCTGCCGGAAAATATATTACAGATCATCAGGACATGGTAGTTACAAATCATGATTTAGACCACACATGGAGTATTGTGTACAGCACCGAGCACCTTTGGAATTAGGCTGCGGGTGGATTAGAGTAAGAGGAATTAAGGGAATTGGGGAATTAGACTACAAGGAATTAGTGGAATGGGTTGGATTACAGTAGACGAGATTAGGGAAATGGGCGGATGAGTGTACAGGAAGGGAATAGGGCTGGGTGTAGATAAGGAGAAGGAATAGGGGTTGGGTAGATTAGAGTACAACGGAATTACAATGGAAAGGATAGATTGGAGTACAAGGGTAATTAGGGTGTATGGGTGGATTTGAGAACAAGGGAATTAGGGCGATGGATGGTAAGAGAACAAGGGAATTAGTGGATGGGTGGATTGAGTACAAGGGAATTAGGGTGATGGGTGGATTTGATTACAAGGGAATAGGGTGTGAGGTTTTAGATTGAGTACAAGAGAATTAGGTGATGGTAGATTTGAGCACAAGGAATTAGAATGAAGGGTGGATTTGAGTACAAGGGATGGGTGAGGTGCGATGTTGAGTTCTAGGGAATAGTGGTGGTGGATTATACAGGGAATTAGGGTGATGGGTGGATTTGAGTACAAGGGAATTAGGGTGATGGGTGGATTTGAGTACATGGGAATCAGGGCGATGGGTGGAGAAGAAGAAAATTTGTGGAATGGGTGGATCGAGTGCAAGGGAATTAATGAAATGGGAGGATTAGAGCTCAAGGGAATTAGGGCAATGGGCAGATTTGAGTACAAGGATATAAGGGCAACAGGTGGATTAGAGTACAAGGACAGACTTTTGGTTATTCAGATTAGAAAAAAAAAACTGTAAGTCTCGTGTGATCTAATTATAATGTACATTTACCTGAATATACATTACAGAGATATTTCTATTGATCTTCTTATACTCCGGCCTGTGACCATGACAATGGGGCATCCTCTAGGTGTAGTGGCCATCCATATCACTGAAGATCTCACTGAAATGCTGGTGTGAATCCTGAGTGGTAGGACTGATGTTTGACCTCTATAGGAAAGGTGATTGGGATGACTTACATCCAATTGTTCCTGAGGGATGGGTAATAACTAACAATAGAAACCTCTTAAACATGAGACTTGGGTTTTGCTTCCTAAAAACGTGTACAATACAAACCACCTCCACAGGCAAAATACAATTCATAAGTGATTAACCCTGTGAGCAGTATAAGTATAATTGCATATGCTCAACAGGTAAAACATGGTAACGACTTATATCCCGATGGTCATCAGTCCAAAATTATATGATAAGTAAAGGTAGGTTGCTGTATGGATAAATATAATTAATACAGCACATGCTTAAAGGACATCTATCACCAGATCAAGGATTGCAAACCAAACATACAGACATACTGGTGTGTGCCCCCTCTGGCAGGATCTACTGTCCTTTTACAATCTTATTCCCTTGTTTTTAAGAAAAAAGGGCTTTAAAAATTCTGCTAATGAGCCCAAGGGGCTCCATTGACTCCTATGGAGCCTCATTTGCATAATTGTAAGTCCCTCTACCTCATGCCTATGCAACACCCCTGCCAACACATGTGCAGGCTGGTAGTTGCGAATAGCGCCATCTCCAGGTCAGGAGCTGTTAGGGGGAGTCACGAACCCTCTATGAAGGTTGTAGAATTTGGTCATTATGTAATTGCAGCTGTAGAAACTGCATAGAAAAGCAATAGTTAAATGGTTGTAAGATGTTGTGCAATTATGTGGCTGTATTGTAAACTGGAGTGTGATTGGAGAGCTGATACCACCTGACCAGGGGGGAGTATAAAACCCCTGTGCAGTGGGAGTACTTGTTCTTAGCCCAATACTTCAGAGTCTGTCAGCAGTCCAGATCACATGGTCTGAGTGAAGAAAGAGACACTGGGGCAGATTTACTTACCCGGTCCATTCGCGATCCAGTGGCGCGTTCTCTGCGCTGGATTCGCGTCCGGCCGGGATTTATTAAGGTAGTTCCTCCGCCGTTCACCAGGTGGCGCTGCTGCACTGAAAAGCATCGGAACGCACTGGAGTTCACCGGCTTGGGCTGAGTGAAGGTAAGTGCAAGCTCCGCGACAGATTTTTTGATTTAAATGCGGCGGTTTTTCCGAATCCGTCGGGTTTTCGTTCGGCCACGCCCCCCGATTTCCGTCGCGTGCATGCCGGCGCCGATGCGCCACAATCCGATCGCGTGCGCCAAAATCCCGGGGCAATTCAGGGGAAATCGGCGCAAATCGGGAATATTCGGGTAACACATCGGCAAAACGCGAATCGGGCCCTTAGTAAATGACCCCCAGTGTGTAGCACACCTTTAGTGCTGCCAAGAAACCAACCCAGGAACTGAGTCAGGAGACTCTAATCCAGAGCTGCAGCTTCCACAGTTTGGACACAGCTCCATCTCCATTCTCCCAGCCTGCATCTACTACCAGGCCGGTGCTTTATTCCTGCGGACCACTCTCCATGACCACTCCAGTACCAGAATCTGCTGCTTCTGTTTGGCCGTTGCCTGCTACCTGTTGTTCAATAAAGAACCGTGAGTTGATTTGCACAACATTGCCCCCGTCTGATCCCTGGATACGGCTGTCACCAGCACGGGCTCCCCATCCATTACCCAGGGACTGATCTTACAGACACTCAGGGGTTGCCCCTGGGAGAACCAGTACATCAGCCTCTCCCTCCATATTACTTGCAGACACCACCTGCTGGAGACCTGCCAGGCTGTAGGACAGCCCTCCGGCCCCCATACCAAGCACCGTGACACTAGTGTGCTTAGGCCGCAACCGCCAGCCACTCCGGTATCCTCTCTGTCTCTCTTATATATGGTGTTTACCATGTTTGCCGACCTGCCCAATATGAACCACAATTTTGGAGCAATTTCAAAGCAATATTGGGTCCACACCAAAAAATTAACTCATCTCTACCTTTAGCAGCTAATAATATCACGTAGTGTCCCGGGGTCGGATGAGTCACTGATATGGAGTGACACTAAGGACCTATTACTCACACTTATCGGAAATCCTTATTTACAGAAGTGAAAGCCGAAATTCTTCATGAATATTGTATTGGTCGCTGAGGGTAACGTGGGGCGCATGAAGTTTGTCTCCTTAATATTTCCTTGTTGGCCATCAGGGACTTTTTTAGGGAGTTTTGCGACGAGGGATGACCTGTGCAAAGCAAACACAGAGCGCACATAAACATGTATTCATAAAACTGATTTAATAAAAATACTCTGATATCTACAGTAAATTTGTCTCTATATCTCTGTGGAAGATTGGAGATATTTTTGGCTGCAGACCCAGAATTCCTTGCACCTTATGGCTTTTGTTTCTGAAAAGTAGCAGCACCTATAGCACTAATTATCCTAATCTACCAGGTTCATGAACTTTGTGATATTTCTGGTCATAAAATATTTACTTTCTGTCCACGGGAAGTAAACAATGAAGCTTTCTATAGCACAGCAAGGACAGCAAGCAGAGATCTAGAAAACCGTGAGATATTGATACAGATAGTATATTGGAAAATTGTATAACTTTTCCTTACACAAATCATATCAAATATTTGCTGAAAGTGGACGACCCCTTTAATGTTTGCAGATGTACAAAGGGACAAAGACCATAATTTTTGGAGACCTGTCCTGTGGTCTGACAAAACTAAAATTGAAATATTTGGTCATAGTGAACATCGTTACATTTAGAGGAAAAAGGGAGAAGCCTTAGAATATTCAAACTGTAACCCCTGGGGGGCAACATCATGTAGTGGAGAACAGACATCACCACATACAGTGTTACTCATTTTGGAAAGTCCCCTGTGAGTCAGAGTTGAGTTGGTCACACAGAGCCCTGACCCACCATCCGACATGAATGAAACACTGACATTGACATCTTAAAGGGATTTTCTTGGTTTATATAAATAAACAAAATTTTTACAAAACTTCTCTTTTTCTGACAATTTTTCACTAATATAAGTGTCATGATAAGAACCCTGCTGGTCACATGTAGTTGCAGTAAACATGACCATAGCGAGTCCTGCTCTGAGAAGTGGAAACAATTGTATCCGGTCTACACACTGAGGCAGATTTACTTACCCGGTCCTGTCGCAATCCCGCGGTGCGTTGTCCGATGAGGATTCGGGTCTGCCGTGATTTACTAAGATCGTGCGCCCGATATCCTGCATGTGTCGCTTCCGCGCTCAGTTCCGCCGGAGTTCACCTTCTTCTTCCCGGTGCATGTAAGTGCTGATCTTGCGACACAATTCTAAATATTAAATCCCGCGCTTAGTCAGAATCCTTTGGGTTGTCCGACGGCCAGGCCCCCCCCGATTTCTGTCGCGTGCAAGTCGGCGCTGATGCGCCAAAATCTGATCATGTCCAAAATCCCGGGGCAATTCGGCGCAAAACGGAAACCCTTTGTAAATGAGCCCCACTGTTCTGTGAGCTACACCGCTTAGAATCCACACTGATACAATGTAGCAATCTACCTTGTGTTTAGCTCACAGAGCACGGTACCATGATGTACATTCACACATTAGGATGGAAAGAGGCCAATGTGGCTGATTATCTAAAAGGACCACAGTCATATCCCATCATCTAATAGAAGACCCCGTAGAGAAGGTCCCTCTGACCATGAGAATTTAACAATACGGCTCACAATCCTAGGAGGATTATATTAGACAAGGTGGAGTTTCATAGAAATATATTCTGCTTAATCTGCAGAGTATTTTATCACCAGGAAACTTAGTAGAATGTAAACTTGTCTTCAGTGCCCAATGCCAGGCAGCTGCTGCCAAAGCAGGTAAAGTCATAGGATGTATCAGGTGAGTTGTATATCCTTCAGAGAAGGACATAATGGGAATTTATCACAACTCTCATGGGTTCATGTGCTTATTTTTGAGCCTAAAAAGTCATATGTCCATAATAGTGCAAAAATGGGGCAATTATGGACATGCAACAGTGCAACAAACCGGTCAGAGTTCTGATAAACTGCTCCCTAAATTTTGCTCTTACACAAATAACTGATCATACCAAATGTCAAATAATGGGGCAGATTTACTTACCCGGTCCATTCGTGATCCAGCGGCGGGTTCTCCGACGGCCACGACCCCCGATTTCCGTCACGTGTAAGCTGGCGCCGATGCGCCAAAATCTGATTGCGTGTGCCAAAATCCCGGGGCAATTCAGGGAAAATCAGCGCAAAACGGTAAAATTTGTGTAACCCGACGTAAAAATGTGATTCGGGCCCTTAGTAAATGACCCCCATTGAGTATGGAAGCCATCACCTGTGTATAAGAGGAAGTATGGACTTTGGTTTATTCAGTTTAGAAATAGATATTTATGGGGCTTTCTAATTACAATATATGTGAGTGGATTAGTACAGGGGTCTTTCTATCTTACACCTTGACCTGCAGCCATCACAAGGGCACCCTCTATCTCCTAAACTATAACTGATGATGAACTCGTTTTTGGAAAAAAATATTATATTAAAATTAATATAACTATTTATATTGTTGTATTTTAATGTATGTTGTGTCATAGCGGTTTTATAGTGACAGCAATATTTTCCCCTATGGGGATAATAAAGTTATTATTCTATTCTATTATTCTACTCTAAATACTGCGGATTGTCCCATAAACATAATTTGTAATCTAATAATTCCTCCAGTTTTACTATTCTGAAGCTTTAAAAAAGACAAGCTCTGGAGGGCGCCCCCTGCTGTTACTCCTGCCTGTCCATTAGGTGAGGCTGTGCAGGTCGGGCATGCTCAGTAGGGCTCACTGTTCAGCTGGATCTATCTCATCATGTGACTGCTCTTATCTCTTAAAAGGGATTGTCCAAGATCCAAAACACTTGGTTACTTTCATCCAACAACAGCGCCACCTCTGTCCATGCATCTCACCATGACGCTATTCCTAGGAGAAAGCCACCATGTTTTTCCTAACACATTCTTTAAGACAATGGGGGTCATTTACTAAGGGCCCGAATCGCGTTTTTCCAGAGGGTCACCAGAATTTTTCTGCTTTGCGCAGATTTTCCCTGTATTGCCTCGGGTTTTTGGGGCACATGATCGGATTGTGGCACATCGGCGCCGGCGTGCACGCGATCGGAAATCAGGGGGCGTGGCCGATGGAAAACCCGACGCATTTAAAAAAAAAAAGTGTCGCTCGACACGGACTTACCTGCACTCAGCTCGGCTTGGTGAACTTCAGTGCATTCCGATGAACTTCAGCGCAACAGCAACACTTGGTGGACATCGGGGGAACTACCTTAGTAAATCGCCGGAAGACAAGAATCCTCCACACAGAACGTGCCGCAGGATCGCGAATGGACCGGGTAATCAAATCTGCCCCAATGTTTGTTTTATAGAACTTCCATATCAATAATGGAGTTATAACTAGGACTGGTTTATGGTAACTGATGTACAGAAGAGCCTTGTAGGAGACCTTCATCCATGAGATACGTCAGATTCCACATCACTGATGTAATGCCATGAGACTGCGCTTCTCAGGTATGTACACACCGGGAGCGGTCAGCAAACACATCATCACATGGTACAAACATCTCATCAAACAAGGCACGTGTCTACCTCGAAAACATTCGCCTCCATCTGGGGAGGAAACGATATGTTATCTTTATGGTCTCTGTTGTATTTTTCCTTGTACGTTCCATTGTCATGTAGAGACATAAAAGTTTTTATGAGAACATTCGGTCTTTGCTGCCAATTTTCGCTCTGTGCCAGCAAGCGGGTCAATATCAGGAGTCAGGAGGCCACAAAGATGGTGACCTCTCCCCGATCTCATCTTCTGACTCCATATATTCCTCAGCCAATGGACTGTGTTCGCAGATGGTAAAGTTTTATCGCACTAAATGTCAACACATTCTGTTTGCTAAAGACACACAAAGATTCTCCGCACATCTAAGGAGCAGGAAATCTAAAAATAATTTATGACGATAAGGGTGTCCAGGCTCGGACTCTTATTCTGTAGTGAGGTGACGCGCGGTGTCACTACTTATTGTACTACTGTATAGACAGACGTTGTACCATGTACTGGTGAGTATAGGGTATCATGAGGTTTCAGGACCTTACCACCTCTCGAAGATCAATCTTTAGTAGAGAGTTTCTACTTTAGGCCAAGGCAGGGTTACAACTTGAGGGCAGTTGCACCCAACCCTTGGAGCCTTTGAAGGATGAGTGTCTTCCAAGTATGACACCAGCACTATGGACATTTTTGGGTGCCTGGTAAAGAAGTTTTAAGTTGACCCTCCGAATTTACATGCTGCCCCCCTGGCCTTCTTACTCTGCCATAAACCTCACCCTAGGACTAGGTGTCCTCCAGTTGCTTCTCCTAGTAGAAGTTGCAGCAACAGGAGAATCCAACAAACTGCTTTAACTTCTAGAAAGCACCACAGCCTCCCGTGATTTCCTAACCATGCTGTCACATTGGGGGTCATTTACTAAGGGGCCGATTCGCTTTTACCCGATGTGTTACCCGAATATTTCCGATTTGCGCCGATTTTCCCTGAATTGCCCCGGGATTTTGGCGCACGCGATCGGATTGTGGCGCATCGGCAGGGCCGGTTCTAGACAAAGTGGGGCCCTGGGCAAAACTAAAAGTGGGGCCCCAAAATAAAACTATTTTATGACCGGTCACAGTCAGCAAAAGGCTCCCTTTAGTATGGTAAAACAAACTGTAATATGGGAGAATTTTATAAATCACGTTTAGATGTCGCCATTTTATAAGCCGCACAATAACAGAAGCCACCGCTCTTCATAAGAAAGAGAGTGAGAACGTCATAACATTGGTGTAAATAATGGAGGATGGTGTGAAATAAAAACTTTATTCCAGAACATGTGAGTGTTTTTGGTGTTACATAAAGCTTTATGGACATGTTCTGGTTGTGGTGTTAATATGTAATAGCCCCAGCTAGTAGGCAAAAGGATCGAATGTCCATCGTATCAGTCAATTTACGCAAAAAAAACCCCCTAAATCCACGAAATAAAAGTGTAATGTGTTCTTAGATGTTCTGGATAGAGAAGGGTTAAAAACATGAATATTAGTTGATATTATCCCTTATTAATTCAGCTCCACCCTCTTTCTGTAAAGTATGGTTGAGGATGTGCCAATAAGTGTGATTGCATTTCATTCTATCCTTACCAGTCTGAACACAGTTTTACTCCTTTCCAAATCCTTACTTGATTTCCACCACACCTATGTGTCTCCTGTGGACTTTCCTCTGGTTTGCAAACAGTTAATCCCCTGTGATGGCAAAGTCTTCTTCTAGTCATTTCTTCACTACAGGTCTGCTTTGATTGGATGTCAAAGAACTAGCCAATCATCTTCTGGATAGAATTAGACATAAAGATTTGTAGACATTGGGGGGTCATTTACTAAGGGCCGATTCACGTTCTCCGACGTGTTCCCCGAATATTTCTCCGATTTGCGCCGATTTCCCTGATTGCCCCGAGTTTTTGGCGCACAGCGACGACCGGATTGTGGCGCATCGCGCTCCGGCATGCACGCATGGAATGGGGGGGCGTGGCCAAATAAAAACCCGACGGTTCGGAAACCGCCGCATTTAAAAAAAAAAAGTGCCGCTGGACTGCCTTACCTTCACCCAGCAATGGTCGGATCTCCGGCGACCTCGCGGACTTCAGCGCAGCAGCGACACCTGGTGGATGTCGGAGGAACTCCTTGTGAATCGGGGCAGACCAGAATCCACCGCAGAAACGCGCCGCTGGTAAGTAAATTGCCCCTAATACTTCTAGCTTCGTATAAGTCTTGTTTGGAGCTACCTGGCTTAATATACTGTATTTGGATTCTCTGACCTTTGCCTGTTTATGACCATCCTTTTGCCTACCAATTTTGCTCTCATTGTCCCTGGGTTTTGACTTGTATCTTGTTGACTACTCTTCTGGTTTGTTTTGTCCACTCTTTGTCTACATGTTTGCACTTTGGCGCAGCCGATAGTTGTCTCTACTGCTTGGGTTAGGCCGGGCAATAACTGGAAAATTTGGGTTTAGCCTTAGGGCTCACTGTCCTGCCACTCGTCTTGTCCATCCAAGTCTTCCCTAACCCTGAATAACAGTTTTCCCCTGAATAGGACATATCTAAATTATTATTTATAACAACAATAATAATGATAATAATAGTTTTAAAGGTGAAACTCAGGACCCCAGGATACTAAACCTTGTAAGTCCTTGCATCACTCTGTATACCACAAGTTGAATGTTAGTTAATGTCACTAATCTGTGTCTGACAATAGTGCGACTAATGGAAATTTTATAATTCTCCTTCTGTACAGTAAATGTGTATCTTCTTGTATCTCGTGAGAATCTATAGACATGAGTCACCATCACCAGAAGAGAAGACACGCTCTGCTACACCTGATATTTCTGAGCAATGGATTCATATTTGATTCTTTATTAATTGCATAAATATTGTCCCCAAGTTAGAACATTTTTACCATTATTTAATTTACTTTAAAAGCAATTATGGTCGAACTGGCCCACCAGGGAACTCGGATTCTCTGGTGGCCTCAGGTTGCAACATAGTAACAGGTCCCTAAGGTCCACAAAGACAACCTAATTGCCGACATGGGTTCTACTTCATAGAGTTGTGGACATGGGGAATGCTCTGATTGGTTTAGTATCTCAAAGGTTGGGGGCTTCAAAGGTCCCAGAAAGATGACCCAGTGGAAGACTAATACTGCCTACTTTGTAGAGGTTGGTAGAACAGGGCTCTCAGAATCAGCCTGAACTCTGATGACAACTGAGGACAATGTGAAACACAATGGGGAACATTTACTTACCCGGTCGAGTCGCGATCCAGCGGCGCGTTCTCCGACGAGGATTCGGGTCTTCCAGCGATTCACTAGGGTCCGTGGTCCGTGCACCCGATATCCACCAAGTGTCGCTGCTGCGCTGAGGTCTGCCGGAGTTCACCTTCTTCGTCCCAGTTTATGTGAGTGCTGATCTTACAACACAAATTCATTTTTAAATTTCGCATTTTTTCCGAATCCGCCAGGTTGTTCGATGGCCACGCCCCCTGATTTCTGTCGCATGAAAGCCGGCGCTGATGCGCCACAATCCGGTTGCGTGTGCCAAAATCCCAGGGCAATTTGGCGCAAATCGTCGGGAAACCCGACGTAAGTGCGTGATTCGGACCCTTAGTAAATGAGCCCCAATAAATGTGACCTCTTTCTCTGTGTAAACGTTCTTATACGAAGAATATCAGAAACGCCAAAACTATTACATATCAGTTATAGGAAGAGAGTAATAACCACAATCACACTACAGTACCAAGGGATACCCGGGTTGGTTCAGTATCTCACATAAATAATGGGCCTCAGAATTTTATGGGAAGACAACCAAGTCGGACTAATAATTTGAAAATCAGGCTCAGGCTGGCTCACCAAGGTACCAGCGTAGGACACGTTTGGAGACATTTAGGGTCTACTTCGTAGTTTGGTTGATTGACTGTGAACCCTACTTAAGCGAGGCACAATGCAATGGGGCTCATTTACTAAGGGTCTGAATCGCGCATTTTCGTCTAGTTTCCCGAATATTTCCCATTTGCGCCAAATTGCCCACAGAAATTGGGGGTGTGGCCATCGGAAAACCCGACGGATTTGGAAAAACCGCAGAATTAAAAAAAAAAATTGTGTTACAAGAATAGCACTCACATACACCGGGACGAAGAAGGTGAACTCCGTGAACTTCTCGGCGGGAACATGAATGGACCGGGTAAGTAAATGTGCCCCAATCTCTTGCTCACTGTGAACACAGAAATCTGAGGTACCAACAAATAAGATAAATTATTGGAATGTATGACAATCAGGGTAGGGGCTGGTCCACCAATTACCAAATAATTGCCTGGTGGGGGCCTGGGAAGACATCAAGTTTTTTGGAACAAACAACATTTAGAGGTCTACTTCAGCAGCCACATGAGCATGTGCACAATAGTCCAGAGATGTTCATTGAAGTCTCTGCTATCTGGGATATCTAATTTTCGATCACAATCGGGGATGTGTGATGTTCGTGTAGTTGTTACCAGATTGTGATAATGAGGATTGCTTTCTACAGAACAGGAAAGTTGTTCTATTGTGAGACTAATGGGCAAACTGCACATTCCTAATATAATGATGTCAACATAGTCATGTAGGTCCATTTTAGTAGAATCGTTTTCTGTTATATAGGTCCCTGTAACATCTTTGCCTGGGTCATCAGCTGAGGATGCATTGATTTGTTCCATTTTGTTCTATTTTGTTCTTGCCAGTCTGAACGCTGTGTTCTCCTTTCCTATTAATGTCCACCACACCCATCTTCTCCTGTGTACTCTACTCTGGTTTACTAACAGTTAATTTGCAGTGATGGACAGAATCTCTCCCCACTGTCATTGCTGAACTGTCTGCTGTCCGAGTACTGATCCAATCATCTTCTGGATCGGGGCTCTGGTTTTGTGGACTATTGCTTCCTTGGACTATGTCCTTGGTTTTGTGGACTATTGCTTGTACTCAACTAGCTAGTGTTCATTCTAACTTCAGAATTTTGGCATCATTGACCGTTTGCCAAATTCTCTGACTATCCCCTTGCCTTCTGATTTTGTGTTGCATGGTCCTCTTGGCACTGCCTGTATTTGTCTAGCAATCTAACTAGCCGTCTTAGTTTTTATTGTCTTGTCACGGTCTCTGCACTGTGGGCATGTCAACCAGTTGTCTCCTTTCCCTTAAAGTAGGGTGGACAATATGGCAGGGACAGCTGTTAAGAAGGTTTAGTCTCTGGGCCCCGTTTCTCTGTCTGTTTTATAGATCTGGTTCCTGATAACAGTCCCCTAATGAAATTGTGATCATCTGTTATCTATGTATGAACAAGTGATTAATTTCCTGCACTGTCCCCCCAGAAGAAAGAGAATATTACACAGTCATGCCCTGCCTGGATACTGTAGTACATGCACATGGCAGATCCTCTTTAGATGTTTTCTGCAGTTTTCTACTTCCTCTTTCAAGATTTACAAAGGGGCAACATGATGGGGAAAAGAAGTGAATAAGGGAAGAGGGGCAGGAAAGGTCTCCAGTTCAAGGGTTTTGATATCGATGACCTACCACATGATAGTCGCTTGGCTGCAGTTCCTGGGGGTCGGCAATTATACTGAGAAAACAATTGGACCTTAGGCTCTGATATTGATAACCTGAAAATATCAGAAATATGCAAATCCTATAAACTCCTTTGAAAGAAATCTATAAAAATCCATCCTGATAAACCAGGGACATTACTGATAGATCCAGGCACTGGGACTGGTGTAAACTTCTTATATTTGTTATCCATGTTCTCCTCCTCCTCTAAAGTCAACATTTATGATTATGCTAATGAGCCAGAAGGGCTCTCTCTGGGGGTGTTACCAGAGCCCCTCCATGCTGTAGCTTCACAGGGCGTTACACTGATGTTTTGGTGAAATTGATGTACACAGAACACTCATTAGTTCTATTATTAGTCTCCCTTTAGAAGCGATGACATTAGGCCAGGGTGTGGTGAAACGCGTTAGTGAAACACCCTGGCACCGCTTACCCCTGGCTCAGAGAAGAGATTCTGCAGGTGCTCATGATGCATCAAAGGAAATCTCCACATCGTATGCATCGCCATGAAATCCCCCTTTTAATCCCAATGTTTTGTGCCTCAATGAAAACCTTTGCCGAGCTTTTGCTATTCAAGATTTTCGCATTTATACTAAATGAAATAATAGTTACATTTAATTTACGTTTTTTTTTTATATTGTTTATGCTATTTCCAGATTTTACTTTTTGTTACACTTTCCATAGCTGTTGCCGTTGACCTTGGAGAATGCAGAAGACTGTGGTTTGCACTTATCCTTGTGAGTAATTGTGTATCACAGTATCTGTGTGCGGCCTCCACCTAAATGTGCGCACCACGATTTTGTATTTCTGCGTAGCAAAGCACTAAATGCTACCCAAAGGGTCACCACAAGGTGATGGTTTATAAACACAGCGCACCTTGTGGTCAGGATTGGTATTGCAAAATTGGGTTCTTCAACAGAACACTAATTGTGTCAAGGTCTATTTTCTGTTATTTAGTTACCGTATTTGTCCAAATTGTTTAACCCCTTAACGAGTGGGAAGTGAGAAAAAAAAATCCAAATGCTTTGAAATTGATTGAAAAGAAGAATTTGCCCCCTATACTTGTGGGCTCGGTTTTTACGCCTTGTAATATGCATTGCAAATGACCCCCCCCCCCATTTATTCTTTGGGTCGGTTTGATCATCTGGATACTAAATTTATACAAGGTTTTATTGTGTTATATTAGTTTAGTATTAGAATTAATATTGAGTATTAGATTTATTAGATTTTGTATCAGTTTTAGGTGAGGAGGGGGATTTGAACTTTTTATTATTATTTAAACTTTTTTGAACCTTTTTTTTTTTTTACACTTTTTCAACCACCCTACGGTTCTTTAACCCTAGGGAGTCTGATTGCTCCTGCAATATACTGCAATACTATTGTATCACAGTATATGGCAGCATTGCTACTGGTCTGTAAGCAGCTGTCATAGCAGTGTATCCTCGCAGATGGCGGTGCCCATGCCCGCCACAATTTAAATGCCTCCAGCAGCTTTGCTAGTGGTTTTTTAAATAATTAACACCCACCCTGTATCGAAAGTGCTCAGGCCGTGAGCCCTCTCCATACCATGCCCAGGTGCTGCTCCGTAATAGTAAGATGTGCATTGGGAAGGGGTTAATTTATGATAAGTGTTTAAATTATATGAATTTCTATTACATGCAAAAAAATGCAATTCTTAGTTTTTTTTTTTTTTTCGTACATTATTCAGCTGCCTGTTCCCTGACTTTCTAAACATGGAAATAAAATGTACTGTATATATTATCTTTAGATTGATAAAATAATTCTTATAGTCTTGTATGTTTTCATGATCACTGTTATATCATAACAAATGTTGCTATTGCCATGGGGTCCGTCAGAACCATAATGCCTTCCCGAGTGCATCAAGGACCTGATTTGGCAAATTTGGTTAGATCAGTGTAACATCTGTGTGATTCCCCTGATGATTACCTTGATTGATTCTGCACCACACCAGTCAGCATTCTGTAGCTACGCTCTGGTACTTCAGTAGTTAATATGCAGTGATTGACAGTTTAGCTATCCAATCACCTTCTGAACCGGGACTATGCTTCTTCTCTAAACTCTTCCTGGTCAGTGCCCAGTTTGTAGTAAGCTCTTGTGTTCAGTTTTTTTTCTGTATTCTGACCTTCTGCCTATACTCAGACTATTCCTCTCCCATGTGATGTGTACTGTGGTCCTCTCTCTGTTGTGACCTGTCTCTGTAGACTATAGACTGTTTTGTGTGCTACATTGGTTTGTGGCCTATAAAGTAGCAGTAATGCTATCATTTTAGGCCGCCTGATAGATTTCTTGGTACAATATATACTTGGATTCAACAATCACAAAGATATATTGGCAGGATATATGAAAAAAGTTAAGGAGTTCATGGTATATGGTGACCTGACACTGATCTACCAGTGTTTGCCATGATACTGTCAATCTGCATCCCCCACTAGGGGCAGCTCACTGCAGTCAGCTCCTTACTAGCTGAAGTAAAGTGTATTCCTGAAGCTCCCCCTAGTGGTGACTGCAGAATTACTTATTTAAAAACTTTACATGAACCTATTTTATATTTTTGTACGTTAGAAAGAATCCACCAAACAGAGGGACCAAAAGACGGCAGATAAAGCCTTGTGTTCCTTGGGACCACTTGGGACCCCAGTGCTGTGATAGTGACAGCCTCTATGCACTCTTATTTACATCTATTATAACATGAATGGGAACAATGTGATGAGACAACCCTATCTAGTACCCAGACGGAAGCTCGTCAAAGTGAAGCAAAATTAAAAAGGCAGCACAAGTCAAATGAGTTAAGAAGTGCAGGACCCTCAACTACAAGATTGTTATCTGCTATCCGGTGCATAGGGAATAATAATTATTGATGGGACATTAAGGATGCAAAGAAAAGCCCAGGAGCGATGACCTACCGTGCAGACAGATTTATAGTTTTTGTTTTGTTCTCAGAAATTGAGGGAAGGAGAAGTGTGTTAACTCACAAGAAATGGACCTTATAGACACGAAGAGGCAACTAATAATTCTGTAATCCAGGACATTTCAAAGAATTTCTAACTCCGTGATTCATTCCTAATCATCTGATCAACAACCATCTTGAGACTCGAGAGATACTAACAAGCCTGCCGCAATGTGGGTGCTAGCCGCACATGTGCAATGCCATTTTAGAATCGTAGTTTATTAAGGCTGGAAAAAGTCCAACCTTTAAGAATTGAACAAATGTTTTTTCCCCATTATTTGTGATATTTTTGCTCTCTAGAAAAGCATCCAGGCCTCTATCTATGGTGATGGTAGAACCTCCTCTCCTCTAGGTGTAGAGGATGCCCCCTGTCTATGGTGATGGTACACCTAAAGTAGAGGAGGTCTACCATCAACTAGACAGGGGGCCTCTCACCTAGAGGAGAGGAGGTTCTACCATCACCATAGACAGGGGCCATCTGTACGACTAGAGGAGAGAGGGTTCTACCATCACCCATAGACAGGGTGATCTCTTACACCTAGAGGAGAGAGGGGATTCCACATCACCATAGACAGGGGGCATCCTCTAACACTAGAGGAGAGGAGGTTCACCATCACCAAGACAGGGGGGATCCCATACACCTGAGAGGAGAGGATGGTTACATGAACATAGATAGGGGGCATCCTATACACCTAGAGGAGAGGAGGTTCTACCATACCATAGACAGGGGAGTCTCTACACCTAGAGGTAGGAGGTTCTACCATCACCATGACAGAGGCATCCCCTTACACCTAGAGGGAGGAGGTTGCTACCATCACCATATAGACAGAGGGCATCCACATCTACAGTAGAGAGAGGAGGTTCTCACCATCACCATAGACAGGGCATCCTCTACACCTAGAGGAGAGGAGGTGCACCATCACCATGACTGGGCATCCTCTACACCTAGAGGAGAGGTGGTTTACCATCACCATGACAGGGGGAATCTCTACACCTAAAGTAGAGGAGGTTTTACCATCACTATAGACAGGGGGCATCCTCTAACCTAGAGGAGAGGAGGCTCTCTCCATCACCTAGACCGGGGCATCCTCTACACCTAGAGGAGAGGAGGTTCATACCATCACCATAGACTGGGGCACCTTACCACCTGAGGAGAGGGTGGTTCTACCATCACCATAGACAGGGGCATCCTCTACACCTAAAGTAGAGGGTTTCTACCATCACTATAGACAGGGGGATCCTCTAAACCTAGAGGAGAGGAGGTTCTACCATCCCCATAGACAGGGGCATCCTCTTACGGCTAGAGAGAGAGGGTTCTACCATCAACATAGACAGTGGTGTATCCTCTAACCTAGAGGGAGGGGATGTCCGCTGTGCAGCACAGGGCAGTCTATGGAGGAGGGGAGTAGTACAAGCTGTTCAGTACAGTGTAGTCTATGGAAGATGGGAGTAGTACAAGCTGTGTAGTGTAATACAGTCTATGGACGATGGGAGTAGTACAAGCTATGTAGCATGGTGCAGTCTATGGAGGATTGGAGTAGTACATGCTGTGTAGTGTTAAACAGTCTATGGAGGATGGGAGTAGAACAAGCTATGTAGTACGGTGCAGTCTATGGAGGATTGGAGTAGTACATGCTGTGTAGTGTAATACAGTGTATGGAGGATGGGGGTAGTACAAGCTGTGCAGCACAGGGTAATCTATGGAGGATGGGAGTAGTACAGGCTGTGCAGCACAGGGCAGTCTATGGCGTCCCCTTATCAAACGAGCTGTGTCAGGCTCATTTTTCGGGTGTTTCACCAGATACGTTATGGAACTTGGTCACTATGTCGCCACCATGCTGTGTTATCGACTAAATATACCGTCAACCTTTTGTTCACATAGGAAATCATTTCAGCGCTTCTTGCTCACCTCCTTTGGTGAAGCCTGAGTCCATTTAGGGTATGTCGCCATGCCACTCTCTAGCC